>UYJD01000002.1:1866986-1933099 GCA_900618795.1 Cyanodermella asteris
CCCCCCCCCCCCCCCCCGTTTAGACTTTCCCCATGCCGGAATACATACTCTCAGCCAGCCAGCCGTTTTCCTGGGCGCACACTTCGCCGGCCTCGAACCGAGCTAGCTCTACACCATCGGAATCGTGGTCGAGAGGCGCTCGATGATCTCTCCCCCCCGATGCTGCTAATGCTGCTAACATGCCAGAAAAACCAGCCTATGCCCGAGGACCTGTGTACCACGGAAGGCAGAGCGGCGTTGTGCAGACAGTACAAGTATTTTGTGTATGTAGTATGGATGCCGTACTTGGACCTTTGCTGGAAAAAGTTCGTCCTGAAGATATCGTGATGGTATAGTTTCTGGCTACGCGCGCACATGTGTATGTATGTATGATATGCCCACCGCGGGCTGCAGCCCGGTCGAGGATTCACTCAGTTCGTCAAATCAGACAATAATTAGCCCTCCGTCGTTGTTGGGGGCGGATCAAGAACCGGGGCGTGCAGTTTTGGGAAGAGCAGACTACAGTATGTAGACGAGTACGTAGACTAAGATTATAAACTAGTCTATCAACCAAGTCCCACGACGAGTAGCAGCACCCTTTTTTTCTCTCTTTCTTTTTTTTTTGCATCCACGCGTTGCCTGCTTGCTTGCTGCCTTTCAGTCAGTCAGTCAGTCAGCCACAGCGCTGCCTGCCTGCCTCCACCCACTTCAACTTCAACTTACCCACACTCCCGTCTCTTTCGTCCATTTCGCCTTTCTTCACCTACCGTACATGTATGTTTTCGTTTTTCCCCTCCTTTTTCCCAATTCTCGATCGAGTCTTGTTCTTGGGGCCCGTTCTTGTTCGCGCATCGCCCAGTCGTTTGTTACGGTATCCCGACATCGAGATACACGGTGCTCGCTTCGGATCGAGATCTGGCTGGATGGAAAGTTGGGGGGGGCCCGCTGGACCCGCACGGGGGAACACGTCTCACTGACGAATGTTGAGCATCGCAGCCAGATATCACACCCGTTACATGACCGAGAACCCCTTTCCAACGCATAGGTAAGTACCTCTAGGTACGATCGCGGTTCCGTTTGTACACCGCACAGCGCGCTCACCGCTCCGCGACTCGGGAAGAGGTACAGCTACGCAACTTATGGCCTTGGAGTAAGACATACTGTTGGCACGCGATTCCCGAATCGGTTCGAGCAAGCTCAAAATCTCGATCTGCCAGAAGCCGCTCCCCCAGTAGTGGGACCGCGTTCTGTGCGACTTCTGTGCTTCCCGGCGCCGTGGTTAGGCAGTCTGCGGGTCGTCGTCTCCCCATGGGATCGAGCGCAGTTTGCCTGCGGAACGCATCGTGAGGTCAGGCTTGCAGGTTACGCATGACGTCCTCCTGCTGAATGAAGCTCCTGGCTGGTGCCGTGTAGCTTACAGCTCACCTTTGCTGGACGCTTGCTGACTTGCACGTGTTGCGCATCATCGGCGCTGCACGAGGAAGGCACGCATATGCTATAACGGCAGCTTCCTGCTTGGTTTCCGGCCGTCTTCACCGTCGTGTGAATTGGTTCGTCATTAGCATCGTCAACATCAGCATTCTTGTCCCCTGGTCATTTCGTGGTCTTGGTTGCGTGACTTTTGCATGGTTCGGATGTTCCTGAGCGCTAGAAGCAACACTCGCAGATGATCGACAGGCCGAAAAGACCATATTTAGATTTGTTTTATCAGTGAGCAAGGATACATTTCCAACCTGACCGGCTCAAGAGCGGGGAAATATAGGACAACCTGAGCTCGTTGGGTCGAGTAAAGTGAGCAGAGTTTGAGCTCTGACGTTAGGATCCCTGGCGCTCAAGGAGTCAGGTCGCTCGGATCTCCGCCCATCGCTGATCAGTCGCATTTGCGGGAAGCACAAGACTTCAAGTCTCGCCCAAGGGCTATTGCATCACAGCCCACTGATGCCCACGAGCTCGGAAGGCTCAAAAGACCTCTTGGAGCAATATACTAACCGTCGCGCGTGCAAATTCTTACACAACCGTGGTTTCGCCTGCCAGTCTCAATTAACCCCCTATGACCATCAACACTTGTCATCATGTCTGACGGGTACCATTACAGCTCGACCCACTCCGTCAGCAATCTCTCCGTCTCTTCTACTTCAACTTTTCCGTCCTCTTCCAGTGAAGGTCGTGTTAGTGACGCTGACCTGTCACGCCAGACTGCACTTAGCAGCCTGTCCAGGATGGATCGTCAGCACCGGCCACTCGAGCGATCCACAAGATATCTCAACGAGAATAGACGATCTCTTAGTCCACTGCAGTCAGATTCTGAGGACGAAAGAGGCGCTCTCACCATGGCAAGCACCGCCCGCCGACCGCCGCAGGAAAGTGCCGAGGCAAGCGCATCGACCTCATCAATCTTTCACCATGTTGAAAATGCAGCGCCGCCAGCTTACCAGCTACACTCCAACGCAAGAACATTTGCGCAATACTTCCCAAGCAATCACCTACTTACCATTCGTCATCCAGAAACAATCGACGGCAACTTGAATCTTGTAATTGACGTCGACAGTCGGGAGGGACCCCTTGCGCTATATCACCTGCGCATGCACCACCTGCAGGAACGCGATTTTTCCTTGCGCAGGTATAGTCGGGAAAGCAGGCGTCAAGTATGCGAGACGACGAGGCGGGAGAAGATCAAGCCTGGTAGACCTGACCCGTCCGAGCGGGAGTCGAAACAGGAAGCGAAGCGAATAGCAAAGTTGCAGAAGTTGGAGAGAAAAAGCCAAAGAAAGACCTCAAACGCGACTCCGGCCATGAACGAGGCCCACACCGCAGCAGAAGGAAATGAGGTTGGCGGTATCGCGGCGCAGGGAACCAACGTCATTATCCACCAAGATAGAGACAGGCTTAACGCGCTGCCGCAAATTCAAACATCGTGTCCCCCAAGCCCAGTTAAAGGGTTCCACCGGAATGATTCAGGATACTCCTCTGCAGCTGGCAGCCCGACCCACAGTCTTCAAGCTGCAGAAGAGATCCGAGCGGGATGCTTGAGGGAGCCCGGGCTTGACCACCTTGAGGAACTCGAGGAGGAGGCGCAAGAGCCGGATTCTGATTTTGAGGATGAGCAGCCCGAGCCCGTTCCCGAAGACTACCGTCTTGCAAAGAACAAAATTAGGTTAGAGTTCTCCAACTACACTCACCTGGAATTGACTCGCAAAGGACTCAAGGCTAGAACTAAACGCTACGAGTTCGAATACTGGGGCACCAGGTATTGTTGGAAGAGGATCGAGCGTGTTCGGAGGATGTCAATGTCCGCCACCGCATCGGTACTCGAGGCGTCAAATCGCTCGCAGCGGCGCAACACGATATATGCGACCTCGACCCCGCCATTGGTGAACGCGCAGCAGAGCGTGGTCGAATATCATCTGTATCTGCAAGGAGAAAGAACTCAAGTCGCATCAATAACCCCGCTCGAGATCTCACCCATGGAGGCTGTCAGCGAGTCCGAGATGGGCGGTTGGGTACCGCCAAGCCAACTCCAGATTCGCAGTCAGAGCATCGTCCGGACGTCCAACGCAGGCGAAGTATGTGATGTTATCGTGGCGACAGGTCTCCTAGCCCTGACAGATGATTGTATCGAGCGACGATGGCACAAACCAGCGGGGACCTCAGTACATCTCCCGAAAATCGTCCCGACTCTTGGGATGAAGCTCTCGCCGAAGTGGCCAAAATTGAACAACAGTGTATTCAATCTGAGACGGCTGAGCATCGGAACCAAACGGATCGTATCGGAAGGGAAAATTCTCGAAGGCCTTCGCGTAGAGGACTCGGGGCATCCGACCGCAGAGGACCAGGGCATGGAGCATTAGTTCACGGTCAACGCGGTGTACCGAAATTCCTGTTCCAAGTGTTGTGGGCACCAAAAGCGTCGATAGCTGGAAGGTTCATTTCTGGACGTGCTGAGAAGACGGTTGCCACGTCGAGCATGTGCTGGGATGGGTGGCGACTTGTTCCTCGGGATACCAACCATAGACTCAGTGTTGTGGAATAGCCGGTGCAGCCCTGGTAGAAGAGGATATGCGCGAGGTGTTGGCAGTCCAGACCAGTGCTGGTTCGAGATGGTTGTGCGTCCACTTGCATTTCTGAGGTTGGATTTGCTGGCAATACCAGCTGTAATGGAAAGTTTATCATCGAGTCCACATTCCCGCGCCGGCTAAATATTGGAGCGTGCGCAGATAGACTGCGATCGAGCCGATCACGGCGGCAACTTAAGCGCATAGCATACCGTATCAGCTCAATCAGTGATTTCAGATCAACGGTTTGAGCGATTCGGCCATGGGTGAGCAGACCTGCAATGGCGGCTGAATCCAAACGAACACAAGAGAGCCAAAGTTTGATTGGCCGATCGACGGTGGGCGTTGAGCAACGGTCCGAAGCACATGGACGTATGGTCGTCGAAAGGCGATGGCTTCAGCTTCGAGTTGCTGGGACCTGACAGCTAGTAAGTCTACCACCTATCAGATCAGTTGTTAGTAGCTGCAACAGTGAAGTGTTGCTGCAGCCGAGCGACGTTGACCGGTGGTGGTCGTGGTGGGAAAGTTCGAGACAGATTTCAGAGTTCCGGCGGACCGGATGGATAACGCAAGCCACACTGAACCAGGGTACAGTGCCATGACACGACCTCAACCATCGTCACGGCGCAATAGCTTATGAGCTGGCATGCGCTTGTGGCAGCCCTGACCAACTGATTTGAGGCAGCATGCGGCCGAGAAGTCTGCGCGTAACGAGCAGAGCGGCCAGCTGTTCTCGTTGCTGCCCAAGCCAGTCGAAACGAGGCCGGCAAGTGGAGAACAGTAATGACGAGTGGAGGACTCGACGTTGTTCCGTAGCTGGATGAAGTTGTCGATACAGTCGACCGACCATACGGGCTAGACAGCGACCACCCGAGCATGCGACTTGGCAAGCTTAAAGCGATTGAAGTGCATGGTCAGCTCAAGCCGCTACGCGCAGCGACCAAACGTTATTGCCGCGGACACGCAACTAGTGCCCACAAGCCCCGGTGCGGAAATTGCATCTCCTCTACACGTTGGTCAGGCCAGATTCCGAACGACTGAAGTGCAGCGTTCTGGGTCACGGGATTGCATTTCAAGTGCTTCACGTTGCTCTCCCCCGCATTCGTACGTGCATCGCTCGCCTGAGCCTGAACGAGTGGACGTGCCGTTAAAGCGCGCGTTTGACCGGGAGTCGTCCGGTCGACGCGGACAAATAGCCCGGACATGCCGGACGCTTAATGTGAGTGCGAGGGGGAGAAGACCGCATGTGGGTGCACCACTTTCTTCGTAGCCGCGCACTGACGAATGAGGTCGACGTAGGCCGACATGTTCAACCTGCAGCAAGCCAACACAGCTTCATGCATGTCGCCTGCGCAAACCAAGACACCAGTTGTGATGAAGCACTACGCCGTACTGTACTGGTGTAGCTGCAGTCGGCCATACGGCGGTGTTTGACGCGTTGACGGGCAAAAGGGCATCACATGCTGTGAGAGGACCAGCCTTACACGACGAATGGTCGACTGGACGCAGCCGGGGCTGCATCGGGGGCCAGTAGTGAGCTGCGCGACTGCGTCCGTCTTGTCGTTTAAGCTTTCGTCAGGCAGCCCGTGATGGGGTCCGGCGTCAAAATTGTGCATGGGCAGCAGGCCGAATCAGGTAATATGGTCATTCGACAACGTTTCTCGGCGGGTATCCCTGTTCTGCAGGCGGTTCAACCGACCAACCAGCTGTGGCAGAGCTTCGAAGTCGGCACAGGGGACATTCTGTGCAGTCAATGTGGGTGCAGTCGCCGGCCAGTCTTCTGTCTTGTCGCGTTCTGCAGGCCGCATCTCTCTGCCGGTTGGTGCTGGCTTGGCGGCCTGACGACAGGCCGAGTAGTCGCTTCCCCCGCAGGAGCGCTCACAGTCCAAGATGCTCGCAGTGCCACAAACATTCATCTACTCCTAGCCATCCATGCAAGTATGCCTGAGCTCGAGAATACCTTGGTCGTAGTGCCTATGGCTGCTCGTCTGCACCGGGTGCGACATGTTGGCGCAAGAAACATTCCAGCTGGTGGCGCTGGAACCAGTTGGCTGCATTCTAAGCTCCTGCCACAAAGGAGGCTAATTGCGAAATCCCAGATTAATAACAGCGGTAGTCTGCAGCAAAGCTGTTCGCGATTTGTGGCCTTGGGCAGCATTTCCTCTTACATTCTCGCCATCACAAGGGTTGGTGCCATGGTAGAGCTCGGAGCAGACGATTCGGTGGCCTGGCTTTCGGTGCTCCTGCTGGCAATCGGATGCGTTGTCACCATCGACCACAGCGCTGGCCGAAGCTGAGAGACTCCTGTGTGCGGTTTGCATCTGGTCAGGTTTGCCACGTTTGTCGCACGCGGCTGACGGGAGCCTGCCGTCACTGCCCGCAAGGGCTGAGTCCAACCAGTGGTAGGCTTGAAGCCAATCACTTGGGCCTGCTCGTGCTGATGCGGTATGTATGTATCCAGGTACTAGATTCTCAAGGCCTGGCATGTTCTTTGTGTTAAACGCAAGGCAAGGCACACAACGGATGTCTTGCGATGATGCCCATTTCGAAGCTCGACGCGCACAGTCGTGTTGCTGAGAACAACTAGACCCGAGCTGTCGGCCCGAGCTCAGATGACTGGTCCATGGTCAATTGCGTCGAGCAGGGGCTTTCTGACAAGGCTCGAACTAGCGAAATCCGGTAGCTCTGAGCTACCACGTCCAATGATCTGTATAGAGGGGTTCAAGCGTCATGACCGAGGTCTTCTGCCATTCGGCAGAGCGGCTCTGATGTCGCATCAATCACCTTGCCAATTTGGAATAGCATAGTCCGGCATGAAAAGTAATCGGTTTCTCCGGAAGCTGTGACCACCATCACTGCTTTGCTGTCAAGTTGGCTCCGTGTCGGGTGTCCTCGCCAGCGAGAGACCGTCCTGACTAGATTGATCCGGTGTCTATCAACCGTGTACATCGTCACAAGAGACCGCAAGCTCCAGTGCTAACTTGCGGGTCGAGCTGCGGCGACATGTCCCGGTTGTGGTGACAAGAGTGAGCCGAAAGGATGGAGGCTGACGGGTTCTGCAGGGAAACCCGGGTCCTGTGCAACAGCCTCCTTAGCCGCACAACCAACATGAACAACTTGTGGTGCTCAAGTGCCACAAAAACGGCGAAGATAGTCGCAAGAGCCCACCATTTGCTTGCATTTGCACTTCGCTCGAATGACGCATGGGCTCAGCTGCGCCGTAACAACAAAGCCGGCGTATGGACTGGCCCCACAACAACAGAGGCGTCCTCTGGAGTGTTTATCTCGACCCTTGAGCAGACGCACCAGTCTTCTAGCTTGGCCGGCAGAGCCTATTGTGGCCGATCCCAGCTTGGCCGTTTCGTCAGTTGTGGTCCCAGTTATTCTCTCCGTGCGCAGCAGTCGCTCTCGACCAGATGTGGGATCTGGTGCAGACAGGGAGGACCACATAACCGATCCTTCGCTTGCACTGACGCTTAACGAAGATTGTGAGAAGACCTCGTTTCCCATGTGTTGTGACCGTGCTGCCACGGTTGCGTAGCGCTGCACGTTGCCCGCTCAAAGAGCCAAGATTCGCCCACAAAAGCCTCTCGGGGGGAAATTTGAAGACGCCGATGGTGAGAAGGCTGATAAGTCAGTTTTCTAACCGTCACCCTGATCTCCAAGCGCTGGCTCGAGTAAGGCATAATCCTGTGCAGTCCCGCTAGGGCTTTGTGGTGATCATGCTCCATGCTCCACACTCCTTTTTCTCGGGCTTCACACCCCTTAGCGCCATACGCCTTGCATTCGGCACTGCATCAATGGGTGGATTTGAGGACCACAAGTCGGAAGGGCCGCCCGTCAGATACACTGAGTCGACCCAGAGGGCCAATCTTTTCTGCATCCACATTCTTGCGCGGGTCGATGGCGGGCACTATCCGGACAGCCTGATATTCACTCTGGGGGTGGGCTTCGACGGCACACTTTTGCCAGCACGCTCCGATTCAACAGGCTGCCCTGCCGCTCGACTGCCGTCCTGTCCTGTCCCGTCCCAGCCTAATCCAGCGACCGTCAATCTCGAGACTCGCAAGAACGCTCGCCCGCCCGATCTGTTGGGCGTTGTCGGCTGCCTACCCCCCACGACCAGTTGCCCTCAGAGGCATCTCGCAGCGTACCCTGAATCGCTCGCAGCCTTGTCGATAGCATCTGCCGAGCGGAAAAGACCTGCAGGAGGCTGAGTTATAAGACACACGTGGATGGACGAGCGTCTGACATTGACTACCGACCGCCTGCTGCAGCGGTACCAAACTTCGAATCGACAACGCCTGGTCGACCAAGACACAATAGCCGCCAGGACCGAGCCTCGATCCGCTCTCGAAGCTCGCTACATCGACATTTGAGACGTGAGACAGTCGACGTGCACGTTGCTCAATTGCAGTGAATGCTATTAGCGGGGCTTTTCGCAATTCTCCTCGTCCGCCTTTGTGTCAAGCTGTTTTGCCTTTTCACCTTGCACCCGTCGCAAGTGTTGTGAATAGCAGCGGTACTAGCGGTTTCAGGCCATCACGATGGCCAATCCCAGCTCGCCCAGTGGAGGACCCGGTGCGCAAACCTGGCAACAAAGACTCGATGGTGCGTGTTCGACGTGGCGGCGGGATGCTCAGAAGCTTCCAGACCGGCCAATGCTTTGATGAGAGGGCAAGACTGACACAGCCAACCAGAACATTGTCGGAGTGTTGGGGCTAGCCAGCCGACGTATGAGATCTTGAGCGATCGCAGAGGTGAGTGGGCTATACCTGTTCCTTGGTGGCTTTCAGCCAGAGTGACGATGCCGCAAGTCGGCCCTCCCAAGGGTCGAATCAAGCTCATGATCTGGCTCTGTGAGGAAGGCGGTCAGCGACTGGGGTGACCCTGATCCACTTGTGCTCGCCACGCGGTAGGATACTGACTAACGATTGCATAGGAGGACGCACGGCCTGGTCTGCCACTGTCAGGGTCGCGTCGCTGCAGCAGATGTTCAGCGCTCGCTTCTGGTATGACGGCCAATACGTCAACAATGCTAAAGAGGATGCCGCGGAAGTGGCCATCAAATATTACCAGAACGGCCCACAAGTCGGACCCTCGTTGTCGTCGGGAGGAGCGGGACCTGGGGCTGGGCCATCTGGAACAGGTGGCAATGGTGGTGCCCCTGGCGGCGGCCTCAACCTCAGAGGCGGCGCTGCCGGCCCAGCTTTCAGCGCATCGAGCTTGCTGCCCAACTTTGCATCGTCGACGACTCAGCAGCATCGAGCCAGTGACTTTGGAGTCGTCGCTGCTCGAACGCCCGGTCCGCAGCCTGGGGGACAGAAACCCAGTGGCTGGTAGTTGCATGCAGCTGCTTTGGGCCGCAGCACAGGTGAAAAGTCGACAAGGGCAGGCAAGCTGTATTCTATCGCGGGAGGTCATCTGTACGATATTACCCAAGGCAATCAAATCACACCTGGCAAGTGCCTGGGCAGATGAGGGGACCAGGAATGGCCACAAGCCCGTGCTGGAGCTTCGACTCGGCAGCAAAGCTCTGGAGCTCTAAGCTCCTGCGGAGACTCACAGCTTCACAAGTCCGGCCAATGCAATGCAGAGCTCTCGAGTTGAGGCGAAGCAGAATGAGAGCGAGCTGGCTGAGAGCCATACGCAGAAGCGACCAGGATGGCACGGACGGTCGAGGGTGACAAGCGCGGGAAGCGTAGCAAACAATGAAGTTTAGGTGTTTATTCCTGAGCCTGAAGCGCCCTCGAATCGTCTCAATCAGATAAATGATTCCGCATCTCGTTGATCGCCCGCCTGCTTTGCCGACCCGCACGATCTGCCGGGGCTTGAGTGCCGCCGCTCCGAGCACGCTCGAGGCTCCAGGGGGGCCGTTTGGGGACTCGGTGGGAACTTAGTTGGAACTTAGGGGGCTCGAGGCCGCCCGCTGACTGTTGACTTTCGCCCATCCAGCATCCGCGGCTCAGCTGTCGGCGTAGCATCTGCACCACGGCATTCACCCCCGCGACTTCGGATCTCGTCTGTCGGTGTCGCTGTGCCATGGAGACGCCAGGCGCATCCTGCTCGTGACTTATTCTTGCCTTGCATCCTTAGCGTTACTGCATCATGAGCGTTCATAGCACCACCTCCCGCCACCTCGCCAGAAGCATAGTTTCGTCGGATATTTCTCTCGCCAGGTCTCGCTCTGCCTCGAGGATCGCATCCCGTCGCTATGTTTGTACGTCTTGTCGGCAAGGCGGAAAGAGTAGGGACAGCATCGCTGCTTCCAGAGGGTCGGACGTGACGAGGACATACCCATTGAAGCGAGCCCGAGAGATTGGCCTGAGAACCTTTTCCGCCTCGTCCTCCAGAAAAGCTCCCGACATTGGACCACTCGCAACCTACGATGATCGCGTCGAGTCGGGGCGTCTGCGTGACGATGAGCATCAACGCAGTATCGTCGAGCACCTGCAAGACCTGCACGACATGCTCAAGGACTATACACCTCCAGCTGTCGTTCGTCCAAACATCTCAGATCTGAAACCCTCGAAAGGTTTCTTTGGCCTCTTTGCTGGGAAGAAGCAGCCGCCCCCGAAAGCTGAACTGCCTGCGAACCTACCGAAAGGCCTTTATATGTATGGAGATGTTGGTTCGGGGAAGACGACGTTGATGGATCTGTTCTACGACACGCTGCCACCCAATATAACAAGCAAGACACGCATTCACTTCCACAACTTCATGCAGGAGGTTCACAAATCAATGCACAAAATCAAGGCCGAGAACGGAACCGATGTCGACGCAATTCTGTTTGTCGCAGCGGAAATGGCCGAGCGGGGGTCAGTCATGTGTTTCGACGAATTCCAGTGCACTGATGTTGCCGACGCAATGATTTTGAGACGTCTGGTGGAGGGGCTCATGTCGCACGGTGTTGTCGTCGTGACGACGTCCAATCGGCATCCCGATGAGCTATATCAGAACGGTATCCAGAGGCGTTCTTTCATTCCATGCATCGATCTGTTGAAGCGTCAACTACGAATCCTCAACCTCGATTCACACACAGACTACAGGAAGATGCCCCGGCCGCCGTCCGGAGTATATCATTTTCCTTTGGACAAAGCTGCCGAATCGCATGCGAAGAAGTGGTTCAGGTTTCTTGGAGATCCTGTTTCGGACGAACCTCATGAAGCTACACATGAAGTCTGGGGTCGCGAAGTTCGTGTCCCCAAGGCAAGCGGCAAGTGTGCTTGGTTCGACTTTAATCAGCTTCTTGGGCGCGCAACGAGTGCCGCCGATTATATTGAGCTCATGAAATATTACGAGGCCTTCATCGTCACCAATGTGCCAGCAATGACATATCGAGAGAAGGATCTGGCGAGGAGATTCATCACCTTCATCGACGCTGTATACGAAAGCAGGGCTAAGCTGGTACTGACGACGCAAGTCCCCCTTTTCGAGCTGTTTCTGAGCCCCGAGGAAATCGAGAAAGCTTTAGAGAAGGCAGGCGATAGCGCAGACGAGAGGTTGAGGAAGGCTGCAACCAAGGGACACGACGAACACAGTCTGGATAGCGCATCACGGATCATGATGGACGATCTCGGCTTGAACATTGAGATCATGGCGAAGAGCGGCACCTTCAGCGGTGATGAGGAGAGATTTGCGTTTGCAAGAGCACTGAGCAGATTGAGCGAAATGGGTAGCAAGGAATGGGTTGAACGAGGCATGGGTTTGGAAGGGAAGGGCGGAAAAGATGAAGCCGAAAAATGGCGCAAGGTCAGAAGCGCTTGGCGCCAGGACAATTCTTGAATGCTGGCCATCAAGACCTGCCTTTGAACGGTGTACTTACTAGCCTGGAGTTGCTAATGTGGCTTGCGGGGGGCTGGGACCGTTCAATAAAGTCAGTATCTGAAATGAGACGGTCAATAGAACGCCGACGGAGGAAGTCGCCGATGCACGTGCAGTACTTGGAGCTTTCGAGCTAGGGGGCAACCTCATGGCACTGACAGCGGAGGATCCCCTGGAACTCAGCTAAACCTGGCACTGGCCCACCGCTTCCCTGCTCAGCCACGACTGGCCACTGTGCCACTTTACCAATTCGACTCCACCTTGACCTCCTCTCGTCCACGAACCACGACTCCAACGAGGCAGCAGCTACTATGTCGATGGTCAAACTTGTCTGGTCGCTGCCTTACCATCAGCATCACTGCTGTATTTCACTTTTCCAAACCTATGCTTCAACGCCACCTGCACTAAAGTCGTGTGCTGGGTGCCGAACACTCACTTCGACCGTACTCATGCCATTGCGTGTTGCACGACCACGAACCTGAGGACACGTATACCTATTATCGTCTCGATAATGCATGAGAGTAAAGACTGGATCGGAGACCTGAAACAAGGCATACGAGAAGTACACCGTCAGTGCGTTTGTGGAGCGGGCCACCAAGGCGAAGTACTTGCCGCTCGCGACGATGGCAAGCACAGATACACGTTCACCAATTTGACAAATACTAGCATGGCATATACTACTTGTCGAAGCGGCATTTCAAGGCAGGCGTGAGCTTGCCGGCGGGTGCGTCGTCGCCGCGCTGCCTTGACCTGTTTTGAGACTCTATTCAGATCCTAATCCGGTAAGATGCGCCCTTCAGCGACCTTCAGCTGCCCATGCACCAATAGACCTTTTTGCGCCACCCACTCTAGTCTCACTTGACCTTGGATATTTTAGCTCACCTCTATTGCGAACGTCTCTTATTGCCGCGTCGTCTGTTCATCGTTTGTCCTGCTGCATTGGCCCTATTGAAAAGTCAGGGGCTCGTCCATGCTCGAGGCTGACCTTCGTCTCTTTTGTCCTTTTGGCAATTACCCCTGTATATCTTCATCTACCCTGCTGTCTACAGCTCTTTGTACCTCTCACCCACGTCGGATCTTGTCTCGATTATACTCTGGAATTCACCGGCATCCCTGTCCGTCTTCTCTTTGTAAGACTGTAAACTCCGAGAGTCTCTTCAGTCCTCTACATCATCACATTCACAAGCAGACTTTGAGGTTGAACCTTTCGAGCTTGAGGCAACGAGAAGTCTGGAAATTTCGATCAGAGTTCTTTACGAAACTGAACGTACATCTCCCTCGATTGCAATATTTCTCTGGTGGCAGACGAGTGCACCATCCAGTCAACTATCGGACGGACCGTCTTTGCAAGACTCCTCAGGTACGTGACTCTCACAAATGACTCTCATCGGTGAGGTGTCCGTCCATCAAGCTCATTCCCGAACGCTCCGCGCGGGACCATCTTCTTTCTTGATTGTTGCAGCACAAATATTGTGTTGTACTAAGATCGTATGGGGTTGGGAGCGATCGCTTTGTGGAAGTATGAGTCGTGGTGCTATACTGCGGCTCCATCCCACTGTGGTTTGGGTCATTCTTGGGCCTCTTCACCTTGCGGTGTTGTGACTTTCAAATTCGGGCACCAAAAATCGGTCGGCACCGAACTTGACAAAAACAATACTGCTGGCCTGGGCGACCAGTTTTGTTACAGCATCCACTCGAGCTTGCCGACCTTGTCTGGATTTTCTGCTTCACGAAATAGTTTGCTGATCACCGCGCAGTATCCGTTTCGCCTCAGTTCCCCAGCATGGCGACTCCGTCAAATGCGACCAGCAGCATGGCTGCAGATGGCAGCGACGTCTCGCCATACCTCCATTCTACGGCACCACAAGCTGTGCTCCTGATAGTACTTGGCATTCTCATCACCATCATCGATATACCCTCCTTCATCTGGCATCTCAAAAACCGCAACATTCCCTGCACTGTGATGATATTCTGGATCTTGCTGGACATCATCTCGTTGGTCATCATGGCATTTATATGGCCGTATGACGACCTCAGCACGTTCTGGCATGGAGTCGGCTTCTGCGACGTGCAAGTCAAACTCGAAACTATGGGCGAGCTTGCAAAAGTTGCCTCCGCACTCTGCATTCTCTACAGCCTTGGAAGGGCACTGGACACCAGCAAGCCAATCGTGAATCGTGCCACCGGGCGATTACTGACGCGGCAACGACTCGTCGAGGGTGCCGTGTGCATCGTTCTCCCCGTGTACTACGCCGTCGCGCAGTTCACCATCTCCGAACGGCGCTTCGAGATCAGCGCCATCAACGGTTGTGGGTGGAACGACGACCTGACTTGGTTGGGAATCCCTTTAATGGGCATCTGGATGCCAATCCTCTGCTACATTGCGGCGTATTTTGCCTCACTCATTGTATTCCGCTTATACAAGCACAGACGCGACGTGTCGTCGATCCTGGCCTCGTCAAACTCGGGTCTTAGCAAGACCCGATTCCTGAGGCTGCTCGGCATTTCTGGCGTCTTCATCATCGGGTTCCTGCCTTATAGCACCTGCAATTTGTACACGTGGTGCGTCCCACCATACAACGACGCCGACTGGTCGCGCATCCACAACCCGAAGACCTGGCAGACCATCCTGATCTACCAAGCGGACGGCCAAGTCTTCTACACAAGCTGGATCAAAATCGCCGAGGGCATCGTCGTGTTTGGTGCATTCGGCTTCGGCAGGGACATCAAAGCCGTCTACATCAGCATCCTGTCCTCGATCGGTGTCTCGCAGGTGTACAACAGCGTCACCTCGTCCGTGATGGCTCGTCGCTCCGGCAGCAGAGCCACGACACTTTCACTTCGCAGCCCCTCTCTCGGCGCGTTCCGTTCCGAGGGCATCAAGGACCGCGCTCGGCGCATCTTGTCGAAGCTCAACGTCAAGGCGAGCTCGGGCATGTCCCAAGCTACAACCGATATCGAAACCGTCACCTCGTCGTCGCCCGGCAGGCCGAAATCCAGTACCGAGATTCAAGCTCCCACACCTGCGCGGCGACGCCCCATGGGCCTCGCCGAGAAAGATCTTTACGATGCCGATGAACCGGTCCACTTTCCCGCACCTCGCGAAACCGACGCCGTCTCCATACACACCGTTGTCGAACCCTACAACGCCGACGTCGTGCACGCTCGAGACGCAGAGCGCCGGGACCTGGAATCCGGCGGCACGCGGTCTGCCACAGACGCAGCTTCGTCGTCTCATCCCGTCAGCTCGTTCTGGCAACGGATGCACAACTACGTCAATGCAATGGGCCCGCGACCTGCGGCGAACATGGGCTCGCGCGCATACGTGCCAGACCGTCCTCCATCGCTCGCTGTCGGAATTGCGGTACCCTACCTGGCAACCGTGGTAGGAAACTCGAATCAAACTGCACATTCTGGTCGAGAGGACACTTCGAGGATGAGGGATCGGGAGTACGAAGCGTATGTCATGAGTCGACTGGCTTGATTGTGATGATGACGAGAATGAGTACATGCGGCGTGGAAAGGATATGGAAAGTCCACGAGTTCCGTCTGGAATCTGGCGAGGGTGGTATGATCTATGTTAATCTATCTGTGAGGGCGTTTGGACTATGAGCTAGAATACGCTCGCTGTTTTTGAGCTGTGAGGGCGATGAGATGAGCTGGTTGGGGGCCCACTTGGCTGGGCGCGGACACTTGCTGGGGGAATCAGAGGGTTTGAAATAAGGTTGAGTGCAATTGAGATGATGTTCCCGGTGATTCAGCAGGGCCAGACAGGAATACGATACACTGGGCGATGATCGTTCTTAGTCGCACTTTTGCATCGATTAAAGGAAGCGCCTGTCGTCATGATCTACTGAAGTTTTTGCTCAATCGTTTTGCTCATATTCTTGCAGAGCTGCGGAGCAATTGTATCCCCAGAGCCACCTTCGAAAATCTGGATCTGCGAGCGACACGGGCGATCCGGCCGTGATGCCCTCGCCAATGCGTTCGTCTCGGATGCGGACCGCCTCGCCATCGTCCATGCCAAAGACTTCCCTCATATCTTGACTCCGAGACCTGACCACCGCAGTGCGTTGCATGCGCAAGGACTCGAATTTCGAGATCATCGCCGGCACTTGCTTCCTGTTGTCCAGCTTCCCCAACAAGAGGCCTAAAACGACTGCATCCTCGAAACTCTGAGACGCCCCTTGTGCCCTGTAAAAACATGTTAGGGGGCAAGAACATCGAAGCGTAGGCAGTCTTACAAATAAGGCAGCATCGCGTGTGCCGCATCGCCAACTAGCAGGATTTGCTTGAGCTCGTCGGTCCACCGTGGACTGCTCGGGCTTTGTAGCAGCGTCCACTTGTTAGCTCTTTGAGTAAAGGGTAAGATCTGTGACAGAGCAGGATCCCAGTCCTTCAATACATTCTCCACCTCTGAAAGCTTGCACTCCTGCATGGAATGTACCTTCGTTTCCTGTGCCGACTCCGCTTGAGTAAGCACGAGGTTGAAGATGTTATCGGAAGCCAGCGTGTACGAGACTGCATGGGCGGCAGGGCCCATCCAATAGTTGATGTTAAACGGGCTGGCGAGGTCTCTGCCCAGATTGCCATCGGGCATATTGGCCTCGAGCTTACGGGCGTCGATTGCGACACGGTAGATGACGTCTCCCGAGCTTTGAAGGCGATCATCGTGGCCGAGGATGAATTCGCGACATTTTGACCGTTCCCCGTCCGTACCGATGATCAGATCGCCTTGCAAGGTGGTTCCGTCTTCAAAGTGGACCGTGGGACCGACGGTCGGACTAGTCTCCAGTGACCGAATTCGAACTCCAAGCCTCACCTTCACGCCCAACTCCTGCGACTCTTCTAAAAGAGCTCGATGAAGGCGCGCGCGATGCAGGGCGATGTACGGAGATCCGAATGCAGTCTCCACGGCGTCGCCGAAAGGAAGCTCGGCAATGACATTGCTCGCTTTATAGCTGCGGACAAAGGTTCGCTGTGGTCGAGTCGCCACCGGCTCGATCTTGTCTAAAACTCCTAGGTCACGAAGTGCAGAGGTGCCGTTCGGGGCAATTTGGATGCCTCCTATCTTTCTCTGTCAGCGAATTTTTTACTTTATTTTTTCACTCTCGATCAAGGCAGGCCTCGCTCACTGGAGGGAATGCTGGCATGCGCTCCAAGACTTCCACAGAATGCCCAGCACGTTTCGCAGCGATAGCTACGGCCTGGCCAGCGAGTCCACCGCCAACCACTAGGATCTTAAGAGCTGCCATGTTTTGGGATGATCGAAAGTAAGTGAATACAATATGAAAGATCACGGACGAAGCTACAGTGCTGCTCTATGTACTGAGATCGGTCGGTCGTATGCTCCCCAAGGCGTGCCACCCCCCGAAACTTAGGTCCCGAAAGGAGAGCAACGACCGCAGCTGAGGATCACGGGTTCTGTCAGGAGAAGGAACCGCTCATACAGTCTACAGCCGGTGATGAGCTGTCGGGAATAAGCTGACATTTGTTTTGCGAGCGCTTTCCATCCCGATGAGTTCTATCTACGATCGATCATCGAGCTACTGATTCCGCGAATCGAATACCCCAATCAACGCTTTCTATCCTTGTTGACGAACGTGTATCCGACCGATCGCAGTTCTACGATCGAGTGCCCAGTTTTAGGGGACTTTGTGGAGGGCGCCATCCCGTCACAAAGAATTTCTACCAGGAACACTAGCACGCGTCAGTCAAGTTCGAAGCCGCAAACTCATGAACTCACTGCTCCCAAGCCTCATCAAATCCAGCCGAGCGAATCCACCTTGGAATCGAGATCTCAACAGAATCCATCACTATAAATACAGCGTTAGACTTGCCAAAGCGTCGCAGGCCCAGCTCTGGAACACTTACCCATGTTCGCCATCTGCAACCACATTGCACTCTCCATTGGAAAGTTGGGCCCGCTGTACTGCTTACACTCTCGTTCACCGAAAGTCAAAGCCCTGATGAGCTTTGCGCCATGACCATCGTCGCCGAAAACACGAGCACGAGCAAAGAGATCCTGCCACTGACCAGGCGGATGACGGCTTGTGTAGTTTACGATCTCGTCTTTCAAAAGCTCCGGAGCGCGTCTCGAGGCGTAGGTCATGATGACGTTACGGCCCTTCCATGTCAGCAGCTTCGCTTTGTTCTCCCTGGAGAGCCATGTCTGTCTCAGATAAGCGGGAAGGAAGACCGAAGAATTGATCATGTGCATGAAGAAGAAATCGAAGCTGATTCTCTTATCTCGTCGTTGAGCGGCACCGGTGTAGAAAGCTGTTGAGAATCAGTCTCGGCTCTGAATCGCATCCTGTCTCCGAATTAGAAGGGACTCACCGGACACGTTTATGAGCTGCGCAACAGCATCGTCAAAGTCGTCATCGACTGTGACCTGCCAGCGGGCGGCTTGTGCTATGATCTTGTCGTGTGCTTCGGCAAGCAGGTCCGTGACTTTTGTGTCAAGCGGGCTGTTGCCTGACTTCCAAGGGGTAGCAGTTCTCAGCTCTTCGTCGGCTCTTATGTCGTCGATGATCTTCATAAGAGGTGCTGGCTTGGTTTCATGGTCGATCACCCATTGGACCGAGTCATTGAACAAGGGATCTTCGCGAGCAGGATGGATTGGTGTCATGCCTAGAGCTTGAGCAATGATAGCTGGCTGTTGGAACTCGATGCCGATGCCGAGGTGGATGAATGGGTGCAGATAGCCTTTGTGATTATCTCAGCATCCTGTTCGTGTGTCTTAGGGAACAATTGAGGGTAGTCTTACTTGAGAACAGACGATTGAACATAATGTTGGCTCGGCGGTCGCCCTTGAAGAGGTATTCATTGCATACGGCTGGCCAGCCATGCTTTTCGATCTCGTCTGTGAAGAAACGAAAGTATGATGAGTATACAGAGGTCTTCGTGTTCATGTGCTTGATGAATGTTTCGGTGTCGGCAAGACTCGATGTCAGAGCCGTATTCTCTGGTGGAGGACGGCGTTGCCATGAATTGTCGTGATCGTAGCGCTCCTGAAGCTCATGCGGCGTGGCGCCAAGGCTGAAGATGGCCGTTAGATGATGGACGGTGTGATCTGTTCAACACAGTGTCAGCCCAGGCTATCTCAAGGTAGAATCTGGTGATGCTGATACAAGCGTACTGTGAGCTCCCCAGTCCGTCGATATGCAATCGTTCTTGTCGTGATTGTCTTGCAACACTTCTGTGATCTTATCCGCCGATGCTTGCTCGAGAGCGGGTACGCTATATACCGCCTGCGGAAACGCGTTGAACCTAATCGTGCTTGCGGTCGCCATCGAGGAGTATGTTGCGTGAAGACCAACAGCACGCTGAAAACTTCTCGCAAGCCTAAACAGAGGCTGGAATATTGCACTTGAAATCAATTTTGGCTGGACATAGCTTCATGAGTAGCAAGTGGGGTGGGTCGGCTTTGCGGCCTCTCAGCGTCACCCCTTGCTCACAAAGGGTAGGTGATTGTGCAGCTCTGAGTCCACACCTTAGACTGAAAGCGGCAACCAATATCAGCCTTGGTGGTGCGTATCGGCCTCTTCCAGGAACGCCCGAGGCGCCGTTTGCTTGGCCCACTTGCACGACAGGAAAGTGAGCTTCATTTGTCGTTCTACAGAACCTTGAAACATGCGATCGAGCAAGGCCGTGCACCGGCATGTTTCAGTAAGCTTCTGGCCGAGGTACGGACAAATTTACATGTAACCAAAGGATTCTAACAGGAGTTCAGACTCAGCATCGTGAGTGCATTTCAGACTTTCAAGCGTCGCACATCCTAGCGATGCTGATCGGGGCCGGGGCCGACACTACTACAAGTGTCCTCCAAAGCTTCTTCAAGATCATCGCGTTGTTCCCGGAGAAGCAAAAGAGGGCGCAGGAGGAACTTGATCAAGTTGTCGGTCCCAGTCGTCTCCCGGACTGGAACGACGAGCCGCAGCTTCCCTATTTGCGAGCTCTGATCAAGGAAGTGCACCATTGTCTTCCCGAGCTTACCCATGCTCAGCAGGGACAGGTCCCGCTACGCGGAATCCCAAGAATTTGAACCCGAAAGATTCCTGGGCGATGGGCAGCATGCCGCGGCAGCGGCAGTCCAGAAAGACTACCAAAAGCGCGACCATTTTCATTATGGATTCGGCCGACGAATCTGTCCAGGCATATACGTGGCCGAGGCGTCGTTATTCATCGTCATCTCACGGCTCTTGTGGGCTTTCACAATACAGACAAAGAAGGGAGGACCACCGTTAGACATGAATGACAAGACGTGTACGTGCCTCTCACGAGACGGTCGCATGTGGAGCTAACTGTGCAATAGTGATCCTTGTATGGAAACAAAATCCGTATCAGGTCGATATCTTGCCACGCGATGACAGGGTCGGAGAGCTGACGGCGGCGGCTTTGAGCAAGGTAGATACCGGTATCCTGGACTTCGACGATGTGATGAAGCAATGATTTGGCATGTCTTTGCAGAGTTGGGTTTCGTGACCGATTCGACGCTCGAGTGTCCGGCTGACCAATCAATGCCATAGTGCAGCGAGCATGTTCATATATGCCTCTTTATCAACATGCATTTGTTACACACTTGAGAGTGTCAAGTCCTGGCTGACTCACTTCTTCCGATCCCTTATTTCTTCGGAATGTGCTGAAGAAAATGAACATAATTCTGTTAATTTCAGCTGTTAGGAAAGTAAGTGCCTTAACTGGGATTTGCCCGTCTCGCGGTAGCGAATTAGAATGGGATGCCCAAGATCACTCTGTCCAACTCCGTCCTATGCACATGTGGTCCATTCAATGCCAATCCTCTCTCACCGGCGTCCAAACGCCCATCCGACCGTGCTGGTGACCATGGTGATTGGATTCCATGAGCTCGACGCCTGCTGCTTCGGTGCGGTTGGTTCGTGGCTTTCGACTTTCTCATATTCCTCCTCTCTTCGCTCCTCCTCGACCTTTATGCCTTCAACTTCGAAGTTGCTACTATACACGACAGCTGCGAAGGCTTCTAGCTCTTTGACGCCTTCCATTGCCTGGACGTAGTCGTTTGGTACGCCGGACCCAATGGCGTGTGCCTGGCGGGTGGTCACAGCCAGAATGGTTGCCAACTTTGCCCTTGCCGAGGCAAAGTCTGTGCCGAGAGCGAGTGGGTTCGGATCGGTAACCTCGACCACCCGCTGAGCTGGGTCTATTAACGGTTCGTGTGAGGATGGGAGAGGAGGCAGCTTGTAAGCTTGAGTGCGGAGAGCCAAATCGGTGAGATGCGAGAAGAGTGAGTCGAGAAGGAGAGTGGTGATATGAGATGCGGTAGGAGAATCGATCAGGTCGGAAGTCTCGTCGAGTAGCCGTCGCAGGGGGTCGTTTGCACCGATCGAAACGATTGAGGATGTAGAGGTCGCTTTTTCAGGTGCTTGCGTGCCGAGAGCGACGGAGGACGACGCAGCCGGGCTAAGAACGCCAGACTCGTTGAGTACAAACATTTCCTCCTCGGGTGGTGGTAGCAAGAACGGCAGCCACTTCTGGCTTCTCCGCTCTTCTGTTGTTGAACCTTCCACCTTCTTCCTCACGTCGACAACGAGCTGTGACAATCGATCGAATGGAATGTCTTCTCTGACGCCCACCTCTTCGAAAACCTCGTGAACGGCCGCTTCGACCTTGGCTTTGATGTCTTTCCAACCGCGATTCAATATCCACCAGCTAAAGGTCAAGAACTTTCTGTTTGTCTCAAAGTCGCTGCCATATGAGTTTTCGGCCCTATCGTCGTCGTGGTTCTCGAGACTAATCGTGGAATCCTGTGGGGGCGGGGTGGCCATCGAGACAACGCTCGATAAGTAGCTTCGCCTGCCCAGCAGGTTCAGCTGGATGCGGGTCAACAGCGTCAGAAGCGCCAATGTATATATCATCGTGAATGTCCGAGTGATCGATTGGAACTTGAGCTCGTTCCATAACTGAAGCTTGCTCTTCTTGGGCTTGATGGCCTCGACGAAGGTGGACTGGCCCATCTGGCTGGTGTGGATGAAGCTCTCTCCAGTCTGACTCGGAACCTGGCTCTGCTCTCCCTGGCTCTTGTTCTCATCTTCTTGGGCTCCATC
This sequence comes from Cyanodermella asteris, assembly GCA_900618795.1. Taxonomy (NCBI): domain Eukaryota; kingdom Fungi; phylum Ascomycota; class Lecanoromycetes; order Ostropales; family Stictidaceae; genus Cyanodermella; species Cyanodermella asteris. Next base: position 1,888,927 of record UYJD01000002.1, read on the forward strand.
TTGTGCTCCTTCCTGTGTGCTTTTGGCGCCGCTGGAGAATTCGGATGGCGAGATCTCGGACGTTGCTGTGCTGCGCCCCGTCTTCTCGGCCTTCTGCTGCTGAAGTTCGTGGGTGATGTTCTCGACCGGTATCGCCTCCAGGATGTTCTCAGACACGGTTGGAAGTAGTGCTAGGACGGTGAAGGTACAATCCTCCTGGTTTTGCTGGAAGCGGCGTCTCAGGCTTGTACATCGTCAGCAGCTGCAAGACCAGCAAGGATTGGCTTGGTATCATACTTCTCACGCGATATCCTCTCACTGCTGATCCTCTCGCGAGCCTCTAAAATCTTGCCGATGACATACTGGGCGACGAGATAGGTCCCTCCCAGGAGCCCGAGCCCGACGGCGAATTTGGTGCGGTTGCGGCGGAACCAGTTGCGCGTCGCTTCGATCATGGCGGAAAGCTTTCAGGCGGGCGCGTGAGCAGCTCAAGAGCCGCTACACGCAGGGGAAAGGAGAATAGCTGACGAGAAAGAAGGGAATGGTATTGCAGGAGCAACAAGGTGGACGGGCGCGCTGGGCCGAATTTGGAGCGCACGAGTGGCGCCGGAGCGAGTTGGAGAGACAACTCAGTGACTGACGACTTCCTCGGCAACTCTGATATCGCGACTCGGTCTGAGCCACAGATGTCCGTCTGCCCAGCCACACTTTTGCGGACGACGCACGTGAGCGTATCTCGACCTTCGAAAGGTCGTCTGTATTCTGGGTCGAAGCAATTCTTTCGAGGATGAGAGTGCTTGGAAGACTTGCAGCGTCGAAGCCTGTGATGTACGAGCGACGACAGCAAGGCTGGCCTTAGGAGACCTTGCTGGGGGCCGGCGCTAAATATGCAAGTCTGCTTGCGCAACATCAAAGCTCAGTATCGGCAAATAGAATCTTTGCAATGACGACCGATAGCCGGTCGTGTTGGAAGACTCTGATCTACAGGCTCACGGCGTAAGTGGGACTGGAATGAATCACCGAACTTGACATGTTCTGACTGGAAGTGACAGAAGAGCACTTCCAAGCTGGCTACTTGTCGCAGAGGTAGACCAGTAACCTTCGGAACCATATGCAAGGTTCTCAGTTCGTCTCATAACGTCAAAATTTTGTCAATCTTTCAGTGTGACGACAGTGCCTGAAAGATATAGGCGATTGGAAGGGTGGTAGGTGTAGCCGGCCTATCACAGCTTGATAGTAGCAAGTGGTCGAGATCTGTGACATTCTAAAAGTGCGAGTTGACAGCCATGTAGAAACCTGGACAACCGTCCATGTATTCAAAACGCCTTTTGCGCATTGCTTTCAAGATGCTTCGTAGGCCATATCATCATCACTGTCCTCATCAACGTCCCTCCTCCTCTGCCCAGTCCGCTGCTCTTCCTCTTCTCTTTCCCTCCTGTTCGTCTCCCTGCTCGTTCCGATCCTTCTCAACCCATCCACGACACCGGTCAAGAACGCCTTATGTTCAACGACCTCCATGGCACTGACTCCATTCAATACAACCTGTCTGCCGCCTTCCAATGAACCCACCACAGCCCGCATCTTCGCCGCCCTCGCCTCCCTCAAATCCCTAACAAGCCTCCGCACATTGTCCGCATCGTCCAGATCCTCACTCGCACCGTCGAGCAGCGACTGCGCGATTTCCAGCCAATGGTACGGCAAGACTCCCACAGGGGCATTGGAAGTCGAGGATATCGCAAAGGGTGGGGAGATTGGGAGGGCGGTCAGGCCGTGCGCAGGGTATACGGGCGGAGGCAACGGCGTGGATTTCGAGAACGCAATTGCGGGGGGAGGGCGATTCGCGTCTTGGGTCGAGGTGGCAATTATGGAAGCGTGGGCTTGTTTGTCTCGTTCGTGCTCTTGAGCCAGCTCGGTCTCGTGGTCGAGGATTTTGGTCAGCGAGTCGAGGCTGAGCCAGGTTGGAGGGACGATGTTGGCGCGTTGTTGCCGTCTGAGTAGCAAGGCGAGCCAGAGAGGCACTGTTGCGCGTTGGGGAGGATTGAGTGCTGGGGTGGTGCACTGCCGTTGAATGTCAGTCCTGTAGCCCGGCAGATGCGCTCAATTTACGAGCGTCGCTACGGAAGTAGAGGAGTTGGAGGTGACATACGCCCAGTAGCTGTAGACTCTCGAGCCTTTGTCTTGGTATGATATCGATCATCTCATTCTCCGCTAGGAAAACGGCTTCCTGGGGCGTCAAGCCAGGTGTGGTGGGGGCAGCCATGACCCGAACGAATGTCGAGTCTCTTTCACCCAGGATCCCGTCGAGTAAGTGAAATAGTCGCAAGCTTGTGTACGTTGTATCTCGCCATGGCCCTTTCCTCAAGCCGCCATGCTAGGGTGGTGGAGCGCACAACACAGCTTGGAGGGAGGTAGGTAACGATGAACTTCACTTCGTCCTCGACGCGTGAGCAAATCAGTAAAACGCGTAGCGGGGACTTTGTCAGTCGGAGTCTGCCTTTCCGATGAGACGCTGACTCGCTGGCTCCAAACGGGCGGCGCACCGTGCAAAGTCTAGGCTCTGGTTGGGCTAAACTGCTTTCGATGGGCGTGGTGGAGATTGGCTTGCGCGGATCGTGGCTGCGGATTCAAAGCGGACATGGGCCCCCGACTCTTGGATTCGTTTCTGATACTGGCGCACAAGGATCCTGCTCGATCGGGACACTCAATTGCAGGGCGGATTTTGATGCGCATGAATTGGTTGACCGAGTTGAAACCGAACCTTTTGGGTGGACTCGAGGGCTGACCGGCGCTTGCGAAGCGAATTGACCGCTTGCATTGATTGCGACGGCATTCACGAATTGATTGGGCTATCTCATCAGTTCCGACAATAATACTATCGCTGGGGAGCCTTCAGATTTGGTCTTTCGAGTTGTTCAGCTTTTCAGCTGAACTAGGTCACGGCATCGTCCATTACACATCGCATCCACCCAGACAGCAGTTCAGCAGATTGGACCTCTGGATACAGACCCAGCTCGGTCAGAAGACTTCCATTTGACCAGCTCGAGCTCAAATCCTCCCACAAGACAATTCTCAACATGGCGCGAAATGTATCCCTCTTCGCCGTCCCGATCTACTGGCTTGTCGTAATAGGCACTCGCTTCTACTCCCCAATCTTCATCAAGCAAGCCAAGAAAAACGCCCCAACCTCGAACGGCACCACCCAACCCACCGCCTCAGACCCATCAAAACCATCCATTCCCTCCTCTACAGCCGCGCCGATCAACGAACCCAACCTCGCAACCAACGTAAATCCCCACTCGACCCTCACCTACTCCATCCAGGCCTCCGTCTCGCCTCAAGCCTATCAGCGCTGGGAGCGCATCCAGGCTGCGCATCGCAACGGCTGGGAGAACATGACGCTCTTCTATGCGGCGGTCATCCTGGGGAATTTCGCGCGTCTGAATGCGTTGGAGCTGAGTTTGTGCGCTTGGCTGTTTGTGGCTGCGCGGATTGTGTATGTGATTTTGTACATTGTGATTGAGAGCGAGAAGGCGAGTTACGGCCGTAGTGCGGCTTTTGGGGCGGGTGTTATTCTTTGTTGGTGGTTGCTGCTCAGGGCGGCGGTATATGTGCTTTGGGGATATCATGAACTGCATTAGGGAAGCGACCGCGGTAAGGCTGCTGTCGTGGAGACTCGAGAGAGGTGCGATCAGTCGCAGTAAGGATAATGCACATCTGAAGATGCTGGTGTATATGGCTTTGGGGAAATCTGTACATAATTTGATGGTCGGAAACGGTATATGCAAGTCGTCTGAAAAACAAGTTTCAATCGCGCGCCACTTCCCAGCCTTGCAATGCTGATACAGACATGCCTCGCACAACATCTGGAATTGTGACCTCGACAATGGGACCCTTGTACTGCTTTCGTCCCCATGCAAAATAATAGAAAATGCTATAAAGCAGCACTGCACCGAAGACCAGACTGCTATAGCTCATGGTCGTAGCATCGACCGGCGTTGCTGGCGGCCAGAAGCCAAAGAACCAGATTGTGAGCAGGTAAGCCAAGCTCAAAACATTGTTCGCGGTCCCGAACCAGCCAGGAAGTCGCCAGGGACCCCAGATGAGCGTATGTTCACCGGTGGCCTCGTTGTACCTCACGCCGCTGCTGATCAGGTCCCTAGTCGGCTCCCGGATGTCGCCTCTGACTCTGCGGTATAGCAGTAACAAGATCGATATGAAGTATGTGCTGTAGAAGCCCACCAGAGCGAGACTCGTGACATCGTTGAATGCGGTCGTGGATCCGATATTGATGAGCACAAGCAAGCAAGGGAACACCGCAGCGGTAAAGACCGCCCAGTAAGGAACCGTGCTGCCCTTGTTCACCTGGCTGAGAGCATGCGAGAAAGGCAGACCTCGATCCCGGGCAAACGACCAAATCATGCGCGAGCTCGTAGCCACAAATCCGACACTGGAAGTGAAAGCCAGCGCAGTCAGTATTGCCCCCATGCCCGTCGCGCCGCCGTTCCCGACCGCTTGCTGGAAGATGCCAATGTAAGCGTAGTTGTAGCTTACCTGCGCGTCCAGATCGACATCGAGATCGCCGAGGCAGAAGATCGTGGCCATAAGGATAGCGAAGCCCAGAACACCGTTGATGACGACGCTTAAGGTGATACTTCGGGGCACGTTCAAGCTTGCGTTCTCGATCTCTTCGCTCATGTGCACGGCTGCGTCGCCGCCCACGAATGCGAACGCCAGGCCCAGCGTGCCGACCATGAAGCTCAGTCCGTAGGTTGGCCAGCCGCCTTCGTTGAGGTAGGTTGAGAAGATGTCGGTTGCGTCGCCGTGCTCGGCGAAATATACCAAAGGTATCATGACGGCGAAGAAGCCCAAGAGATGAAGAATCATGAATGCAGTCTCAATCTTGGGTAAGTTATTGCTGATCTTTGAGTTTGTTAGCACATTTCTTGTCCCCATATCGAAGATTTGAAGGCTACCATACCACCGTGGTGCAGAACACACAAATCAAAATGACGGCCCAAGTCATCAGTGTCCCATGCCACCCCTGCGGAACGTAACTCTCATTGTTCAACGCAATCAATCCCTGCGTCTGCGTCGCTCCCAAAAACGCCGCCGTCGCCAAAGTCGCAAGCCAAGCAAGCAAGGTCATCCACCCCGTAACATAACTCAAAAAAGTCCTCACCGCCCTCGGACTCAGCAACGCAACCCAATGATACTGACCCCCCGCCGTAGGCGCCATGCTCGCCAGCTCCCCTATGCTCAAAAATGTACTGAGCGTCCCGCCCCAGATCAGTATGAACTGGTAGACCAGTCCCGCGGGGCCCCCATTCTCGAACCCGGACTGGAAGAGGACGAGCACGGCTTCCCAGGTTACGAGGACGGTGCAGGAGAAGGAGAGCATGGAGATGAGGCCGAAGTTTCGCTTGAAGACCTGCTTCTTGCCAAGACGGGCGAGCGTCTCGGTGTCGCGACAGAGACCGAATTCGTCGCGGGCCAGAGGCGCGCCGCGGTTGTTGTGTGTGCCATTCACGCGTTGGGGTTCGAAGGATTGAAGCTCCGTGTCGAGGCTGTTCATGATGGGACTGTCGCGCCACCGAGCAGAGAGAAGCAGCTCAGGGCAGTCGAGGCGCTGTATATGACATGCTGAGGCCATTCAGAAGTGGAGGAGACTAGAGATTGCATCGCAAATTCGATACTTGTATGATGATCGCTGCCACTTTACCAATGGTACAGAAGCCATTCCGCTTCTAGAAAAAAGCTAATTCGCTCCGCGGGTTGGCTTTTTTTTCCCGGGAGCGCGATGTGGAAGCCCGAATGCATCCTGTGCTTCTTCTCGCCGTCGTATCAGATCGATGCTCGCGTTCAACGGTGGAGCACTTGGGTCTCGAAAGAGGTTACTGTTGCGTCGACGACAGGGGAACGTTCTCGTTTTGCAGTTGTGGCCGCTTTTTGGTGGGACCAGAGTCTTGATTGGTCCAAGTCCGCGGGATATTTAGCCACGCCTTTTCACAGTCTTATGAAAATGTCCAACTTTTGGCGTCTTTCGAATGTGCCATGCTGTTAATCGACAGAGGTATAAAAGAGGCATGGCAAGGACAGGATGAGGTTCAAGCTATGATAGGGCAATGGTCATTGCTACGCTCTCCAGGGAACTGTGCTCTTCGTCGGCGCGCACACATAAGTTTCGATTGCCATCTGAAATATTTACAGCGTATGCGGAGGAGGGAGAAACGATGGCAGCGATAGCGAAACTTTGTATGGTGTTCTGGGCGACTGGCTTGTCATGACTTGATAGACCGGCCGTTTGCTGTCGGGTTTTGTAAGATCATTTCTAGCTTTGGGCAACGTCCTCATGGCCATCCGTACCCCCTTACAGGATCCGAAGAACCTGGACGTCATCACCAAGCTGCAGCTTGCAAGCTTTGCCAGTCTCGGCTTCATTGGTCTGAATATCAAAAGTGGGCTGGGTTTAAGTCACGCGCTCGGTTATGCTTTGGGCAGTCCTTACGAAATCCCGCATGGCACCACTAGCTGTCTGACGCTGGGCCATGTCATCAAGCTGAAAGCGAAGGAGTCGCCGGCGAATGCCGCAGAAATTGCGCGAATGGCGCCTTTCATAGGCATTACAAGAAGTGGAGATGATTCCAAAGATGCAGATGCAGTAGGTCAGGCTATCCTCGACCTGGTAGAGAAGCTGGGCCTTAAGACAAGCTTGAAGCAGGATCATGGTGTTGGCGAGGATCAGGTGGATGTCATTGTTAAAACAGCAACGAGGCAGGAAAGAGGCCCACTATTCGATAACGTCCAGGAGTTGGTGAGAAATTTGTACTAAGCTGCGATCAGGCCTTTCGATCTACGCTAGCCAACTTCGGCCTTCAATGGCTTCTCCTCGTCTTCATCCGTGTCCTCTTCATCTTGTTGCTCTGTATCTTCGTCCTCCTTCGGATCGTCGCATACCATTACCTTATGCATCTTTATCTTCTTATCTTTACCGTTTTCCAGATACCCATCATTCTCTACGACAAGTTCCTCTTTGCACCCAAAAAGGAGGGGCTGTTCTGACGGCTCCTCTTTCGGTGGCTCCTCTTCCTCTGGCGGAGGAAGCTGATGCGGCTCTTCACCTTCACCACAGGTACCCCCATCACAGCCTTCTTGCGTCTCCCTGCAAACCCAATCGTACCTCCACTCCGTTGACCCGTCTGCATAGGTGCCCTCGAAGGTGATCTTTTCGCAATCATCCTCCGGCCCTGGCCGCCAGTCATCATCGTGCCCGAGCTTGCCAATATCGTCACCAACAACGGCCATGTTGAGATCCTCTCCATCTGTACACCCAGGACCATGGCACTTGACTGGAGTCCACATCTCCGCCTCGTCCTCGACCACATGATACTTGACCACGCACCTGATCTTTGAGCCAGAAAGCCCAAAGCTCTCACACCGCGGATCATCCACCATGTTGATCAGATTGTCCTTCCATCCGAGCGGCATATACCTGACCCACAGGTTATCAAACTTGTCCGGGCTCCAAATCGCCTTGTACGTATGATCGCAATAGTTTCCCCCATGCACCATGAACTCCATCTTATTGTCCGTCGGCATGTCCCGGAAATTCATCATGAACTTCCACTCCCACGCGTTTCCCGAATCGTTGCAGTTGATCGGAAACCGGTCCCAGTGGTAACGGGGCGAATCCTGGAGTTGCCGATACACGTTCACGCCCCAGTCCAGTTCCGCGGTGTCGTGCTTCCAGTCCACGACCAAGCTGAAGTGGTCGCGGGGTATCAGCAGGTTCTTGGTCGGTCTGGTCTTCATCCCGTCGCTGTAGTGCCGGCCGCTGTAGGCGTCGGTCCACCACTCGCAGTTTTCGCGGCAGTTGCTGCCCCAGTCCGTGTCGACTTCGTCGGGTCGCCAGAATTCGTCCCAGGGGATGCCGGGCGGACCGATGTGGCCGTCGAGATAGTTCGGGATGGGGTTTTCGTCGAGCGGGGGCAAGTCTTCAAATTCGTCGCGTTTGCGGGCGGTTACGTTGGAGCGGGTTGCGTTCAGGGAGGCGAAGTGAAGGCGGCGGGTGTTTTCGAGTTTTGTCAGATTTATCGGGGCGAAGGTGTCGATGAGTCCGGTCGGTATGCGTGTGGCACTGGTCAAGGAGAGGGAAGCGGGGAGGAGGGTGAGGCAAAAGGCTTGGAAGCGATTCATGATTGCGTTGTCGAGTGAGGTCGACGACTGTGTGTATGCGCTTAACGATGCCTGTAGCAGCACACACGGAAACAGCATGGATAACTTTCTTCGGCGAAGAGTACAACTAGGTGATTTTCATCAAGCTCGGAGTTTTCATATTCTAGCCACGATCTATGGAACAGGGCAAAATGGAGTACCAAAGCAGCTGTGGCCGTTGAGAACCGCGTGATCACAAAACAGGTGACCCGTGGTAGAGAAATGCGAGATCTGGCGCATAATGGGCGAACACAACCACGAAAGCAACATGAAGGCACACAGGTTTGTATTTACGAAGTTCAGTAGGGATAGGAGTCATAAAGATACGTATTTCTATATGAGAAACTATGCCGATTAGAAAGTCGCTAAAACATGAAACGGGTATCGCAACCAAAATGTCCAATCTGTACCCAACAATCACATCAACACACTCACAAACCCATCTTCTTCAAGATGAGATCGACCAGGCTGCTGATCGATCCACTGGATAGGAGCTCCAGCACCTGCACATTAACCTCCGTCTCCCTCGCAATCCAGTTTCGAATCTCGATGGCGACCAGCGAGTCAAGACCCAAAGACTTCAGTGTGATACTCGGGTCGATGGCATCCAGAGGGATGACAAGGATGGCCGAGATCTTTGCCGCCAGCTGTTCGTAAAGTGCGGCTGCGGCAACTTGCTTCGACTCCGCTGTGCGGATGAGCTTGGATAGGGCGACGGTCTGGCCGCTTCCACCAGCACCCTTGCCTTCTGCCATGACCTTCTCCTGGAGGATCGCAAACTTGCCATCGCTGAGCCAGAAGCTGTCTTCACCTGCTGCGTCGAGACCAGTGATGCACTGGCCTTGTGCAGAGGCATCTATCCTGCCAGTAACGGCGGCGGCGAAGAGTGCGAGGACCTCGGACTCGTCGATCGTGTCACCACCAATGTTCTTGAGGACTTCTTGACGACGAGCTTCTGAGCCATCAGCAAGGTAGCCAACGTTGGAAACAGCGGCAAGGTCGATCGAGACACCGGGCAGGTTTCTGGCGCGACGGTAGCGCATGAACTCGTCCAGGAACACGTTGGCGGCAGAGTAGGCGGCTTGACCACGGTTACCGACGACACCAGCAATGGAGGAGAAGGCGACGAAGAAGTCGAGAGGAGAGGTAGCAAGGACATCGTGCAAGTTGAGAGCACCTTCGACCTTGCAAGTGGTGACGCCGTGGAAGTCGTCGATCGACATTTGCTCAAAGAGCATGTCCTTGAGCACCATGGCACCGTGCAGAACACCGCGAACTGGCGGAAGGTCTTTGAGGTCCTCGTTGATGAGCTTCTCGAGTGAGGCTTTGTCGGATGCGTCGCTCTTGCAGACGAGTACCTTAGTGCCGCTCGGTGTGAGATCGTCGATCAGAGCCTGTACTCTCTCGTTGACAGAGGCACTTCGCGAGGTCAAAACAATGTTTCGTGCGCCCTTGGAAGACATCCACTTGGCAATGCTGCGTCCGAGTCCACCGGTACCACCAATCAAGAGATAGGTGGCATCTGCGCGCAAAATATTGTTGCCGAGCTTCGGTTTGGTGGCCTGGGAGTTGTTAGTAATGTTTCGAAAGTAGACGAAGCAGTTGAAGGAAACTTACCAAAACCTGTGCGCCCTTCTGAGGTGTGACGACGAGCTTGCCCATTGCCTTTCCGCTCTGTAGCGATCGGAAGGCGCGCTCTGTCTCTGCGATACAATACACCGTAACGGGTGAGATGGCCGATAGAAGGTTCTTGCTGAACAGGTCGGTAACATCCTTGAGCAACCTATGCATGAGCTTGGGCTTGTAGGCGGCGACCTTTGTAAGATCAACCGAAGCGAAAGTGCAGTTGTACTCGAACTTCAACATGTCCAGTCGGTTGTTTCTGGTGATATCGGCCTTGCCAATCTCAATGAATCTGCCGAACGGCGCCAGGCACTCCCACGTCTCGCGGAGAATGTCGCCAGCAAGCGAGTTCAGAACGACATCAACGCCCTTGCCCTGGGTCGCGCGGCGAAGATCTCCAGCAAACGAGGTGTCACGACTGTAGAAGATGCGATCCTGAGGAATGTGGTACTGGTCCATCAAGAATTGCTTCTTGTCTTTGCTGCCGACGGTGACATAGATGTCTGCTCCGATCATCTGTGCAAGCTTGATAGCAGCCTGACCAACGCCACCAGCGGCGGCATGTATCAGGATGCGCTCACCCTCCTCGAGTCGACCGAGGTCGAACAAGCCGTAGTATGCAGTGCAGAAGACAACAGGAATTGTAGCGCCATCTTCGTATGTCATTGTATCGGGCATGGGGAACGCGGAGGTCTCGAGGCAGCGCGAGTAAGTGGAGTACGCTCCCTCAGTCATGGCCATGACACGGTCACCGACTTTGACGCGAGTAACGTCTTTGCCGACAGAAGAGACGATACCACTGCACTCAACACCAATGTAAGGCTGAGAGACTTGACCCATGGCAACAACGATATCCTTGAAGTTGATACCGGTGGCCTTGGTCTCGATTTCAATTTCGGTGTCGCCGAGAGGAGTTGGAACATCGTCAGTGTAGTGGATTGTGTCTAGCGCACCGTATGTTCCAATCTGGAACTTGAGACGTCTGCCGGGTTGCTCGTACGGTTGCATCTCCAGAGTAGCACCTTCAGTCTCGTTGCTCACGAAGCCGTTCAATGTCTCATCCTCTTCGACCCTCTGGACATGAAGCTGGTCATTTTCGAAGGTAAACTCCATATCCTTGATCGGTTCAGCGTGCTCTGTGAGCCAGAGGGTGGTCAAAGCAGATGTGACTGCCTCTGAAGGTCGGATCGGGCCGGAGAAAGCGACACCAAGGGTCGAGATCTTTGACATATTCTCAGACCGAATAGTTCTGGCCATGCCGACACTCATCGCGGACTCTGGAACATCCTTAGGGTAGACCCACATGACTTGTGCGGCGTTGAGAAGAATGTTCTTCAAGTGCTCCCACTCCTCGGTGGTGACATTGCGCATGGACTTGATGCCGCATTGAAGAAGTACGACGCGCTTGCCCGCAACTTCAAGGTCTTGCAATGGGACGATGGGAGGCGAAATGCTTGAACGGATATCGAGAGTACCTGAGAGCTCTTGGGCCAGTTTGTTGCTGTCACCAAACTCGACGATCATGATATCAGTCTCGACCTGGGGAGTCGCGGTGCCAGTGCCAGACTCAATTTGTTCAACATGCTCTGTGGCACCATTGTCATTGGTGTGTCCAGAGCCGTTTGCGCCATTGCTCGCGGAAGCGCCATTCTCTTGTACGGCATGAGATCCGTTGACGCCATTCGTACCCTTCGCGCCGTTGACCGCCTTGACCGGATCAGCATGACCGTTACTGCCGTTGACCGCAGAGGCATGACCGTTGGCGCCATTTGTCTCTTTGAGAGGCTGCGCGTGGCCGTTGGTGCCGCTCGAACTCTCTCGAGTGGCTTTGACAGGCCCAACGACCTCACTAGCGGGTTGTTCCTTGAGCTGCTCGACGGCATCGGTGGTCTCTGGCTCTTTGGGGCTTTCCACCCGGAACGGTTGCGAAGTCAGCTTGTAGCAGAGCTTTCGCATTTGTGCCTGCGTGACGTCCGAGTCCCTGATGGGAGTCATGACGAAGTCCTCAAGCTGAATGAGTGGAGTGGCGTCGCCCGGCTTGGTCGCGGTCAGTGTGAAAGCAGTAGACCTCGAGTTTGAAAGATCCGGGCGGCCTGTGCACCACGCATCAAGAGTTTCGCCAGCAGTACGGACAACATTCTGGTGTACCTTGACCGATTTGATGTTGGTCGGCATATATAAAGTCTCAAAGTCACGAGTACCAGCGCCAAGAATGGGCCATGTGAGATGGACAAAGATGTCGAGGAATGAGGGATGAATGACGAGTTCAGGCTCGTAGCCCTTGGGCATGACACCGGATGTGTCCTGGACGACGATCTCTGCACGAGAGTGCTCCGGGCCGGCGAAGCAGTTGCGGACTCCTTGGAACGTGGATCCGTAACCAGCACCGACCTCCTCAAGAATCTCGTACATAGCCTTCTCATCGACCGGCTTGGTTGCTCCATTCATGGCGTCGAGACGGGACTTGTTCAGGGCAAGCGTCTCTGACTCGGCGCTCCTGGCAGCGGAAACCGAGTTGTTCTGTCTCTTAGTCGAGTCAGTCACACGGACAAGACCTCTGCAGTGGTCAGCCCAACCGCGTTTTGAATCCCATGACGAGATATTGAACTCGTCCCAGACGTCTGATCGACCGCGCGATGCGTCACAATGAGGCCGGAGAGTGATAGTAGCCTCAGTGTCCGTACCGTCGTTCAAGACCAACGCAGAGCTGACGAACACCTCACGCAGCTCATAGCCATCGAAAGGAACGCCTCTAGCCAGAGCTCGCTGTTGACCAGCTTCTATCGCCATTGACAGGTAGCCGGCAAGCGGGAAAACAGGCATGCCTTGCATGTTGTGATGCCTCAGCCACGGAACATCATCAAGACGAATGATGTTTCTCCATGTCGGCTCGAGATCGTTCGAGTATGCAGCTAGTACACCAAGAACATCATTGCGCTTGCCTTGCCTGGTCTTGTGCTTCTGAGGGATACGGGCCTCATGCCAGTACGAAGTCGAATGCTGCCATGGATAACGAGGCAGGTCGGTAAGGAGCGAGCAGAAGCGCGCCTTGGTGCTTGGGAAGTTGACCGCGATCATGTCGAGGAGAGCGCCGCGAGTGAAAAGAGCACCGGCTGACTCCAAGACAGACTCCAAGTCATCGGCGCCTCTCAATAGTGTGGGCGCGTAAGTGATCTTAGAAGCAGCAGATCCAACAGTCTTCAAAGTATCCTTAATGGGTCCCTTGAGCGTGGAATGGGGCCCGATCTCGACCAACATGTCCGGCTTGCTTTCGTCGGTGCACATAGCACTGACCGCAGTGGGGAACTGCACCGTGGAAACAAGATTGTTAATCCAGTAAGAAGGCTTCAACTCACTGGGCTCGAGCTCGCGGCCGTACACAGATGAAAACATCTTGGCCGACAAGGTCGGGGCAGGCGTTCGATCAGCGATCGCAGCCAGGTACAAGTCAGAAATGCGGGCCATGTGCTCAGAATGGTAAGCCACGTCAATCTTGAGCTTGCGATTGAACACGCTCTGAGAGTCAAGAACCTCGTGGAGCTCTTGCACAGCTGCTGCATCGCCTGAAACTGTCACACTTGATGGGCTGTTGACACAAGCAATAGTGGTGTAGCCCTGCGTCAGCTTCTTCATGATCGGCTGAACGTCCGCCGGCGTCATGCCAACGGCGATCATACCACCTCTGAGGTCTGGGAAAAGCTCCTTGAGCTTAGATGTCATGCAACCACGATGGTATGAGAGCGCCATAGCAGCATCTGCATCAAAGGCACCAGCCGCATAAGCAGCGGCAATTTCTCCAGAGCTGTGCCCAACCACAGACGAGGGTTCAATGCCCCATGACTTGAACAGATTGACAAGACCAATCTGGACAGCTGTGCAGGCAGGCTGCGAGATGTGAGGAGAGTTGATGCGCGAAACATCCGGCTTTGCCTGCAGCTCCGAGATCAGAGAGAAATCAGCGCCAAGTGATCGAAGGTACTCATCAGCGCGAGTGAGTGCTGACGTGAAAACTGGGTACTGTCCGATAAGACCTGTACCCATCTGAGCCCATTGAGCGCCCTGGCCTGTGAAGACGAAGGCAGTGCGAATGCCACCGCTGCTCAGCACTCGAGTCGCATTCAAGCGCAGCTGGGCCAGCTTGCTTCCCAGCTCGTCCAAGGACGTGGCCGGAACGGCGACTCGATAGGGGAGGTTCGACCGCCTGCTGCCCAATGTGTAGGCGACGTTGCCGCCAAGAAGCTTCTCGAAGACTTCTGGGCGCTGCTCAAAGTAGATTCCAAGGCCCTTGATGCGCTCCTGCAGCGACTCCTTGTCGTTGGTGGAGATGAGGAACAGCTTTTTGGCCGGATCTGTGAGGTCAGCGTCGGTGGGCTGAGGCGCTGTTCGTGTGTGTCTGGGAGGCATTTCGAGGACCGCGTGAGCGTTTGCACCACCGAAACCGTAGTTGGAAACGCTGACGTACTTCTTGCCGCGGGGCCATGGTCGCGTCGAAGTGAGCACTTTCATGTTCCAGTCTTTCAGGGGAATAGCTGGGTTAGGGTTCTTGAAATTGGTGTTCGGCAACACAAGTTCCTTTTCTAGCATCATGGACGCTTTGATGATCGATATGACACCACTGGCACCTTCGAGATGGCCCACATTCGACTTGACGGAGCCGATGATAAGAGGGTCTTTGGGTGTCCGACCACGAGCAAGGGCCTCATGCACGGCGCGGGCCTCAATGGGGTCACCGACCTTTGTACCAGTTCCGTGCATCTCAGCGTAGCCGACGGCAAGCGGGTCGAGGCCAGCTTCACTATAAAGCTTGTTGACGAGGTCTCTCTGAGCGTCTCCATTCGGGTTGGTGATGCCTTGCGTTTTACCGTCCTGATTCATGCCAGATGTACAGATGACGGCACGGACGGGGTCCCTATCCCGGATGGCGGCCTCAAGAGGCTTCAGGATCACGATACCGGCACCCTCACCACGGGCGAATCCGGACACAGCTCTGTCGTCGAAAGCGAAGGTCTTTCCGGTGTCGTTGAACAGTTGTGACATGGACATGGTGACAAAGTAGTCGGGAAGGATATTTAATCTGCAGCCACCAACGACAGCTTCTGTGGATTCGCCGCTGGCAAGACTGCGGACGGCGTGGTGTAGCGCAACCAGCGAACTGGAGCAGGCAGTGTCGAATGTCATACTCGGTCCTCGCAAATCGAAGCAGTATGAGATTCGATTGGAAGACATGGCCGCGGCGCAACCAGTAGCCTGATGCATGGGTGTCGTTTCGATGTCTCGCATGTTCATGACCTCGTAGTCGGCGACGTTGCCGCCAATGTAGACACCGACTGGCTGTCCGGCGAATTTCTCCTTGGGAACACCAGCGCTTTCCAGGGCTTCGAATGTGCACTCGAGGAGTAAACGTTGCTGAGGATCCATGGAAATGGCCTCTTTGGCTGTGAGGTTGAAGAAAGAGGCATCGAACTTGCTGATGTCCTCCTTCAGGAAGTAGCCGCCCTTAGGGTTGAAGGCGCCCGGCTTGGAGGGATTGGGATGGTGGAATGCGTCAAAGGACATACGGTCCTTGGGGATCTCACACCACCCACTTCGAGCGCGGGTGCAGAGCTCCCATAGCTTGTCCGGGGTCGACACATGCCCCGGCAGCCGACACGCATAGCCAATGATGGCGATTTTGTCGGCCATCGCGTGTCGTGGTGATGTTCCGAGTTGAGGGTGTGTGGTCCATGCAAGTAGCGGAGGAGGAGAGCAGATACATATGTGCTCTCGAGAATCTCGCGGTGCTGTCAACGCCACGCCCATGGACTTGTACATGGGTTGGGTGGGGATCGTCGTGATCAGCAGCAGTTACCACAGACGCTTGCTGCTAACGTCCCACGTTCATCGATATGCTTCCAGATTAGAGAGAGATCAGGCTGTCCTCGGCACAACACGGTGTCTCATAGGTGTGACGGGCGCCGGCCGTATGAATGGCGGAAAAGTTTGGGCCTGCGGATACGGGACATAAAATACAAATACATGGCTGGCGTATGAATGCGGGTCGGGTCGTCTGAGATACCAAAGAGACGGAGGAATTTGTAAATCTATTTAGTTGGGGACTTACCTCTCGATCACGACGCATATCAGATCGCTCTCTCCAGACTTCCAGCTCTTGTCCACTCACCCACCATTCGACCCGAAAAGATGCAGTTTCTCTGCTTGCACGGCGCCATCGGCAACGCACAAGTGAGTACACTCCCAGCGTTGGTGCCATGGAATTGCTAACCACGAAAACCAAAGAACTTCAGCATTCAGCTTGGTAAGTGCCATTCTCACAAGTTATTGTCACAAGCAAATTCGAGTCGAGAGCAGATGTTTGCGCCTCGAGCACCCCCTCATCTGCCGTATTATTACTGTCTTCAGGTCTGTGGAACGTGTATGTGTGTGGAGTGGCTTCGTGGGTACGTGCGTGGCTGCTGAAGACGGACGCGGTTATCAGGACCCTGCCCTCAGGCCAGGTCCCGGAAGCGTGCACGTTCTCGGGGTTCCGATAGCAGCAAGCTGTTGAACATGACGGCAGCTGAGGCATGTGCAAAAGAGCTACCAAATTGTGCTCGTGTCAAGGGTGGGAGAAGTTGACGTCCATGCAAATGCGGAGTCAGCGTCTAAACACCTGCCCGCACGGATGCTAGCGCAATCTCCATCCGTCACGATCCTACCAAAGATACTTCGGACAGTATCATCCTTTCCGCATGCGACCTTGCCATTATGTCACTTTTTCGGCCTATCTGATCGACTATCTGCTTTGCTGACGACGCTGCACAGATGCCGTCGAGAAGGAGTTGGCTAGCGATGGCACTGCAACCTTCCGCTTCATCGATGGGCCTTGCAAAGTCAACCCACCAGTAGGTGAGTGCTAGAGAAAGCTCTGCTGAAAGCCGCCAGAGGCCGACGGACTGACCTTGCGCCTTCCAGGATTTGAAAACTATTTCGGTATCGGTCCCCATTGGCGATGGTTCGACGACGGCGGACTGGCCCAGACCAGCATGCTTCAGAGGATTCGTGTCTTACCCACTGGTGACTCGCCGGAAGACATCATGCGAGCGCTCCGCCTTACCGAGGACCGGTCCAGTGTCCTCAACCCTGCTGCTGATGGCCACTGGCCAAATCGGATTCCTCTGCTGGAATACCTCTACAGCACGCTCGAGGCGAACCCGGATATCCAGGGTGTGATTGGATACTCGGAAGGAGCCTGTATCGCAGCATCACTCATCCTGGACGAGATGCGGCGTGCTGAGCTCGAGGGTCGACCAAGACAGATCAAATGTGGACTGTTCATCACCGGATGGCCGCCAATCAGCCCAGACGAGAAGGCTGTTTTGAGTGACGAGAGTTCGCTGAGCATTGACGTTCCGACCCTGCACCTTGTGGGTGCCAACGGTATGCCGCTCTGACACCCCAGCTCTCCCAAACTTTGATGATGCTTCCGTTGCACTCAGCTAGTCCCAAAGCTAACGCTCTGAATCACCACAGACCCCTACAAATGTGGAGCCCTGGCACTCTTCAACACCTGCGACGATGAGAAGGCCGTTCTGTTCGACACCGGCGCCGGGCATACCATTCCCAGGGCTGGTCCAGTAATACCAGAGCTGGGTGATGCAATCCGGGAGATGATGAGCGTTGCTGGATGTGTCTGAGGTGGCTTCGCGGTGGCTTCGCGGGCGGCCGGATGGCGCGCCGCGAGATCTGTCGACGTTTTCACATGCGAACATCTGCCGAGTCTGACATATGCGTAAGGTAGCAGCCGACCCGGATCTAAACCGTGGGCGTCAGCACCTAAAGCTTGTGGACTGTGGCGGCTGTGGCTCGTGTTTGTTTTCTGCTATCGTTTCTGCTTGGATGCTAGTGTTGGCGAATGGGATAATGATCTCTACTTGACCTTTGGCACATGCTTATCATTCTTGTTCGCGATGCGTCGGCCTCTGTACATATGCAACGGTGCGCATCTCCACCCGAGTGGAGAGAGACGTCTTTTTTCTTTCCCCTGTATTCTGTAGAGTTACAGACATGTCCCCACGCAGCAGGTACATGATGCATGCGCATGCGGCGTGCACGGTGTTCCACCGATCCCTGCCGCTTGAGATACCTGTTCTCCACCTCACGGTGGAGCTTTCCACGGCGACAGGGGGACACCACCCTGATCAACGACAAAAGCGCCTCGACCGTCACTACTGGTCACGGACTTTGGTACGTGGTTTAGGAGCACCAACAATCAAGGCAAGATCCCCAGAGATTTACACCACGGTACATACACCAGCAACAACGGTGAGGTGTGTAATTCCAATACATACAGCATTTGCCCTTCTTGTGGACTTAATCTTGCAGATCCTGGACACAATCAGCCAGTAAGCTTTGCTGTGGCGGAAAGCTCTTCCACTCGCGGTCAGTGGCAGCCGACTCGTCAGCCACCTCGACTTTGCAATCGACGACGATGACACCCGCAGGCGATCTGAAGCGATCTCAGGCGAGATAGACAGCCGACGAATAAAGGCGGCCCATCGTTCAGGTCGTTTAGCGGAACCCTGACCGAGCCGACGTGGCTGCTCAGCGAGGCTTCTGGTCTGCTTCAGAGTACTTTACGGTACCTGCCCTCAACGATTTCTCGCCCGTCACGCCGCCACGCCGTCATATGAAGCGTAAGTAACTAATGCGGGTGCTGCAATTTTGCAGGGTGCCCATTTCAGCCACAGACGCAAGGCGCCAGTGTAAATTTACCAGACATTATTGTTTTCTCGCCGCCTCGTTTTAGGTTTCCAGGACTTTGGCTTTTGCTGCGAACCGAACCGGCTAGCTCTAATGATAAGCCACTCCTGACGATCTCTGCGTCGCCCGGCTTGGTCTCCACTTTGCAGTAACCTCCCCCCCCTGCACCTGCTATTCACAAAGCTGAAGGGCGTTCGTTGAGACGCACACATACGCAAATCGGCTAAATCCGTCCCACGACACAGATCCAAAGAACCTGCCATCGTAGCTTGCGTGCGTCTATGATCGACATGCAGGTACGACGGTATCGTTGTGATGGCCTGATTCCAATCTCTGAATGGATAGATCCTCATCGGATTAGCTTCATGCTACCAGTTTCCAGCGTTCGAGACGCCGTTACCCGCGCCCTTTCCCCCCAGTTCCGCCATCTTGAGCGTTACCTGACAGTGTGATATGCCTTTGTACCATCTGCTTTGAGAACGATATGACCAATTCTCACGAGCCTAGGAACTCCTCGCCCGCTCGACCAAAACAAGCCGAGCATGTGCAAACGAAGCTCTTTGCTCTTCTCAGCCATCTTCCTTCTGTCCCCTTGGTCTTCCCTCCGCTTGGGCATCTTGTTCCAGTCTGTTCCTAGGAAAGTTTAAACTTTCCGGCGCGACAAGGCCTCCAGTGCAGCTCAGCATCGCCAAGTGGACCGCCATGGCGAAGACACCGGCAGCGACAAACGTCTTGTTCATGACCAACTCGGAAGTTGGTCAAGAGAACGTCGTCCTGGCTACAGCACTAGAAGTCGCACGAAACCCAGCATACCATGTTCACTTCGCGGCTTTCGCCTTGACTGAGGCGCGCATTGCCGCCGTCAATGCCGAATGCAAGTTCCTCGCAGCCCCAATCACCTATCACAAGCTCCAAGGGCCGTCCATCAGCGACACTGTGCAGAGAGTCGTCAAGAGTGTTGCAGAGTGCACACATCCTCCCGGCTTTTGGCCGGCCGTTCGTTCTTACAAGCTGTTTGCAAAGTCTCTGCTCAGCTGGAAGCCGGATGAGTACGTCAACCAGTACAAGTCTTGCATGCAGATCATCCAGGAAGTCAATCCCGTGGCCCTGGTCGTCGAGAATGCACTGGTGTATGCACGCGATGCCGCTGTAGCGCTCGGACTTGACTTCTTGATTATCGCGCCTTGCAGCGCCAAAGAAATTGTTGGTGCTCGGCTGCCAGGAGCTCCGAATATGCTGAGATGGCCGATGTGAGTGGAGCGGCGTTCTACCCCGGTATCGCATCTTGCATCAATGCTAGACTAATTCCTACACAGGCCGAGCTCCGGATATCAGTTCCCGCTGTCCTTCATTGACCGCATAAAAAACACGCTTCTAGTGGTCGCTTTCGTGCTCGTTCTTCTGTCGTCATCCACGATACCGACGATCGACAAGGTACGCGTTTCAACTTTGCTCGTTTAGCGTTCATGACACTGATCACTCTCATCACAGGCCAGAAAACAGGCCGGTATCACGAGCCCTAACCCCTTCAGGAACCAGTTTGTCAGAGGTGAGAAGGTCCGATACCTTCTGCCGTTCCTTCGAGAGACCGACTATGCCGATTTCAAGGATTTCGATCTGCCGTCAAACATACTTTCTTGCGGGCCGATTACCTTCCCGCCCCTGCAGCCCATGGCCGAGACTGACGCGCATCTGCTCCAATGGCTCCAAAAAAGCCCTACCATACTTGTCAATCTTGGCAGTATCTGGGAACCCGACGCCAAAAACATGCTTGAGATGCTCAAGTCTCTGAAATTTGTCCTGGATTCTCGACCCGACGTCCAGGTCCTGTGGAAAATAAAGAAACGCCCCGAGAATACTGACGCTGCAGATGCGATCATCAACGAATTTGCGAAGTCCGAGAGGCTACGGCTTACGCCATGGCTGAACACGAACCCGTCCGTCATCGTCGAGACGGGCCATGTCATCTGCTCTGTGCACCATGGAGGTGCCAACTCGTACTACGAGGCTTGCAAGTAAGTCTGCCCTCAGCCACTTTCGCTCTCGTGACGTCTCACGGGCCCCACCACATGGCTGCCGCGTGTCTTTCCGCATACCGGGTTCTGTGGCTCCTCGTAGTGTCGTGCACATCACGGACCGCAGTTCTCGGTGTCACGGATGTAACAATACCCGACTCGGTGTATCGACCTATTTGTCCTCTTTGATCGGCAGATCCTGCATGTGTGAACTACGGTACTGCATCTTCTCGACACAAATGCAGGGCACGCAAAGAAGTTGATTCACTTTGTCATGCACAACGGCTTCGGCCAGGGAGCGAAACATGATCCCAGAGCCGTACCAGCTGAGGCTTCTTTGGCTGCTCGTTTGAAGTGATGACACAGTTGCATAGTCTAATACTTTCTGTTCACGAAACTGACCTTGCGTCACAGAGCCGGAGTTGTGCAGCTCGTTCTACCGGTCTGGATCGATACCTACGAGTTTGCAGAGCGCGCTCGCCATCTAGGCCTCGGCTTGATTGGCAATGTGGGCTCTGCTCCAGGCGTCGAAAGCCGCCAACTGGGCGGCAAGCTGCTTCAGGTCATCACCGAAGACTCGTTCAAGAGGCGAGCCACAGAAGTGGCAGAAGCCTGCAAGGCCAGGGGCGAAGGCCGCGAAGTTGCGGCGGCTGAAATCATGAAATGGGCCCGGGAAGAGCGGACGGCAAAGACTTTTGCCGCCTCTTCTGACATTCAGACCAAGACAACGACGATAGTTGACGTTAAGACTGCGACGCCGACGAAGGTGGTTCAGCGCAGGTAGAATAATATGGTGGCACAGTGCTTCGAAGCGGACTCGAATGTATTCTCTTCCACTGGATCTCATTCCTGCTTCTCGCGCTTTTACCACAGTTTCCTTGTCAACAGAAAAGCACATAGACACTACTTGAGCAGGGTAAAGCAAAAGTGAGCAAGGTGGGCAGGCTGGCAGAATTTGTAGATGCGTCAAGTTCGGGCGGCCGCCGAACAGTGAAGTGCGTGCGGCGGAGTGCAAGCTCCGGGTTTAATGTTTCTTAAGTCCCAACCGTGGAACCGCGTTTACTTGAAACGCTTGACTCTGAAGCCGAGGGAAGCGCGTTGGCTGGTACCAGAGAATGTGTTTGCTACCACTATCAAGCTCAGATGCACCGTGAGCCTTCTTTCCGTCTAGACGATGCAAATACTGGGAGCTGAAAACGACACTGGCGTTTTGTCGAGATGACCACAGGTATGAGATATGACCTCGTTTGCTGCCGGCCAAGGCTCACAAGCATAAGTTCGCATTTGTGTCTGCGGAGACAGTGGCGTTGGCAAAAGCTCACTTGTTGCGTGTTTCGTGAAAGATACGTTCATCAGCGGCAAGATCCAGTCTGTACTGCCCCAAGTCACAATACCGCCAACCATCGCCGCCCCCGAGGAAAATGTCACGACCGTCATTGTCGACACATCGCCTCTTCCCCAGCAGAGAGACGTCTTGAATCAGGAAATAAGGAAGGCAAACGTAATTTTATTAGTATATGCGGCACCCGACCATTACAGCTATGAGAGACTCGGCCTCTTCTGGTTACCTCATTTCAGATCACTCGGAGTCAATGTTCCTGTCGTCCTCTGCGCCGCGAAGTCAGACTTGGTGAGCGGGTCGCAGGATCCAGCCCAGACCTTTGAGGAAGAAGTCCTACCGTTGATGAGCGAGTTCAAGGAAGTCGACACTTGTGTGCGGACGAGCTCTCGAGAACGGCTCAATGCGAATGAAGCCATCTATCTCTGTCAGAAAGCCGTCATCCACCCAATTTCCCCACTGTACGATTCGAAGGAACTAGTCCTCAAGCCAGCGGCCCGTCAAGCTCTGAAACGAGTCTTTTGGCTTGCCGACAAGGACAAAGATGGCTTCCTCAATGATCGAGAGCTTCAAGCGTTTCAATCACGGTGCTTCGGCAAGTCTCTTGAGGCTGCCGATATCTCCAGCGTCAAGGATTTGGTGCAGGGCATCACGCCAGCATCGGTCACGGAGCGTGGGATCGATGAGACCGGCTTTCTGGTTCTGAACAAGTTCTTTGCGGAAAAGGGTCGTCACGAGACCGTGTGGATCATCCTACGGGCCTATCACTACAGCGATAGTTTGAGTTTGAGAGAGAGCTTCATTCATCCCAAATTCGACGTGCCGGCTCACGCATCGGCAGAACTTTCTCCAGCAGGCTACCAATTTCTTTTTGACTTGTTCCTCCTATTCGACAAGGACAATGATGGCGGCCTGAACGATGCCGAACTATCCGCGTTGTTCTATCCCACCCCAGGACTTCCTGCCTCGTGGGAAAACTTCCCATCCTCGACGGTCCGCAATGAGGCAGGTGACATCACGCTGCAAGGCTGGCTCGCGCAATGGTCCATGACCACTTTCTCGGCGCCCCGAACAACACTCGAGTACCTCGCCTTCCTCGGCTTTGAACCCACAGATCAGCGGTCGACCACCGCAACCGCACTCAAGACAACAAAACCTCGCAAGCGAAAACGCAACCCGGGCAAAGTCGAAAGAAACGTCGTGCACGCCTACATAGTCGGGGCCTCCAGCGCCGGCAAATCCTCCCTCCTCGACGCCTTCCTTGCCCGCCCCTACACAAGCACCTACCACCCCACAATTCAACCCCGCGTGGCTGTCAATAGCGTCGAGCTTCCCGGCGGCAAACAATGCTACCTCATCCTCGAAGAGCTGGGCGAGCTCGAAAATGCCGTGCTCGACAATACAGCGCGGCTGGAATCCTGCGACCTGATCCTCTACGCCTACGATTCATCCGATCCGGATAGTTTCGGGCACGTTGCGCGGCTGCGCGAGAAGCACACACATCTCGAGGAGATACCGAGCATGTTCATCGCGCTGAAAGCGGATCTGGATCGTACGACGCAACGAGCCGAGGTGCAGCCGGACGACTATTGCGCGAGGCTTAGTGTGCCGAAGCCGCTGCACGTCAGCGTGACTTGGAATAGTGTCTCCGAGCTGTTCGTGGCGATTGCCGAGACGGCGCTGAAGCCGGCCGACGGACTGCCAAAGGTCGAGGGTAAACCTGGCGACGATGGCTGGACGAGTACGGTACTTGGGGTCAGTGCTGCTGTTGCTGTCGGCGCTGCGGGCGTGGCCATTTGGAGGCGTGTCAGAAGTGAATAGGTAAAAGCGTGCGGGTGGAGGTCATATTTGTCGAGACCGAGATAACCCACCACCGTGAAGTAGGATTTGATGCACGCGACAGAAGGCGAATCATAGCGAGCTGAAATCCTAGAGAATCTGTTTCGATATACACGAGTCTAGAACCGCCAAGAGCCTAGAGCGTACCGGTTGACGTCCAGTCAGTCACGCTACGTCCGTCCACAGCTTACCCATGACCAGGATCTATAAGCCCCATCGCCATCCTTCCGTGATCGACGATGCAGCCAGAACGCCTCAAGGCGCCCCGTGCGGAAAAGGCGGAGGCCCCAAGCTGCAAGGATCCCAAGGCCAAGCTAGCAGGGGGGTATTACCGTGCCCTCGGGATCCAACACCACGTGATTTCGTTACTGTCGAAGACAAAAAAACGCATGCCGCGGCCCCACCGTCCTTCTCCCATTTCGAAGACTGTTTAAGACACTCATTCATCCCAAAACGGGATCCGTGTCCCAACCTGCTCGTTGATGGCGCTCGAAAAAAAGAAAAAAAAAAGAAAAAAAACCACGCGTAATGTTACAAACAGGATTTCCGAGGCCCACTGCGCCGATGTCTTGCATCGGTTGAGTTGGCCGACCGTGTCTGATCCAGCGGACGGGCTTGATCATGGGATCTCCATGATTTTGGGCATGGAGAGTCCCGACTTCGGTATTTGAGGTGTTGTGACCTTGCAATCGCGCTTATCGGGAGTGCAAAACGCTTTCAAAGTCCGAAATCGTGAGTGGCTAGCTGTATTGAGTCCGAGCGAGGCCTCGTGGGCCTGGCGCTTCCCTATCTTATCTTTCCCGGTATTGGGACGAACGGGGGATTGTGAAGTGCTCAATTGGTGCGCGGACGTTATCGAGGGCCAGGGTAGTCGTCGCCGAGAATGTCGATCGGTTCAACGGTAGCTTTCTGTGGCAGTTGGTTGTGGTAACACCTAGAGACGTTTATCTTCGCTCCAAATTTGTTCCCGTGATCAAAACGATGCCTGCGTCCAAAAACACAGATTTGAAATAATGTGCGTTGGCAGCTTGTCGTTATGACCGTCTCTTCACTTTTGAGTTAAGACTCGCTACGGCACTGGTTCTCGGCATATGAATTGGAAATGTGCACGATAGCTTGGGTATTGTATGATTTCTCCAATCTTGACACACTTTATGGCTGCGATCCATCATCACTGATCGGATCCGGACTCCTCGTCTCCGGCCTCAAACTTCCTGGCGTGCTAATCCCGCCTGGCGGCGCCGGACTCTTCGCTTTCGGCGGCGGCGGCACACCTCCCTTCCCTCTCGGCGCATTGTCCACCTCTGCACTCTTCTTCTCTCCCTCCGCAAACATCTCGTCAAAGCCCGCAGCCTGGTTCTTCCGCGCCGCCTTTTTTCTGCCTCCAGCCCCTTTGGGTGGCCCCGCACTGTTTGCGCTCATCATCGGCGGCGGTGCCTGCAAACTCGCGGGCGTGAGTAAGTTCGCCGAGGACGGCGGGAACGTCTCTGGATGATCGCCTTTCGGTGGGCTCATCGCAAACTGACTCAAATCGTCGCCTTGCGGTGGAGGCGGTGTCTGTCGACCTGGGGGCGGCAAGGCCTGGCCGTCGAACATTGTTTCGCCGGCTGCTGTTGGGGGTCCTTCTTCTAATGGTGCTGGAATTTGGTGCAAGTGCCCATAGCCCAGTACGCAGCCCAACGCACCTTCTCCGCCCCAATGCCGACTGGGCGTTATTGTGAGCGTTCTTGTGACGTTATATTCATGATTGTAGACGAAGAGCCGTAGCGGTCTCGATAGGTATTCTTCCACCAATTCGGCCAGCCCGCCTTCCCCGCTCATGTGTCCTTCGGGCGTTCCGACAATGTAGTCTCCATACGGAAGCAGCCCAGCTTCGTCAGCTGGAGAGTTAGGAACGACTTCGAGGATGTGCCAGACGTTCTGCGTTGCTGATAGAGGAGTCCATTGTAACGATATGCCGAGGGTGGGAGGGGCTGCTGGGATGGGAAGATAGATTTCGCGGACTCGTTGACCCTGAGTATCCGGTCAGTATGTGGAACAATCGTCCAGCTTTGTATGATCCTACTTTTGCGTTCCAGAGGGAGAGGAGGACGGACTTGCCAGCGCAATTGCTGACTTCGTTGGCGAAGAGATTGGGGTCTGGGTTCTCCTATACGCACATCAGCGAGGTCTTGTGAATCGACACCAACGATTCTTACTATCTGCCTGCCGTTGATACCTATTATGTAGTCGAACCAAGGCTCTAAAGGTATGCTGCTGTCCTTGTTGCGGAGGACCTGGAAACCGAAGCTGCAGTCCGAACCGGCGGATTGTGGGCGCGGCGCATCGTCAAGGCGCGAGATGAAGCGATTGAGGGCTCCGAACATACTCATGGCGTCTAACCTGTGAGAAGAACTAGCGAACGAGATTCACGAACGACCTTCAGTGTGCAGGCACTCGTAGATGCAGCGTACACACAAGGGCCAGCAAGGTGTTATACACACCGGAGTGTAGTCCGCTCGTCTACGTCAAAGTCGATATCCCGGCGAACTTCTATTGAGTGTTTGCGCAGATTTGCTACGCGTATGAGACTGCTTTTCACTATCTTCTTTCCAGATGTCGCGACCCGCTTTGGAATCTTGGGAGGTTTGAGAACGGAGATGTGTATTCAATTGTATGTAAACCGAGGCCTTCAAGCTCGCTGTTAGTACTCATCTGAGTCGTAATCGTCGTCCGGAAGGAGAGCTCTGTATCTCCTAGCGGCAAGATCATCTTCCATGCCACAATCGCTTTCAGGGTCAACGTATCCTTCGCCGCCGACGAGACTCAGTACAGCTGGTAGCCAGATCAGAGCATGGGTCGAGGCGAACGCGACCAGGGCGATCCAGATGCGGAAGTAGAAGATCTCAAAAATCTTGCTTTTCGTGAAGGCCAGAACCACGACCCCAAGGAGTTTGGTAATGGTAACCCCACTGAAAACGCTGCCTCCGACGTTGACCATACTGGTCCATACACGTGCGTCACGGCCGCGGTACTTGTTTTTGGAGCTAGACATGAGGCTTCGGGAGGGGAAAGCGAATGCCCGCGCCACATGCGCACAGAACTCGACACCGATGCCAACACATATGACAAGGTTCACCAGACTGAGCGCATTCAAGCTGACGCCACCCAAAGCCATAGCACCCATAACATCGACGACGATCATGCCGACTGTAATGGTTATTACCAATCCGGTAGCAATGGACCCGAGAAGGAATGATGTTATGACAAGAATAAGTGCCAGTGCCGATCCCACGAGTGCGCCGGTCAGTCGGATAATGGACGCGTATTGATCGAAGAAGACGTAGAACTTCGAATACGGAAACACGTCGATGCCGTGCTCGTGTTTGATGTCTTCGCAGATTCGCTTTGCCGAGGCATATGCATTGATGAAATCGTCCTGTGTGTGCAAAGG
Organism: Cyanodermella asteris; assembly: GCA_900618795.1. Lineage (NCBI taxonomy): Eukaryota > Fungi > Ascomycota > Lecanoromycetes > Ostropales > Stictidaceae > Cyanodermella > Cyanodermella asteris. The sequence continues at coordinate 1,916,105 of UYJD01000002.1, forward strand.
GGTATGGTAAGAGAGGAAGTATGAGGCTGGGACGTTCGTATTCTCATCATCAACAACCAGAGCGTGGTTGTAAAGCGCCTGGCCGCCAAGAGGACAGGCATCATCCGGGATGACTTCAAGCCATTTTTGGAGATAGTGGATGAACTCCTCACCTTCCGGCATGCCAGACAGGGTGACGTTCCATTGAGGGTTGCGTTCTTCGAAGCAATCTTTGCCATGTTCGCTGCAGCAAGCTCCGTCCGAGGGCTTAAGGAAGTAAAAGAAATCATCCAGCCAATTAGCACTGGCGCCCGTCAAGTAGCTCTGCTCTGATCGCTTGGACTCTTGCTCGAGGACAGTGGGCAGAGAAAATTGCTCACAGGTTGTGAAGCGTCCGCAAATTTGTTGCTGATGCTGTTTGTCTGTCACATTCACGTCCCGTGTTACAAAATAGACGGGTGGGCCAGTCTCGAAGTATTGAGCCAGGTCTCCAAAGTAGCTGACCAGGTAGGATGTTCGCGGGACTGCCAGTTGTTGGTCGAGACCCAAAGACACTTCCGGCAACAAAGCGATGGCTGCAGCGAAGATGCCCAAGAAAAGGGCAACCACACCGGCCTTCACACGACGATCCAGTAGGAAAGGCGCATATTGCCTTCGAATGAAGCTCTGCAACCAGCTCTCGCCCTCCGCACCGTAATGGGCGGCGCCATACATGACACTCGGAGATTGCCGTAGCTTCACACACGGGAAGCAGTCGATTCTGTTAGACTCGACGCGTGCCTGATTGAGTGATAGGACTGACACGAAGAGGGTGACTTGTAGCAGTGCGTTGATGAAGATGGCGCCGGTGGCGTAGATCGCAAAATTTCGCACAGCAGGCATGCTAACAACAATACCAAGAGCGAAGGCGACCGTCTCGGTCAGACCAGACAGGAGGATGCTGGGTCCCATCCTACCCAATGCCTTGGCCATACGAGTCTCAATCATTTCATCGGAATGGTCTCTGTTGACACGCTCAAATTCGTGCACAATTAGGAAAATGTTGTCAACTCCGACGGCCAGGACAAGGAACGGGATGACCTCGGCGATGATAAGCGTGCTTTTGACGTTGAAGGCTGAAAATAGCCCAACCGAGGCTGAGACTGACATGAGCACGACAACAATACCTGCTACGCCCAAGGAAAACTTGGAGCGTACAAGGGCATTTGTTGGGTGGCTCATCAGGGAGGCCATTGACAGACTAGTAGAACCGAGCGCCAGAGAAGCATATATGAACATGACGATGTAGCTGATGACCACAATCTTGGCATCGGTATTGCTTGACTGGTTCAATTCCTCCTCCAAGCTTGCTTCAGTGGTGAAGGAAAGTCGCAAACCGCGTTCTTTTGCTTTCCAAGCAGCGGACTGCAGCCGATCACGGAGAGCGTCTTCCCAGACAATCACCTTTGCCTCTTCGTCGGATCCTTGGGGTTGACTGGAGACGACCCATGTTGTAATAATCGCAGAAGCATCGAGTACATCATCTTCGTAGCCGCCAAGAACAAGTTCTTTCTTCAAAGGCTGGCCTGAAGGAGGGAAACACATCGGATTGCCGGGGTTCTCCGCACATTTGCGTAGGCGTTCCGCCCAATCCGAGGAGATGCCGTCAGGAAACCATCCACTTACTGACTGCACAACGCATGCTGAACCTGTAGGATTGAAGCATACGTCGGCCAAAGTTGTGTCGCTGTCAGAGGGTGTGAGACGCTGAATCCCCTGTTCTACTTCCAACCACCATTCCAGATTCTCTTTGCTCAGCACCGATGATGACCCTTCACCCGCTTCATTGACCAGGAACGCTTGTTCCACTCTGTAAAAGCCACCAAACTTGTCATCGAAGAAGGCTTTGTCAATGGCGGCTTGCGACGTAGGGCTGACCCATAGTCGGACGGGATCTGTTTCAATACCAAATCGTACCCAGCCAAGACTCAACAACGCTACAAGTGCCACGCTCGAACCAATAACGATCAAGGGATATCTGGCACAAAATCTGCCCAAACGTGCGAAAGCCTTGTCGAGGAATTGATTGACCCGGTAGTTCTTTGTTGGTCGGTCGAGCAGACCGGCATTGTGGACCAAATCACCTTCATCCTCGTCGTCGCTAGGCGCAGCATCTTGCAGCAGTCGGAGCCGCTCATTCCGCTCACGCTTATATCGGAACGCAATGACATGACCAGCAATGGCTGCGGCACCCAGAAGTACTAATATGCAGTATACAAGGATACTGGCGAATGACAGACAGGGCAAGGCCCCAACATGACACCCATCATTGTTGTCCAAAGGTGCCAACGTCGGGCACGCGGCAGGGCAGTCAACGCAGGTGCACCGATATGCTTTGTCATCGTCGTTACACTTCCGGGAGACAGGATTGGTGGCCTTCATGCCGTCTTTCTCGTTGCCAGCAGGGCGAGGGAATTTAATGTCGAAGGGACTTCCGAGCGGTGGATTCTTGTGACCAAGGAACTTCAAAAAGTCGGTGTAGTTCTTTGCGCCTCCTCCTATAAATGTCATGGCCGGAGCACCGGTGATGCCGTACTTGACGTCCTTGCAACTGTCGTAAAAGGTCTTGCCGTACTCGTCAGCCCATAAGGTGTCGAGTGACGCCACTGCGTCTCCTTTGTCGCCACTTTCGGTTTCCGTGACATTGACGAACAGACTCTGATCCGGCGAACACGTGAAGGTGCAAAAGAGGTTGTAGAAGTTGGTTTCGCAAGCTGGGCAAGCCGAAATGAAACTCGCCACTCGTCCAAAGTTCGTTGTCAATGCGTCGATCTGAGACTCGTCGCAACAAATCGGCCCTTTGTTCCAAGAGGCACCACAAACGTCAACCAACTTCTTTCTGAGTTCCGAGGTAGGTTCTTCCGCAAGATCGTTGTCTGGGCACGGTTGAGGAGGAGAGAAGAAACCACCGCCCTTGCAGGTTCCCCGTATTGCGCATCTTCCGGCTTCATGTTTCTCGGTCGGAAGCTTCGCAGCCCATACCGAAGGCCCAACGAGCAGGGCTCCAATAGCCATGGTGGCCCATGAGCCCGATATGAGCTCGTGAGCACGCATGGTTGCCTAGTAGCTCTGAAGCTGAGGTGATTCGCGGGGCAGGACGCCCGCTCGCGATATGGGTGGCTCAGGCGATATATCGCATTCGCCTGCGATATGCGAATGCTTTCAGAGACAGGGACGGGGTGTGTGTGAGGTCCAGCGTGGGATGCTGGAATGACTGTGACTGTGGGAGAAGCTGTTGGGACGAAGCTCATTCCGGCGCGATGACGAAGCTCGGAAGCGTGACCGCATCAGCCGCGTCTCAGCCGGGCGCTTGATGGAGCTTCCAAGCTCCGTTCCTTGGCGTTGCCTCCTCCTTCTTACGCCCGTTCGTCTACTTTCGTCTTCGCTATTCACCATCGCGAAGAGTGATGGTTTCTCAGCGGTGCGAAGAAACGAGCGCACACGGCAATTGGAAAAGTATAACTGGCAATCGTCTGCAGGATGGCTATCACCGCTTCGACCCGTCGTTGCAGGCAGTCAAAACTTGAAGTATCGCATTTTCTATGTATTTTGCTCGCCTGGTTCATCGCCATTAGGTAAGTAGTCATCACTCCCATTCGTCAGCTACCGCGTCTTGGTCTGGACGAGTGCATGCTGCCTGAGCCTTTGTGTACAAGCGCAGCCTGATTTCTATCTCTCCAGGGCAAGGGCTGATTGGGGCACTGGTGTCTAGCCCCTTGCAGCGTGTACATATAGCAGCATATAGCTCCACAACTACTTTTGTGTGACACACTTCGTTCTTGTGAAAGTTTTACCGAAAGCCCGCTGCTATGTGTAAGATCTTGATCGCAGTCCTCTTTGTTTCGATCATGTGTCCCTGTCTACCGAAGGCAGAAAACTCAGGACATTTCCAGAATCGGCGGCCGGAACAGGACCGGATTAGAGACATCGCGATGCAACAATGCTCAGAGCCACTTGACGCTTTCTTATACCCGAATCCGAGCTGTTTGGCATCATTCCCTGGTATGATTGGCTGGGGCAATTATGCTCCGAGCCCATCCTCCTAGCCGTTGTGCGCTCAGAGATTTCAAGTCACCGATTGCACACTGCTGTACACTTCTGAAGGCGGGAAGTCGTTTCTTGCGAGTGCTTCCATCTGGGCTGGCTTGCTTCCGACTGTTCCTGGGCTGGCGAGCACCAGTGCAGCTGAAATAGGTCTTGCGCTCCGAAGGCCATTCCTTACCTTGCTATCTGTTGCATCACCTGCTCTGAATCCAATAGGAACGTACGAGTATCGGGAGCCATGGAAATTCCTCCTTTTGAAGGCAGAAGGGGCGCTGAGGCTTTGTAAGCCGAACCAATATCACTTCAAGTATTTTATCACTGCTTTGCAGTACATTCTGGCGCTTGGCTTGGTCGCGAATCTCATCGGCACTCTATGGAATTTCTCAGTACATCAAATTTTCGGCCCAAACCCACAAACAGACGCGTATTCAAGTTTCTGGGCCGTATTTGCAGTCGTGATACACGTCTTCGCTGTCTCCTCCTCACGCTGCATGTACGCGCAATTTATCTTGGTAGGCGGCAATGGGTCGCTAGGGAGTGGCTCTCTCGCGCATACCGTGAACCGTTCCGGGCAACCTTTCGCAAAGAAACATACAATTTTGTGTTTTTGGCCTGGTTGAAACCATTACTTACATTTTGCCATATTCTTTTTGGAGCGGTGATCTTTTCGAGCCTGCTCATGTTTCCGGTCGGGGCTACCATCAGGTTTGCCGTTCGACTCCTCACCTCGATAATCCTCGGAGAATGATTCTAATGTGAGAGCTTGCCGGCATGCGACACCTGTCGCATGTTCCGTCTTTCGTTGAGTTGACGTTAGATTTCTTCATGACTCGCAATACTACTTCTCAATCGCCCCGATCCGCTGCGAGGAACAGTGCTCGCTGTAATCTCGTTCTTGCGCCTTTGACTCTGAGATCTGCATGTTTTTAAGAATGGAGACGGCGGCTTCGAACTTGCTCAAGAAGGCATATTTCAGTGCATTGGCTTTATCACGGCCGAGCGACCACGGGGCATACTGAGCATTATCTCTGAGGGTCAGGTCGGCTCCGTGCTCCAGTAAAGGAGGTGTAACCCAAAGGAGATTGTTCTGCACTGCTGCTACAAGCGGCGGCTCTCCTTTATCGCCACGTTTCAGGCGGTTTAGGTCAGCACTTAAGGTCATCCAAAATTCGGATCAAGTCGTGAGCAACAGCGAGACGGCGTCACGAAGCTGTCGAGAACCCAGCGCAACGAGGAAATGTCCACATGGCTGATATCTAGTTCTTTCAAGGCTTCCACGCCCGGTGGCCTTCTCGCTTACTCGCTGCCGCTCTTGGTGTGCGATCATCGACATGTAAGAGTGTATGATTGGAGGCGAGCAAACTCGCTGGGCTTAGCCTTGCATGCCGCCAGATACGAGTGCAGTGGAAGGGGGGCTGTCATTTGTTCACATACCTTGCAGACACGGAAGGTGTGAGCAGGTCAAGGCGGGATGCACGAAGTGGTTGCGAAAACGCCGCTCAGCCTCGTCAGGTCGACTAAGCTCTGCAGCGCCATCCTGCACCCTAGCAATCAAGCAGCTATGAACGCATGTAAACTTGGATGGCTTTGATTTGCGAGCATTCAGAGTTTGCAGGACGCAGAATGTGAGCAAACTTGCAGCACAGTCGGAGATCAGGTTTCCCCGACACGACGCACACGCTGCGCCACGTTACCGTATTGAGTATTGTGTCAGACCAAGTCCTCCTCAGAAAAGCTTTGAAGAGCCGCATCGGCTGATCTTGATGGCATGCACAGTATGGAAGTTCAAAGTCACAGGCATGACGTTCCTCCAGTCCACGAATCTCCAAGTCGAATTCGGATGGGATCACCAATTCTAACTCTTTTTCTGCTTCGCCAGCTAGGCAAGCTGCTATGATAAGTATGCCGTCTCTCGTCATTTCATTCCATTGTCATCAGCTCAATCAACTTCCAGCTTCTATTTCCTATTGTTCAAGCATTACAAGTCGGTTCTCGAATATCATCGTATCAAATATGTCTTTCCTCAAATATTGCATGCTAGTTCTTGGCCTGACGGCCTCTTTCACTGCATCCCAAATAGTCCCTTCCCAAGACCCGTGGTATACAGCACCGGCAGACTTCGAATCCAAAGCCCCCGGGGCCATCTTGCGATATCGCCCAGCACCTGGCAACCTCTCCTCGCTCTATGCGAACGCCAGCGCCGCCTACCATGTTCTTTACCGCACGACCGACGTCCACAACAAAGCATCGTGGGCAGTCACCACCCTTTTCGTGCCTCGACAACCACAGCAAGGCGACAAGACCGCTCTCGCCAGCTACCAGATCCCCTATAACACTCCCTACCTAGATGCCAGCCCCAGCTATGCTCTCTCCTTGGACTACAACTATGGCTTTGACGGCAACGGTCAGCGGCAGATCGTATACAAGGATATATCGGCTCAACTCGGCAACGGCTGGTTCGTCAACGTGCCAGACTTTGAGACGCATACCGCATCTTTTGGAAGCCTCAACACCGAGTCCCAAGCTGTGCTGGACTCGATCCGAGCCATCTTCGCACTTCAGGATCAGGCGAAGACGCTATACTGGGCGCCTCGCAAGGAGTCTTCCCGTGTCGCACTGTGGGGGTTCAGCGGCGGATCTTTGGCTTCCGAGTTTGCTGGCGAGATACAGCCAAAATATGCACCGGAGCTGCGTGACAATCTGGTTGGGATTGCTACAATCGCATTTGTGACGAACATCACAAGCACATTGTTGAGTGCCGAAGGCGAGGCTTTCGCCGGCCTCATTCCATCTGCTCTTGTGGGTATGGGTACTCAACATCCCAAACTTAACGCCACGCTCCGGAAGTCGCTCAAAAACTCGAATTACGCGAACAGTACTTTCTTGTCGGTTGAGCATTTGGACTTCAATACCATCATCGAAACGTTCTATGGGTTGAACATCAGTCAGTACTTCACGAGCAATAGGCTCGATATCTTCGGAACGCCCGAGTACAAGGCGGCTGCACAGGCTGATGCCATCTCTGGTCAACATGGAGTCCCGAAGGTGCCGCTTTTCTTCTTTAAATCGCTCGAGGATAAGGTTGCGCCATACGCCGAGACGGATACGCTGGTGAGGAAGTACTGTGCCGCAGGTGCGAATATTCTGTACCTGAAGACCGCGCGGGGTGGTCATTTGGAAACACAAACCAATCGCGAACAACCGACCTTGGACTGGCTGCGCCTCGTGCTGAACGGCAATTATACCCACACTGGATGCTCCGAGCAGAATGTGAATATCACGCTATCTACGGCTGGACGGTGACGAGTGTGGAAAGCATGACTGACAAGCAGTAATTATTCATCTATAGACTGATAGACTAATAGACTTTGCAACAATTTTGACGCAATTCGCAGACCTGTCAGTCTTCATGACTGCTGTGACAGACAGCGTCTGCTATCCGCAAGATTTCCGAGTTTTCGATCAGTCCACTCGGGTGATTCAATCTCGAAACAGCTATCATAGCTTCAGCGAGATGCGTCACACTCACAAAAGCTGCAGGCCACAGCCACTCCCAGAAGCCCGCAGTAGGATTTCTTGCCCCTAGCACCATGCCCGGACGAAAGACGTAGGCTTGAAACGTCTGTGCGCGATCCTGCGCAAGCCGCAGTATCGCAAGCTCTGCCTCCCCTTTTGCGCGTCGTCCGTCGGCCAGAAACCACAGAGACGTGTCTGGATTCTTTTGTGCAAGGACCGCGGATAGATGGACAAATCGAAATGGTTTCTCGAGTCTTGGTTGGAGACGTTCCGTGAAAATCTTGGCGGCTGTTTGTGGGTAGCCCACGTCAATCTCGCGGACTTGCTTGGGTGTGCCGGTTTTCTTATTTCCCAGCGCCCAGAAGCAGACTTCGGCACCCGCGAGCTGTTGGAGTGACCATCAGTATTCGTCGGATTGCGGTCAGAGAACCTATGAAACAATACCTGGTCGAGGACGTCGTCTGAGTAATGTAGAAAGTCTTGAACCAAGATCGAGGTGATTTTCGTGTGCTGCTGAGAATTCGTGACGATTGGTCGCCGAGACAGCGTGACTACAGCAGATACACCGTCGTCTTCAATGCATTGCTTCAGAATTTGGCCGCCAATGAATCCAGTTGCACCAGTGATGATCACCTTCATGATGGGACAATCCAGTACCAGTGAGAGAACAAGAAATAATTCAGTTGAAAACCCATCTGCTCGAAAGAGGTTCCGGTGCCCTTTATATATTGCATTTCAACAATGGCCATGGCTTGATCTATTAAGCCGGTTTTCATGATGCGGCGAGACTTGAAGACCGTGCTCGCAGGATGCACCCCGGTTTGGGCTAGATGAGGCACAGCAGTGGTAGCAGCCACGGAATGTGGCGTCGACACCAGACAGATGAGATGCAGTCTCTCATACATACGTTAGGTCGCTAGCTGTCGTGTCATCAGCTTCCACTTTTGTGCCCTGCGCAGCGAGAATGAGAGGCGACAGCGTGCTGTTTCATTCTGGTGAATTTTGTGTACAAGTAGCGGGCTGTGATAGTACAGAATGTCTTCACGCGAATATTGACGCATTATGATGACGCGTTGACATGCCAACACCAATCCAGGAATTTCATCAGACACATTGTGAAATCACGACGAATGACTCGACGATAGGCAAGCAGCTCAGTAGCCAGTGAGTTGAAAGTGGTTGGTGCAGTGCAGTCCTTTCGGCGTTCAGGCAAGGAAACACGGCGGATTCCCAATCGGTCTTAGCGCAGCTTTCCGTTGCGGATGGCAGCTTCACTTTCTCGCGGCCAGAAAATGCGAACAGCTTCAACTTGCTGTCATCCACGCTCTCCCCTCTCTCCTTACTCCGTGTACTAATAAGACATCCCCCTCATCTTATTTCCAGGGTCCGACTTGCTGAGCAAAGCCCCCTTTGACATTGTATTGACGCCCAGATCACGGCAGCGCATTTCGCGATGGTGAGTTCCAGCTCCGAAGCCTCGCTCAACTGACTTGAGTCATCTCGCTTTCGCCAGCTAACCCTTCGTTGCAGGCTCATCACTACCCTAGTCAGTCATACGCACCGAACGGCCCTTCCGGCACAGCTCCTCCTCAGCCCAGCGTCCCTCAGCATGTCGCTCCGCTGTTGCCCAACAATGGCCGCGTGATCCAGAACGGAGCTGTCAGAGTGCTCTGCGTTGCTGACGTGCGAGGCAACCTGCGCTCTTTGAACGACCTGGCGAAGCAAGCAAATGCCAGTCACATCGTCCACACTGGTGACTTTGGTTTCTACGATGAGACATCGCTTGAGCGCATCGCTGAGAAGTGAGTTGGAATCGGAACAGATTGTGTGCAAACCACTAACTTGCCAATGACAGAACCTTGAAGCACGTTGCGCAATACTCTCCGTTGCTGTCAGAGCCCATCAAGCGTCAAATCCAGGCTTTGCCAGCTCAGCAGGCGAACCTCAAGCAGCGGTTCACGCCGGATCAGCTTCCCCTCTCGGAACTCCCTTCCTTCATAAACGGCTCCCTGAAACTCGATGTTCCGGTATACACTGTGTGGGGTGCTTGCGAAGATGTCAGGGTCTTGGAAAAGTTCAGAGCTGGCGAGTACAGAGTCCAGAACCTGCACATTATTGATGAGGCAAGCTCGAGGCTGCTGGACGTTGGCGGGATCAAGCTGCGACTCCTTGGTCTGGGAGGCGCTGTCGTCATGCACAAATTGTTCGACAACGGTGAAGGCCGAACCACAATCGCAGGCGGCCAGGGCACGATGTGGACAACTCTGCTTCAGATGGGCGAGCTGGTGGACACTGCCAACCGAGTATACGATCCCACGGAGACACGAGTTTTTGTGACGCACGCTTCACCCGCAAGAGAAGGACTGTTGAACCAACTGTCGGTTACTCTAAAGGCGGATTTCTCGATTTCTGCGGGTCTTCACTTCCGATATGGCAGTTCCTACAACGAGTTCAGTGTGAATCCCACTCTCGACCACTACAGGGGAAAATTGGCCGCTTCCAAGGCGTCTTTCAACGATGTCTGGGAGACCGTCAGAGGCGAAGTACAGCCAGCTGTTGCAGGCAATGAGGCCCAGAGGCAGTTGTTGACGAATGCTCTGGACATCGTAGAGAAGATGCCAACAGTCGCCAACGGTGGAAATCCCTTTGGAGGGGCTGTACCTGGCCAGGGTGCAGGTGGCCAGGTTGATGAGAGCGCTTTCAAGAACATGTGGAACTTTAACTTGGCAGATGCTGCGTTTGGTTACCTGGTGCTCGAGATTGAGGGTGGGAGAATAGGAACCGAAATGAGGGCCCAGGGCTTCAACTTCGCCCATCGTGGAACTGGCGGCAAGCAGGCTCAAGCACCGCCGGGGAGCAACATTCAGCCTGGCCAGCTTCCTAATCGTGGTCCGGCACCACCAGTTGCCGCTGAGCCTGCAGCATTCCATGCTGCCCAGCAAGCACCTCAACAGCCTCCTCGCCCTTCGCAGCCTGGTCAGCAACCGACAGCTGTGCCAAAGGCTCCCACCCCGGCACAGGGCGCTCGTGGATCTCCAGCTCCGGCTGTTTCCGCTGCTCAGGCCAAGCCCGCGACTCCTCAGCCTGGTGCAGCTCCAACCAGCGCCGCTGTCGCCGATAAACCTGCTGCTACCAACGGAACCGCGCCAATCGAACCTCCAAAGTCAACTCCTACACCAAAGCCGCAGACCCCTCTCGCAGACAAGAAGCCTTCCACAGGTTTGTTCATTCACAACATGGAATCTGAGGACCAATGCCGAGACCTTTTCCCCGAGCCGGATCGCGCAAACATCACCAAGATCGAGAAGCACGGGCGCAATAACCATGTGGTACACTTCAACTCACACGAGTCCGCTCGCGCAGCTCTGGACCGCCAGCCGGCAGACTTCAAGCAGGGTGGCGGGCAGCGTGCGAACTACCAGCCTGGTCAGCCGCGCAAGCCCAACATCAAGTGGTATGACGACCGCGGTCCCAGCACTCGCGGCCCGCCTGCAACTCAGGGAGGTGCAGGCCAATGGCAAGCCAGCACACGTGGCACTGCTCAGCAAGGCCCAGGAAGAGGCGGATACACAAGCAACGCAAGCGATTCTGAGGGAGGTCGTGGTGCACGCGGAGGGTTCAGAGGTGGACGAGGTCGCGGAGATCGAGGCGGCCGTGGTGGTCGTGGCGGCAGGGGCGGCGCCGGAAAAGAAGGCGAAGGTCAAGCACCTCCGTCCGCATCACCGGCACCAAAAGCAGCCGAAGGCGGTGCCTGAAGTGGCTTGGAGGAGCGCATTGTCTGAGAGACTCCGCACGAGCAGAGGTGGAAGCATCCATATACTTCGCAAAGACATCACCGATGAGTCGAAACCACAAGGGGTCGTTTCCTGACACCGACGGCATTTGACGCTGGAAGCTTGACTTTGTGAGTCTGTGTATTACTGTTGCAAGATGATTCCCCTTGTATTTTATAGAAGCGAGAAAAAGATAGGGAGCGAGGTCAATGGTGTAAGTTGACGAGAGCACTGAGAGGTGTTTGTATAAAGCGTTCGATCTGCTGATATGATTCCCTATGTGTGATTCGCACGTGTCTTTCCATTGTATCTCTTGTCTCTTGTGTTGGTGTCAAGGTCATTCTGTTGTCGCCTCAGCTTCTGCCTGGCATGCTTTGTGCTATATCTATTTTCTTGCCAAAGAGCTAAGGAAGAAGCCCACTGCAGCTTGCTGTGGATGGTCAGATTTAACGAACCCATCAAGTACTACCAACGGGAACGGCAGCCATGGAAATACTGCGTGATATCGGAAATGTGATCATCGGCAAAGACGTTTCCGCTGAACGTCGCCTCCGAAAGCGCCGCGCGTTTCTCCGCCGACATCCGCCCCCAGGCTCCGCCATCTCCTGGGAAAAGCCCTACAGCTGTAAGGAACCCACTGGCGCCGTCACTGATACCAACGGTTGGCGCGATGGCCTCATCCCGCCCCGCTACGGCGACAGAGAGACCTCAAATGCCTGGTGGCAAGGCTACAATCAACACCTGGGCGCCAAGTCGCGCCGAATCGAAGATAATTTGTACCACCTAAGCACCATCGGGCAGATCATGGATCAGCCCACGGGATCTAGGTCATGCCCCGGCGGTGCGCCGTTCGTGCCACCATTCAAGGATCCAATGAACATGACGAAGAAAGATTTGTATAAATTTCGGATGTGGGCAGGTGATTTTCCTATTGAGCCGTGGATGCCAGACGCGGATGTATTTCTGTATGGGAAGCCTTTGAAGGCGTGGTGGGGTGGACCTTATGGGACTTTGCCACCAGGATACAAAAAGAGCAGGAAGCCAGACGGCGAAATGTACTTGCAACCGGCGCAGGTCCTCGCCAGACCGATGAGACATCCGTTGAAGGAGCCCTTCAAGACCAAGATGCAGGATCCGTCCTGGTGGAGGGAAATGCAGGCCAACCGCAAGCAAGGCATGCTATTCAGGCCTCCTCACATAGCTGGGCAGCAACCGGAGATGGCAATGCCACACATTAAAGCTGTAGGGCCGGCTAAAGCCTATAAGCCGGGCAGAGAGTGGGAGAACGAAGGACACGGTCAGAGCGGCACCGGCGGCGAGGGAAGGAGTGCAGCTGAGCGGTCCCAGGCACGAAGGGAGAGGAGGAAGAGAGAAGCGAAGCTTGTCAATCAGGGTGATGGAAGGATTGCCATCGAAGTCTCCTTACAAGTCGGCGGCAAAGAGCGGCGAAAGGCTCGGCGTCGAACAGGAAGACGAAGATCACCGTGCCCTGATCCTCAGTTCGTGAGTCAGAATTCGTCACAAATGTATAGCTCTATGATGAGCGGGATCCCACCTTCGATGAAAGCTGCAATTAACAGCTTCTGGAATGGAGGTGGCCCTGGGCCGTTTCAAAGTGGATTTCCTTTCGGTAACAGCCCTGGCCGGCGACATGAAGGGTACGGACGAGGCAGTCGGCATGGGGGCGGACATGCAAGCCGCTCTAGCAGGCCCAACAGAGGTCGATCACCAGGACCAGGGGCCGGGAGAAGCACGCAGAATCCTCCGGGTCAGCGCAGCAAATCAAAAGGATCGCTCTTTCCTTCCAACCTGAGTTCTTCTGCGCCGGAACCTCCACCAGTACAGAAGGGAGTCGAGACACCCGGCCAACCAAAGCCTTCCGACAAAGCGAAAGGCAGAGCTCCAGCACCTCGCCGAAACCGATCTCCGTCACCTCCACCCAAACCCAAGAAGAAGGCTCCAAAAACACGTCCACCTTCACCTTCACCCTCGCCACCTGCGGCAAAAGCCAAGGGGAAGGGAAAGGAGAAAGCTTCCAAGAAGGAGGACTCACCACCAACGCCCGAGTCAGAATCGGAGGAAGACCCAGCGCCGGACTCTGAAGATGATGATGCTTACGATTCGGACGAGCACCCGCCGTCTTGCACAACGTGTGGAGGAGACAGTTCAGATGACGACGCAGACGATGACAAGCCTGCTCCATCTACACGCGCACCCTCGCCCGCGAAGACTCATCGAACCTACGATGCTGGGCATGACTCCGAGTGCTCGACTTGTGGCGGCGATGATTCCGGGGAGGAGGATGAACCGCCTCCGAAGCCAGCGAAGCCGAAGAAGCCTAAAGCGTGACAGACTCGCTCAAGGTCGTTGTCAATCCTTGGTTTGAAGAGTTCGTTAGTAGAGTCTCCACAGTCTCAATACCAAGGTCTTTGCGCTATTGTTTCATTGATATTGTCAGAGAATTTTCATTGTTTGCAGTATTCCTTTGCGGGACGCAACCGACATAGCCGCCGAGAGCTGCTTGTTTGTAAAGCACGAGACCAAACAAGAAGCATCCCTGTCACAGGTTGGGCTACTAGTCGTGACCGTCTAGTATGAGCTTCTTCGGGCGCAAGCTGTCTTTGCTCATTGTCCAAACAACCCAGCTGACAGGCCTGTCAGAGATCACCCCCTTGTCAGAGAGCTCGATTGTTTAGCAAGAAACATAAATCTTTGAAATCGGACACCTTTCGATCATCCACTGGCATCGTTCCACTCATGATCGCTGATATTCCGGACTGCTCGCACTCTCTGCCACATTAGCCGCGAGTTCAAGGCCAGCCGACTCACTCTCGAAACTCTGCTTGGTCAGTTCTCATAGAACCTGCGCCATTATCATCTGCAACGAACCCCGTCATGGGCTGGCTGACCAAGGCCATCTACGGCAGAGCGGCCGCCAGAGCCATCGACAACCACAACAGCGGCAGGCGCAGTGGTCATCGAGGCGCCCGAGGCAACTGGGGCCATCTCAACTATGAGATGCCATCTCCACCGCCAGGATGGCTCCCTGGAAGGTCCACCATGGGAGGATCCGGATATGCTTCAAGCTCAAGACGTCCGCGTGGTAACACGCAACAACAGTCCGTTGGTCCTGGTGCACCTGGAGAAGAATATTGGCCGAAGACTAGCTATGGACCGGGACGGGGTGGACAAGGTGGGATGCCGTCTGGAATAGGGTATGGAGGACCTGCGGGATGGGGCACTGAGGGTCCACCAGGCCATGGGGGACAAGGGCCAGGGTCCAGTCGGCGCAGGACCAAAAGTCACCCGCCGGGCTTCCCAAGCTCCAATATCCCACCTTATGCAGGAGCAAAAGGTGGGTATGGTAAACCTTGGACTCCTGCGTCCACAGCGTATATGAATCAAATATTGAATGGAGTGAAGCCGCCATCACCGGAAGAACGATATCGTCAAGCGCAACAAGGTCACGAACATGACGCCGAGAAGCGATATGCTGGTAGTGACGAAGACGACTACGATGATGAGTACGACAGTGAGTACGACGACGACGACGACGATGACGATGAAGATTCGAACCATGGTTCAGATTGTACGACGTGTCTTGATGAGGATTCGGGAGAACATTCGGGTGATGAGTCAGGAGAGGAGGAAGAACCGCCCAAGAAGCCGACGAAACCAAAGAAACCCAAAGCGTGAGGTCGGGGCCGTGGAGTGTCTATCATCATTTTCAAGTTTTCCTATTCGCGACATTCGCATTGTTTTATAACACCAGCCCCTCGGAATCTGGAGACACTAAACCTCAACAGCCTTTTACACAGAACCGGGATTACGTGCGTGATGACAGCAATATTATCAAGCCATGCTTCTTGTGTCGTTTTCTTCAAATGCTGCCCGCTCAAAGCTAATGTTCACGAAGCAACCGTCGTGTCGACGGCATTCACCTCCCAGTCAGTTTCAATGAATCATCTCAAGCCGGGCTGTGTCATCCATCGCCTATGGTCTACATAGCATTTCTCTGCCATTACATGCATTTGTGTCCGCTGAAATGTCAGTGCTTGCTCATGCACGTCAATGCCATAAGTAACTTTCGGCATTTTTGGTCACCACACTTGTGATGCCCATGGAGGATATGTAAGTCGTCCGGAGTGAAGGCACCGTCCCTTCTGCTTGCGATCTCTGCTTTTAATCTAGATGTTGTCCGGCTCCATAGCTGAATTCCTGTATGAATGCGAAATCGCTATTGTACAGCGCCGAGACTAGCCGCCTTTGTTGGCGTAGAAGGTGACGAGCCTCAGACATCCGAGGTGTGGGCGAAGTATCAAACAATCAGATTGTGACTTGCTGGCTTCACAGGTCTAACACATCACTTTCCTCGGACAGCATTACTGAAATGGTTTTGCCAGAGACTCCGTGTATGGCTTATAAGAACTCCACGATCCATTCTCTCAATGTCTTTTCGCTCTCCAGTCGCTCACCTGCCCTCCCACTCCCACGCCACGCCCAAACTATTCTGGCATTGCTGCTTCAATCTCGAAACACCGAACACATCAATACAGAGCCTCGAAATTCTCTTGAAACAGTTTGTGCTCAGAAGATGCCTTGGTTCACCAGAATGGTCTACGGCAGCGCCGTTGACTCAGCCATCGCGAATCACAACTCACGCGGTCGCCGCGGAGCTCGAGATGATCAAGGTGGTTCCAATTGGGATGAAGACATGGGAGGCTACACGTACACGCAGCGGATGGAGCAGATGCAGCAGGCGATCCAAGACGGCCGTGCCAACGGCCACTACGGTCGTAATCACGCAACTCCCGGATCCCATCAATCTACTCGCGTATGCACCCACGGACACATTGTTCAAGGAGAACGTCACGGTCATAGCCGCGGTCATGGCGATAATCGAATGCCTCCTGGCCGCACAGGTAGTCGACATCGGGGATACGGTCACGGCAGTCAGCACGGACAATCTGGTCGCCACCAAGGTGGTGGCCGTCATGAACAAGCTTCTAGACACGGTCACGGTCGAGGTGGGGGTCAGCTTGCTCCCCCGACCCCGTTCCGTCCAGGTGGCACGCGCGCAGGTATCTATGCTCAAGGCTATGTAGAAGGACTGCGCGCGGCTCAGGGAGGTGGTCCTGCACCCAACGGAGCTTCCCACAGAGACCATGGTCAGTCTCGCAACCCTCGCAACTCCCACGCAGACCCGCGCAACGGCATGGGAGGCTTTGGCGGAGTCCAGAGCCGATTCGAGGAATTAGGAGATTCTGGCGGTGAGAGCCATGCACCGCCTGCCGGTGGTCGTGCTCCTGGTCCTGCCGGCAGTCTAGCTGGAGATCCCATGGAATGACTGGTGGTCAAGCTTTTGGTGGAGCTGCTGGTAATTTTTAGACTGGTGGCCCGCCTGCTGGTGGATTCATGTCCAACGGAGATGGTGGACCGCCTGATTCCTTCCAGGTCGATGAGATTAATGTCGAGAAGGGCTCAGAACGTAACTTCCAGGGACAGACATCAACGAAGCGCGGCAATGGGAAAGGTAAGGGCAGGGTGCCTCCGCCAATGTAAGTCATCACTGAGGAACGAAAGACAGTGATGCCATTCAATAGAGAACTAGGATATGAACTCTGCCTGTGTCACGGACATAGGA
>UYJD01000002.1:1933130-2078068 GCA_900618795.1 Cyanodermella asteris
CCTTCAGACTTGACGCCGACCTTCATTGGTCGCCTACATAGTCAACCAACCCGTGCCCGCGTTACAGCCTGGCCTCACCGCCATTTAGACAGACGTCAAGCAATAAAGACAAAAGCACGACGTTGAAAAATCAAACATTTTATAAGAATGAATTGTGTCCTTACATACTTTGATCCTTCTCGGCCGTGAATCTTCGCCTCAGTGGCAAGATGTGGTTTCATGACCTGTGAATGCCCTCACTTTTCATCAGATTGTCGGAACCCACCCGAGGATCTTACCGCTTCGGATTGCTTCTCAGTCTTCTGCACAGCGCGGTTGCCCTGGCTCTTTGCAACCACTTCAGATCGTCTGGTGAGCCAAGAATGGGGCGGATATGTTCGTATTAAAGCTCTGCGAGAGCTTCCTGACGGCGTACGAGGCCATAGACAAACTACCCTGCACGAACGAATGCTCGAGCAACGGCAGAGCCAATGTACCCGCTCGCACCCGTGACCAGGACTTCTTGAGTCTGGTTTGCCATCTTGTGAGGCAGTGATCGAGGCCAAGAAATCTGCTTGCAAAGACCCACGATTATGACCGGGATTGTAAAAAGATAGGAGTTGAGGAAAGGGAAGCAGCTAAAGTGTTACCAAGGAAACTTCAGCAAACAACAAGATGACATGATATGCTTTATTTTCAGGACTGCCTGGTATCCAGAAGGAGCGGCCATGCGTGCGATCGCCTGCCGCATTACCAATCAAGATTCACTCAATTATGAAGACGACATTAGAAAGACCTCTCGCTACTGTAAGTCATTGATTCGCGAGTCAGAGCTGATGTCTTGCGTGCGTTGCGATCCGAACCGGACACAAGGCATATTCCCGCAGACAAGATTGGGTTTATGCCGAGTACAAGCAGCGATGAAAGTCAGCTCTCACTGATAACAAGAGACAAGGTCAAGGGATCGTTGCCGCGAACAATCGTATCGAGACTTAAGTCCGTGCGGCAGAGCCGCCTGAGCCGCCGCATCGGGGTACGCTTTTAGTGCTCACCTGCCGTGTCAGCACACATCCGCCGCCGAGTTCAGGCCTGCTCCTACATTTCAAGCAGCCATGGGGAAGTCGTCCAAAGACAAGCGTGATGCTTATTATAGGCTTGCCAAAGAACAGGGTTGGCGAGCCCGTTCGGCCTTCAAGCTGATACAAATCGACGAACAGTTCGACCTTTTTCGCGGGGTCTCGCGCGTCGTCGATTTATGCGCCGCACCCGGTAGCTGGAGCCAGGTACTTTCGCGAGTCTTGATCAAAGGCGAGAAGTTTGGTCGTCGAGCATGGGAAGAGAGACACGCCCGGATGATGCAGAATGTGCTCGATGTAGACCCACAGACAAATTCCAAGCAGGAGGAAACGAACAAGCCGGACATTGAGCGCCGTGAAAATGCGCGGATCGTCTCAGTCGACCTCCAGCCCATCTCTAAGCTCGAGGGAATCCAGACTTTAGTGGCCGACATCACTCATCCAACGACTATTCCCAGGATCCTGAAAGCGTTGGATCCGGACACGTACGTCGAGGGGAGCCCTACCGGCTCGACGCCCGTGGACTTGGTTATATCTGATGGAGCTCCAGACGTGACGGGGTTGCATGATCTCGATATCTACGTCCAAGCACAGCTACTATTCTCGGCGCTAAATCTGGCTATAAGAGTACTGAAGCCTGGTGGCTCGTTCGTCGCCAAGATATTTCGGGCAAAGGACGTAGATCTCATCTACGCTCAATTGAGGTGCTTTTTCAAGGAGGTTCACTGCGCCAAGCCGAGGAGCAGTAGAGCGAGCAGTCTCGAAGCCTTTGTTGTGTGCAGAGGCTTCGAGCTTCCAACAGGATACGATATTGATAGAGACAAGCCGGTCGGGCTCGGAGCAGGTCTGTCTGAGGCACTGGAAGGAAAGCATGAAGCTGCAAAGGTCGCACATGTGAGCTCCAAAGGGCCCTTTATCAACGGCCAGAGAAAGTTCGTGGACGCTGACGGAGCCACGGTTCTTGAGTTCGAGGACGAGCAGGCCTACTCAAACCGCTGGATAGCCCCTTTCGTGGCTTGCGGTGATTTATCCGCCTTTGACTCTGACGCAACATATCACCTACCTCCTGACCACGTCGTGCTCGACCCAGTACAGCCACCCACAGCTCCACCTTACAAACGAGCTCTCGAAGTTCGGAGGCAACAAGGCGGGTTCTATGGCAAGACTGGAAAGAAAGGTTGAAGTGGTTTTCGAAGAGCGGACAGGTCATCTTATTGGTTTGACACCCTTATGAATGGCGGCAATGCCGTCCGTCAAATCCTCCCACCCTTTGCCAGGCACTTCAAAGCCTGCTTGGAGAATCATGTCTCGAAAATCTTCCTGACTCGGGTGCTTTTCGATGCTCTCCACCAGGTATTGATAGCTGTCCCTGTCTCCGGCAACTAGCTGCCCGATGATCGGGATCGCACTAAAACTCCATCTCTTGTACACGGCATCGAACAGTGGGTTCTGCACCTTGCTGAACTCCAGACATGCGAAAACGCCACCCGGCTTCAAGACACGGAACGCTTCTTCGAGTGCTCGCTGCTTGTTGGTGAAATTCCGGATCCCAAACGAGACAGTGTATAGGTCCATGCTGTTATCTGGAATGGTGTCCAAATGCTCGGCATTTGCTTCGAGAAAGCTCAAACGATCGGTGTTGCCATAGGGAGTTTGTAAAGATCGCTTCTGACCTTCGGCAAGCATATCTGGGTTGATATCGCTCACGGTTACTCTCGTCTGACTGTCACCCTTGATCTTGGTCGCATAGTCGAGCATACGAAAGGCGATATCACCCGTTCCACCAGCAATGTCGAGTATGTTCCAGCCTTTCGGAGGCTCCGGGTAAACGGCCGTGGAGCCTGGTGCGATCGATCGCACGAAATGGTCTTTCCAAAGACGGTGGATTCCGAGCGACATCAAGTCGTTCATGGTGTCATAGCTAGAGGCGACGGAAGAGAAAACAGCGCCAACTAGAAGATCATCAGCATGGCATTCGAAGAACAGCAAGGAATCATGAATACCTCTGCTTTCCTTTTCAGACTCTGCGACTGTCTGGTAGCCAAAATGTGTAGTTTGGTCGGGCTTGGGCTCTTGAGCTGGCTGCAGCCGCAGCCGGCTCGTGGATAGAGCCCTACATGGCGTAGAAGCTCGCAGCAAGTGCCGGATAGAGCGTGTGCTCAGCATCGCCTCGCGAATGATCAAACTCGAGCTACTCCTTGGCTCGTTGGCGAGCTTCGCCAGAGCTTTGCGATCAATGAATCGGAGCGGCGAATCAGCCTGACCGAGAAGCTTTTGCACGTGACGGTGGCTGACTTCGCTTCATGCCGACCGAACCGTCCTTTAGCAGTCAACTGGAATCCTTCTCCCCCGCTCTAAGCCGCTGAAGGCTTCTGAAGAATTTATCAGCCCGGTAAAGGTCCCGGCATTGTATTACGACCTGACGAAACTTTCCATCTTTCAGTCTTGTAAAGCTCATCGAGTAATACGGTACCAATTGTGGCTGATGCATCTGGCCCTGACTTGAGAGTAAAGTTGCCAGCCTCGGCAAGCACTTAAGATTTTGCACATGTATCTCATGTACCCCGGTGTACCTGGATATCTCCCCTTGAGCGTGAACGCACTTTCTGTAGGATGCTTAAACTTCTCCGCATTTCACCACTGACCACCGGAAGGCACAGCCGAACTCCACATTATGTGCACGCCCTTGTGCTGAATCAGGCCTTGGAAATTGCCTGAACAGGCAAATCGAGACATGTGCAAGGATCAGACCTTGGACGAAGCGTGAGTAACCAGTCTGAAACGCCGACGATCAGATGTGTGGAGGCTTCACAAGCTTCAAGGGCTTCATGCATGCTCCTGACGCTGGCTGGCCAGACCACAAAATTCGTCAACATGATTTGACTACAGAAGCGATTTTCTCTGCCTCTTGAGTTTACCTCACTTGGCACTGTTGACCCCCACAATTTGCATCAAGCTAGTGGTATAGTTCCCTTAGGCACTCGACCCTGAGAAGCATGTGGATTCTGGAGAAATGGGGCGCGTTGGCAATTTCGTTGCGAGTGTTTGCAAATGAAACGTTGGCGTTGATCTTCATCCCGCGTTCACCACTTTCGTTCGAAATTTGCCCCTCTTCGGTTGCATTCCCTAGTCGAATGCGAGTCACCTGGCTTGTGATTTGCAGTTGCGGCAAAATGCATCTTTAACTTATTCTTGTGCTCATTATTGCGTGCAGTCTTGAGCACGCTTTGGTGGCCGTGACAGCCTTGTCTAGTCCGTCAAGCACTATTGACATCGGTGTCAGGCAAACCTCCGCTGCCGTTCTAGCCGGACAGACATCGACCGTCTATCAATACCTGGGGATTCCATTCGCCGCCGTTCCCACCGGATCTCTGAGGTTCGCCCCACCGGCAAGTCCAACAAAATTGTCTGTCCCACTCAAGGCGACTGCTCTTCCTCGGGCATGTGTCCAGCATTTTCGTAATCCACCCGAACGAGCGGCGTTCGTGCGAAGACAATTCAACAATCCTAACGGACCAAAACCACAGGAGAATAAGATTGTCTATTCCTCAACATCTTTGCCCCTACGCGCGCGTCATCTGCCAACAAGCAGCTAGTGTTCTTCTGGATATTCGGTGGCGACCACCAATTCGGCACTAGATCGATAGACCATTCTTTGCTAGATTCCAAGACATAGTTGTGGTGACCCACAATCTCCGCACCAACAATTTTGGTTTCTTTGCCTCTCCCTAACTTCCTAATGGCCTGCAGAATGCCGGGCTTCTCGACCGAAGAGCAGCGCTATAATGGGCGAGGGACGATATTGCCAAACTTGGAGGTGATCCAGACCAGATCACCATCGCTGGCGAAATTTCCAGAGGCTGGGCAGTAAAGCAACTTCTTGCGTTCCCACCAAGCCCATTGCCTTACCGCGCAGCAAATCGTCGAGTCTGGACAGGCGACTCAAGATGCTGGAAACTATTCGATCAAGTGGCGAAACGTGAGCATGAATTTTGGATGCGACAAAGCAAGCTCTGAGATCGACTGCATGCGCAACGTGGCAGCCACGGATCTGAGAGGTACATCGAAGTCAACGGTCTGGAGTTTGCACTAGTCACGGACAACATCACGTCTGCCCGCGACATGCGCTCTTGAGTCTTCATCCGCAACCAAGCCAACGTCCCTCTCTTGATAGGACCCAACCTGGATGAGGGCCGCGTCTTCGCCGCCATCGCTGGTCTCGGACCCAACGGCACCAACGGCACCACCGCAAATTCCGTCCTGGACGAGTCTTTCGCAAATTTCCCGGGGCAGAAGACGACGTCCTGCAAGCCTGCTCCAGCTATTCAACCAGCCAATATCTCACAGTCTTCCGAATCATCACCGACGTGACCTTTGACTGTCTCATGTCCGTATGGATCAACTCTGCGCTCGCAAACGGATGTAGCAACATCTGCCAATATCTCTACAACGCCGAGTTTCCCAACCTTGAGTCGTTTCCTGATCCCGGGGCATAACGCAGTGCTGAGCTGCCCTCGGTATGGGGTACTGACTGTTGGCTCTGTCGATTCTTCACTGTGCTCTGAAGACGCAGCGATAGCAAGTAGAAGAAGGAACAGGAGCGCATATAGGTTGGGCAAAGCACGGGGCGAGAGAGTCACCTTCATGGCGGAGCAGCTGTAAGGAGAAAGTCGTGATAGTCAACGAGATTGCATGCCAAAGACAACCGCAAGATACAAGGGTCGGGGTCTGCCATAAGGAGGCGCCTGAGTATATGTATTCAGCAAGTCGAGATGTCGGCTTTCTGGTGAGCCTGAATGAAACAGCCAAAGAGAGCCGATCACCATCACGGCGCTATCAAGAGGTGTGAAGCACGTTTCAGATCGCCAGACCGAAGTGATGATCCCCTGCCATCGTGTAGGCTAGCCTAAAGGATACCTACGAGCAAAACTGATCGCGGAGTCAAGGCTTGTCTGTGGCATGAAGCACTGCGGTTCGTTCGATACACTCCGCAGCCTCTGCTGACCTCATGTCAAGGAGAGTGAAACCCTCCACTGGCTCGAAAACTACCCCGAATGGATGAAGATCATGTCGAGGCTTGGTGTTCGAGCCTGAAGCTTGATGTGTTGGTGGTTGCAGCAACGTGGGCGTAGCGACAAATCATTCGCTTCTGGCAAATCAGCAGCAAGAAGATGAGGTCGTCTCACTCCTTGTCAGGACTTTGAGCCGCTTTTTTTGGTCGTCTTCAGCTCTGTGCGAACAGCGCACTATCTACTATACATAAACTCGAATTGCTTTTCACTTTCGACAATCGTTGATGGGAACGAGCGGTAGTTGTCGTCCAAGTTTGACCTTGCACTTCCCCACATGACATTGGTCTACGCAAAATTGCTTCACGGATCGAGCTATCGATTCGATCCGACCGACCGATGGTTGCAGCGTCCGCCTTGTGCCACCTATCGAAGTCGTTTTGTACTTATGGAGAGCTGAATGAAATCGATGCGTTCATGTTTGCCTCCTTGATATACTGCCATTTTCGGGAGTATCATCTTGGGTATACTACAATCATATTCCGCAAGATGTCCAGAAAGATAAGACATGTAATTGCTTCATTGACAACATTACTCTGTATGCATTAATCCGAAACGTAAAATTCATTCAAATTCTGCCCCCAACCTTTCTCAACGTCCTTCGTGGACCATCGCCACTAACAGACACGACGCCCTCCTGCTCCAACGCCCTCACAACCTCACCGAACTCTGAAGTCTCAACCGGCTCACTCGACTGCTCGCTGATCCGTCTGTAGACGTCGGAATATCTCGTACCACCGCCTGACCGAGTCATCTCCTCCAACAGGTCCAATACGGCTTTCTTGAGATCTGACCGCCTTCGCCTCTCGCTGGCACTGGTGCCTTCTGTGAGCAAGCTCATATCAATGAGACCGGTACGTGCATCGGTAGCAGCTTGCTTCAGCGCACTCTTGATCAGACGCACGGCCTCCTGGACGTCGCTGGCTAATACTTCCTCTGAGAGCCGCATCTTCGCATGTGCTTCGGCGAGACGGATCATGGACTCGAGTTGACGGGTGGTCGCGGTGATACGTCGCTCGGATGCACGGGCGTCCTCGCCGAGTTTGCGCATTTCGACGTATGCCTTGACAAGCTCGTCGGAAGCTGCTTGGGTGATCTTGGGTTGGCACATCCGTCGAGCGTAGGAAATGTACGAGGTCAGGAATTCAACGGGCTGAGATAATAGTTAGCAAAAGAGCATCGGATAACACAATCATTTCACTTACCATGATTTCGGATTCGTTGCCGTGGTCGGGCTTATCATCCAGATACATGCCCACCAGATGCTTAGCCAAGCGCCTGTCGTTCTGCTCATCGACTCGATCAAGAACAAGGTACACAAGATCAAAACGAGACAGGAGAGTCGGAGGAAGATCGATGTTCTGAGGGACGGGAAGATTCGGGTTGTACTTGCTGCCGATAGGATTGGCAGATGCGAGAATGCTGGATCGCGCATTCAGGGTAGTGATGATACCGGCCTTTGCGATGGATATAGTTTGCTGCTCCATGACTTCGTGAAGTACAGATCGAGTCGATTCTGACATCTTGTCAAACTCATCAATGCAACAGATACCTCCATCGGACAGAACCAGGGCGCCAGATTCGAGCACGAGTGAACGAGTCTCCGGGTCGCGCGTAACGTAGGCTGTCAGACCAACTGCTGAGGACCCCTTGCCGCTAGTGTACACGCCACGTGGGGCAATTTTGTGTACATATTGCAGCAGCTGCGATTTGGCCGTGGATGGATCACCGCATAGCAAGACGTTGATGTCTCCGCGGTATTTCGGACTTCCTCCTTTCGAGAATGATTTGTTGGTGCCTCCGAAAAGTTGCAGGAGCAGTCCTTTCTTGACATCTTCATGCTCGAAAATGCTTGGTGCAAGAGAACGAGACAACAGCTCGTAGACATCAGGCCTTGCAGCTGTATCTTTAATCCTCTGCTCTTCTTCCTCGGTCACTTTTCGTACCTGCTCGACACTGCCAGCGACCTGGTCAGAGAGCTCCTGTTCGATGGTGGACGTATCGATGCCCATTCGCCGTTT
Source organism: Cyanodermella asteris (assembly GCA_900618795.1). Classification (NCBI taxonomy): domain Eukaryota; kingdom Fungi; phylum Ascomycota; class Lecanoromycetes; order Ostropales; family Stictidaceae; genus Cyanodermella; species Cyanodermella asteris. Next base: position 1,941,276 of record UYJD01000002.1, read on the forward strand.
GTCAACCTTCTGGATGAACAGGACATCAACGTATGTCTTGAACAGACTCTTGACTGTTCGCTGGCGAGGGTTGATGCGCACAGGATTGCTTCGGAAAATGCCTGTTACCTCTACCCTGTCACCAGCCTTGCAAACGTCAACGAGATCTTCGTAGACACAAAGCGAGACAGAGTGGGGGGTCTGGCCATCGGGCACACTGTCCGGTGTCTCCTGCAACTTGATCGCCTGCTTGTCCGCGAACTCGCATCTGTTGTGAATGATCTGCATCGAGTTTGTCGTACCGCAGACCTCGCGAGGGCATGCAGTTGGCTCCGCAATCTTTCCCCTGTCAAGGTGTACCTCCATGGTCTCATTGCAAACGTGACATTTGAAGAATGCCTTCTTCATGTCCGGAATGATTGTGGTAGCTCTAATGACGAGACCCTTGACGCTGACCATCTTGTCCATGTCGTTGGGATTGAGCTCTCTGAGATTGATGGTTTTGTCGAGGCCGAAAGGTTTTGTCTTGTAAAGTCTGTTCTCAACCTCCGCGACCAGGTCCGGGATATTGTTGCTTGAGAACTCAGGGCCGTTGGCCTCCGAACTTGGGACAGCCGGCATTGAGCTGGAATCGCTCTGGCGCACCTGGCCGCCTCGCCTCCTCTGATCCTGCAGATTCTTCATTTCGGCTTCCGCGATCTCGACCATAACGTCCTTGATGACCGCATCAAAGATTGGAATCAGTTCGTGCGGATAGGCCTGCACCTGATACCAGATCTTGATTGTGGATGGGTAACATTTGAGATCTCGCAGATCCAAATTGAACCCCGTGACGCCCAAATCAAGCATGTCTTTCAACATGTTCATATATTTCTTGTCGTTGCCGCCACTGGCGGGGTCGGACGTTTCCTCATCTGATGCCCCATCAGCCCACATGCGGTACTTGTTCTGGAATCCGCGAAGGAACTCTGCAAATTTCGCGCTTGTGTCGCGGATCGAGATGTTCGTGCCCCAGACGATTCTTGTCGATGCCCCTCCCATGGCATCAGCTTCGGATGTGTTCGGATTGAGATTCGAAAACGTGCCATCAGATGCGTCTTCGCTGACAGGCAAGCCATTCTCGTCGACATACATTCGTCTGCGACCACTGTGGAAATCCGAGTGGATGTCACTGCGCTGAACTCTTGCTGGTCCCGCTGATCTGCGAGCGCCCAAAACTGAACCGTTGAGAAGGTTGCTGCTGTCTGACCGAAGCTGATTTTCACGAGCGCGTGTAGGGCTGGAACTGAGGTAGCGGACTGGGGATGATTCTTTGCCTTGTCAGTTTGCTTCCGTCTTGGGAGTTTGCATGTACTTACGTCCAGGAGCTCTGGCCTTGGGCGTGGAACCTCCATCAATGTCGCTGCTCGCAAAGTTGGGCCGCACTGGAGAGCTCAATTCGGGGCGTGCGGCAGTGTTGCTCCGTCGCGACGATGCTGTCGACTGTGTCATGAAAAGTGGCGACGATGCAGACACTGGTTGGCGTGCTCTTGGTGTAGCTGCGGCGCCAGACCGGTTGGCAGCAGGGCTACTAGAGGCGACCTGCGACGCTCTGGTAGACCTCGAAGGTGTTCCTGCAGTGGACCCACGCTTTGACTTCCTCGAGGCGGGCGAAGACATGTTGTCTTGGATCCGGGATCACGGATTGTGTGTTGGTGGAAAGCGAAGCGGTGCGCCTGAGGTGGGGTGGGAAAAGGAGCAGCGCAAAGCTTGCTGTTTAGATCTCAACACTCGTCGTGTGCGATCGATGATGTGCGATGAGGTGGTGAAGGTGATCGCAAGACTACTCGAAAAGAATCAACGGCTACAAGAATGAGGGGGCCGTACAGAAAGTGGCAGGCTGGCAGGTGAAGGGGGAAACGCGTTAAGGGCGTTGCTTTCGCGACGACGCGTTTATTGAATTTCCCGAAGTAGTTTGGCGCCGGCGGCGTCAGCGGCTGATGGAGTTGGAGTTGTTCACCAACCGCGGGTCAACCCCAAAGGACGTCAGTGAGTACCTGTGTCTACGCAGGCGACGTTGGAGTCGCACGACCAATCGCTTCACTACTCCTTTGCAATCGTTTCGATATCGCTCCACTCGCTTTCTGCTAGACGGGACGATATCAGAACCCATATTCGAAGACGGCGCAATCCTGCACGCTGACATCACACCCTCCTGCCTCGAGGTCGCTACGACGATCGCATACAGAACATGCTTCGTGCGCACGCGATTCGATCTTTATTCGACGAGAATGTCGAGGAAAATTGTACAGGCTTTCTGTAAGTCCAGCAAGACTCCGACTTGAAACTTTCAACCTGTATCGTCCGATGATTGTCGTCCTCCACTTTGCGACGGACTTGCTGGCATCTCAAACAGCTTCTTGTATTAGAGCATTTCGAGTGATGATTTACTAACTGAAACGAAAAGATTGACCACCGACAACGGCATTCTCCAAGGCTCCTCCTCTGCCCTTCCCGAATCAACCTCCAAACGCGCCTCCGCCCTAGGCGGTCTCCTCTGGCGCTCCCACGTCGATGACAATTTCCATAACACCTCCGCGAGCTCCTTCGCGGCACACACTGTTGAAGCCGTAGGGATAAGACGTGCCAAAAATGGGCAGATTTCTTCTATATTGTTTACGATAGCCGACAAGGAACCTAGCCGGCCACCACCAGACCCGGCGGCGCCAACAGCGACAACGACATCACCGTCTATACGGCTGTGGGGCATTGCGCCGGTAATGGATAGGTTGCTGGTAGCGGCCGCAGGGAAGATTTGGGAGTCCTTAGAGGAGGTAGCGGAGCTTGAGAGGATTGTCCTCGCTAATCGGGCAGAGGGGATGGCAGATCATTTGCGGGCGGAGTTGAAGGGATTCACGATGCCACGGTGACGACTATGAGAGATTTGCGTTCTCACAACCCACACGCATGGATCTGAGGAGGTGTTTTCTTGGTTGGAATTTGATAGCGAGTCTGAAACATGATAGCATTATGCCAATGTCTGCTTTACGAATGGACGTCCTGATTGCGCCTCAAGGCCGAGTTGACAACGGCCTTCGCAGCGGCCTCGGCTCCATTCGTTGCCTGAATCTTCTCAGCCAGCTGGTACGTGTCGAACCACGCTGGTAAGTGGATCTGTGGCACGGCGGCACTTCACTTGTGTCAGTCAGAAGTATTGGAGATCTCCCATAGCTGTAACTTGCAATGCGTCCTCTATTATAGTGTCTGCAGGTGAATACAGCGACAGCTTGTGGAGCGGATTGGGCGACCTTGGGCATAGGCACTTGCACCGGCGTGACTGACATGCACCGCCAGATTCGGGTGTCTCAGCAGTGCCATCGCCGGGAGCTCTTTCCATTCTTTGAAAGAACCTGCCGTCACGCAGGATAGTACCAGAGACCCCGTCCTTGAGGTTGCATAAGTCCAACTTGGTCCATCGAAGCACCTGGACTGATAACAATATGCAGAATGTTGAGCCCTCTAGCAGCATCAATACTGGGAGGGCGGCAGAGCATGTCATTGACAAAAACGTCGGGGTTGACATCCTTTAAGATCTATCGCATGTTGTCATACCGCTCGATGCATCCTCTAAGAGGCGGAAAAAGAGGCTCACAGCCATGGTGTACATTGTCAAACGTCTGGGATTCCAGACTGACACCCGCGGCTTCTTAGATGATCCTGGAGGTCGCCTTTGCCGCGCGTCGAACCGTCCAGGACGCTACCGCTTTCAGCCATGGCTTGGAAGACGAAGTTTCCATATTGGCTGGGAATCCGCGTACCTTTGTAGCATTTCAGACCATCCATGTCGCCGATCACGCGGAGCTCAATCCGTGAGGCGCCAGGCGGCTTGTGCAAAAGCAGATGGCGACGAATCGAAAAGTGCACGCTGACGTGTCCATATGCGCTAGGAAAGAGGAATGCTGGTTTGAGTTCTGCCACAGGTGACGAGACAGGATTGGTTCTAAAGATCTTGCAAGGGACAATTCCGCAGAAGCCGAAGGACTCAGAGGAAGCAGTGATTAAAAAGGCATCTCTGACCTGATTAAGAAAGTCACGCTGACAGCTGACAGCCTAGCGATCCAGAAACGATAGACCAAGCATCTTAGCTGCTTCCCTCACAAGGTGCACGGGTTCCATAAGTCATGCAAGATCTGCAGACTTGGCAATTGAGAAGGCAAAACCGAAACCCAGGCGACAGCCGGGGTCGAGCAGCGCTGCAAAGGACTCACTGGTAGTTAGCCGCATCCCTCAGTGAGCTGAGGTTGCTTGTCGTACTGCCCGGCCATCCACAGCTTACCCCTAGTCGTTGATTCTTTTTCTGAATTCATGACGGATACGCAAATACAGTACGAGCTTCAGTCAAGAACGGATGTAAGCAGACTGTTGGAAGCCGGATCTTGGTGAAGCCAATCCGCGAGTCCTAAGCCAAACGTGAAAGAGCAAGGAACTTTGGGCAAGACAAGAAATCGACACAAGCTCCGGAGTAGGTCTTCCCTTTGCATATCGCGGCCACGCACGTTCGTGATGAGCAAAAGTCAAAGAGCATTCATGAATGGACGAAAATCAAGTGCACGTGATTGGGATGGCACTTCCAAACTTCGCATCAGAGCGCATTTGACATATATCTGGCACCAAACCTAGGTAAGCATCCCCCAACAAGAAGTACGCCAAGAACCGGCTGCAGCTGGATAGCGATTCGAATCTGCACGCAGTCTTGGCTGCGAAGGGCTGATGCCACAGGGATCTGGCGTGCAACATGTTGTGCGAGCGACACGCAGTTCGATGCCACATGTCGTGAACGAACGCCCGCTGACTGCTGGCAAAAGTATACATACGAGCAATACGTTGTTATTCTATTCGAGCTAATCATGCATGTTTCCATAATGCTCAGACCCTATCAATTTTGCTAATCATAAAAACGGGTCCAAGCCATCTATCCATCATCACTCACAAATTCACACAAGCCTCAAGAGAGTATTGTGTAGAGGAACCACCCAAGCCTCAATTGTCTGGGATCTAGATCAACAACTCCCGAGGGGCCTCCCGCCCAACACCCTCCCACCTCTTCACCAGCACGGTCGTCTCGACAGCAGGAGCGGCACGACGGGCGGGGGCATCCGTGGGAGGAAGGCCCTCGCTGTAGAAGACAGATCCCGCAGTCCCGCTGGGGAAAATGGTTGGACCGACGATGGTGGTCGTGCTGGCGGATTCCAGAGTATACACGCTGACACCCACGGAGAGGTACTCGGTCGTGACGGTCACGAGGGTCGTGTAAGTGGTCGTGACGGTTCCGCTAAAAGTTCTGGTTGTGTTTTGTTGATAGTACAGGTTTGAGGCTGCGCCGCCGGTGCTGATGGGTGCGGTTCCAGTGCCGATGGGTGCGGTTCCAGTGCCGATGGGCGCGGTGCCGGTGCCGGTTGGGAAGCCGCCGGTGCGAGTCTCGTTGCCGACGGTGAAGGGAGGGGTGGTATAGTTACTAAAAGAGTCAGTATGATGTTTTCTAGGTCGAGGAACCCGGACTTGGACTTACGCTGTTGTGGTTGGGAAGCCGGAGGAGGGCGCAGTTGGAGCGCTTGTCACTGGGACGGTACCGTTGGGGAAAGTGTACGGAGCGCTGGTGGTGTTGACTGGAGGGATCACACCGGTAGACACGCCAGTGGGTGCGCCGGTGCCAGTAGGGAATGGCGTAATTGGAGCCGTGCCGTTGGGGTAGGTGTACGGAGCGCTCGTGGTGTCTGCTGGAGGAATAACGCCCGTGGAAGCACCTGTAGGGAGTCCTGTGCCTGTGGGGAGTGGCGTGAAGGAAGTACCGTTCGGGTATGTGTACGGAGTGGTAGAGTTCGCCACTGGAATGGGTGTGATAGTCTCGGTGACGAGTATCGTGGTTGTGATTGGCGGGATGGTCATTGTTTGGCCGGGGATGGACAGGGTAGTGCCATTGGGACCAACCGGGAAGACGTCAGTCACAGTGGTAGCAGGCAAGGTCACGGTGATGGTTGCTACACGCGATTCGGTGCTCGCGGTAGGGAACGGCGGGATGGTGCCGCTGGTCGAGTTCTGGGCAAGAGCTCCGTTGCTGCTGGTGATTATGCTCGTCTCAGTGGGGGTAATTGTGGTGGTAAGGACGCTGCTGTTGGAGATAGGAGCAGGGGTCGTGGTGACGGGGAATGTGGTAGGAGTGCTGGTCACAGCGGGGCTGGTGTTGTTAAATCCAGTCGGGATTGAAGTTGGGGGCACTGTGCTGGTGATTGTGGTCGTCGGGTGGGTGAAAGCGTACAAGGTCTCGGTGCTGGTGATCACAGTAAATCCAGAGCAAGTAGTAGCAAGAGCGCTGGTCAACACATTCACCGTCAGACTATCTGTCTTGAAGATGGTCTCGGTACCGCAGACAGTTGTTGTCGATGTCGGGATGAACAGACAGCTACAGTCGTTGCTGAAAGTCGACAGCAGCGTGCTGCAGTCAGACATGGCAAGCTCGTCAGAGGCTTGACGCTCGAGCTTCATAAAGGGATGATCGGTCGGGAGAGCAGCCCGTTCGGTCAAAGGCATGGCATCACGGCGGGCTGGGGCATTGGTAGTTAGGACTGTTGTGACTGTGCTGATGCTTGTCGAGCAAGGGGTGGTTGTGGTCACAGTGCCGGTGATAATAGTTTTTGTAGTCGCCGTAGTCGAGGTTCTGCTCGAATCAGCTAAACGCCCAAGCCTTTGAACCACAGTACCACTTACACAGTCTCCGTGATGCCATCAGTGGTGATCGTGATGTGAGGGTAGCCAAGGAACGAGCTGCAGAACGCGGTCGCCTCTGCGGGTTCTGCCGAGAAGCCTGCTGCAATGAGATCATTGCTACAGGTCAGAGCCACGACCGATACTGTAGGCGCAGCTCCAACGGGAGTCTCGGTAAATGTGGTGCTGACAGTGATTGTAGCTACGCCAGTGCCAAGGTTGAAAGGCGAAGTAGAATTGACAGCCTGTTTCCTCCAAAGAGCCTTGGGGGAAGCAGATGCAAGAGAAACGAATGAAACGAGCGTAAGAGCTCTGGTAGCGAATGAAGAGGGCATGATGACCTGTCCTCGGGGTCGAAAAGATGGTGTGAAGTTGGGATTTGCTTTACCTTTGCAAGCTCTGATTGTAGCGACCTGGAGAGAGGGAAACGACAAGCATGAATGCGTTCATTATATGGATTGATTCTGTGATCGAAGAAGGGGCTATAGAGAGGAAAACTTGATACATCGGCTGGGATGCGTGCAAGGAGTGCCTCCACCCCTTGGGACGAGCTGGTCGTCTTCGCATTCCTCATCTTCGCAGGAAAAATCCCCGTTACACTAACATAGGGCGTGATGAGCACGCGAAAGATAGTGACAAGATAGAACAAGCTAGAGGAAGAAGAGACAGCAAGGGATCGGCCGAATGGCTTGATTGAGAAATAGCACATAGCGTGATGGTGAGCTCGAGCACGGGGCGGGACAGACGAGATGAAAACACGGCTGGGCGGATGAAGCCTGTCGTTTGCCACACGAAACATGTCTCTGGCCGGCTCTCCTGCGTAATATCCCCTCGGTCATGATCGGGTTGAGGGCAGCATGCCATATCTCTTGATGGTGTATCAGACGAGCCGGCACGAACTCGAAGAAGCGACGTCAAGTCATAAGCGAGGATAGCGGCCACCGATTCTGCATTGAGCGGAGATGGCGCCGGCGCGTCATCGTAATCTCACGTCAGCTGGGCTCTCGATTCCCCGACACTTGCTTTCTTTCAACCCACAATCAGTCGACCGAATGCGCAGGCCGACAGCCTGCCACCGGCACATCCTTTCCAATGGGCGCGGTATCCTCCTGTCTCGCAGGATTGTGCGGGAGCAGAGATGATGTCGAGGTAGGCCGCGGTCGAATCCAACGGCTCCAGCGCTGGCGTCGCACGAAATCGCAACTGACTCCTTACTGCGCAGGACCGAGGTGAAACGTCACGACTGCTTCGCGACGACGCAGATCGCGCTGGCTATGGAGCAAACAGCTCTGCCGCACAGCATCATCGGACGGCATATCAGCCTGACTCGGAGTCGTTGCGCCGAGAGCGGGAGGCGCTGGAAAGCATCTGCCATTCCATGTCCGAGTATGTCACCATCCCAGCACTCGCACCGGCGCCAGCATTGCTGCTCGTCGAAACTATTACACACCAGCATCTGACATTGTTGCAGTAACATAGAAGATCTGTTCACCGCAAAAGGAGCCGCCAATGTAAGGAATCTGGTGCCGGAGAATGGATCCCGACCACAGACACCTGAGCTTGGAGTTACCGCCGACGACATGGCCATGAGAACGATCAGAAGGGGCAAGGCTGGCCCCATCTACAACACGCTTGGCAAAAGACCTGAGGGATGGCGGGCAGTACGGGACGCCATCGGATGAAAAGCCGCATTACACAGAACTCATCCCTAGAGCCCAACAACCTCGCCGACAAGCTGGCCGACGAGACATGGCCATGACCCATCCCATATCGTCCACTCCAGGGCTCAAGACATATGGCGCTCGGCCGTCATCGCGACCCATCATAGCGCAGTCTGAACCTGTGCCACCATGAGACGGTCGCCAAATCCGACGATGAGAGATGAAGCTGTGCTCTCGAACGGGCTACCTTGCTTCATCAGAACCTGACTGTCTTCCGAAACGGACAGATCTGATCCCGAACATGGCAATACCCGATGGCTCCATGATTCGCATCATTGTGGCAGTGTAAGAATAGCACATCACAGTTGGATCAGAAACCCAAATCATCCATTTGGCGAGCTTGTAGATATTCATCATCTAGCCTTTTTGCTTCCACGTCCGCCCCTACTGCTCTTGTTTCCACCGCCTCCCTTGCCTTTGCCAGTATCCTTCCCTCCGCCGCTGACCACCACCCTGCAACTCTTTACGGGAACAACACCGACGACCTCGACATCCTTCAATCCCTTGATCAGTTCGCCCTCTTTCCTCAATGTTTGCTCCTCCGCAAATCGCTCATCTTCTGGGGCTGGTAGTCTCTTTTTCTCTCGAGCTGTGATATCCTTCTCCCAGCTTCCGAGTATTTCTCTCACAGCTTTGCCCTTCTTCTGACCGCCGGGCTGCATTTTCACACGCCACTTGAGCTTGGCGCCAATTGCATCCCATGGCCCACACACGACAAGCACATCCTCGATTTCGTCGCCGGGGAGAGGAGAGCCTATGTAGTTATCGACGATCTTGAGATCTGCAGTCTCGCCATCTGCATCGTCGTCATCTGGTATCTCGCCCTCGAGCCTCTTCAGGCGGGCCTCCTCGGCTTCTTTCCCGCTCTGCTGAGCTTTGCGATGCTGTTCGCGGCGACGCTCCTTTGCCGCGGCCTCGGCGGCAGCTTTGGCTGCCTTATCTTCGGCTTCTTGTTTCTTCTCCTGTCCTTTGACCGAGCCGAGCAGCTGCAGAGCAAGCGCACGATCTTCCTCGTCCTGCCAGGCGTACTTGTTCTTCATCTTAGACTTCTTGCCCTGCTTGCCTCGCACAGGTAGTGTGGTCGTTGTCTTAGTTGACTGGGCTGGCGTTGACGTGCCAGGTGTCATAGCCTGTGTGCTGGCCACAGAAGAGGTCTCCAAGCCGTGTTCCGGGTCTTCACGTTCAGACGCCTCGCCGTTTTGGGACTCCTCGTCGGTGTCTTCGGCTGCAGCTTGACTTTGCAGAGGGTTCCGATATGTCTCGGCGTTTTCGCCATCCTCTTGTTCGACCTCTGACGCAGACCCGTCATCGCGTGTCGTTGCAGCCTCCTCCAGGGGCTCTACCACTGGCTTGGCTGAATCTTCGGGTGCTTCTGTTTCCTCCTTGGGATCGCTTTTTCCTGGCTCTGGTTGCGAAATGTCGCCCAAAGGCACACGGTTCCGTCGATGTCTTGCTATGCTATTATCGCTAACTTTAAACATGACACCAAATCCAAGGAGCAGTTGCGCAGGTGGGAGGTGGTTCTTTTCTCCGCTAATATGGAAATGGCCTGCGCCCAAATACTCCCCGTTAGGTGCGAGCTTGGAGACATTCTTCGCGTCCACCCACCACGCGCCCATCACGGCCTTGCTATCCCACGCATCTGAAGATGCGACACAGAAAGAGCTAGCTTGCGCCAGGGTCGAGAGAGGAATGGGAGCGCTACCGAGCTCAGGCTTGTTCTTGACCACAATGTTAGTTGCACGATTCAGGTCAGCATGGACCCATACGTCGCCTTTCCCAAGGTGGCGTTTGTACAGAATATCTGACTGAGTATCGTCTTTCGAGCCAAGGATAAGGTAGCCTTCAGATGAGATGAAATAAAGGAAATTTTCGAACCAAAGCTTGGGACGGACGGCTCGTAGGACTGCCTTTTCCTGAGCCAAGCCCTTCTTGAGGTCGATCTGAACCTTCTTCTCGTGCCGTTTCAGTGCAGCTTCAGAAGCGTCCAGAGTCTTCTCCTGCTTGACCGCGGCAGTCTTCTTCTGGTCATAGTATGTAGTCGCGTTTGCGTAAGCCGTCAGTGACAGATCGACGTCAATTGTCAGCGATTCGTCTTTGCCCCTCTTATCGGCCTTTGTTTGTGCATTTTCCTTGTCCTCGGCGTCATCATCCGATTCCGATGCTTCGCTATCCGTCTCGTCTTCGAAAAACCCCTCATCCTCAAACGCCTCCTCTTCCCCGAGTAGTAATGTGATTGTGTTCTCGTGGAGCTTCAAAGGTAGTTTGATAATTTTGGCGACTGGGTTCTGTCTGGCCTGTTCGTTTTCTATGAGTCGCCCAATGTCTTCCCAGTCCATGCCCTGCGCGATCAGACCATTCACAGCTGCTGTTGCTTCCTCGACACGCTGGATGTTGGCCTCCAACGCCTGCGCTTTCCGAACATTCAGTTCTTGCACTTGTTGCAGGCCTCCTATCCGCTTCTCATGGTCCAGTCGTGCTGATTCGATCTTGCGTTGCGCATTCAGCTCTCGTTCTGTGAGTCGCGAAGCCAGCTTCTGCGTTTCTAACGAGGAGAAGAAATCGTCTACAGCCTTGTTGAAGCCCACTATCTCGATGATGCTGTTGTCGCCAGTATCGAATTGCCGCGGTCGAAAAGGGTGAAAATCTTCATACACAAGCCCGATGTTCTCTTTGTCGACTTCTTCGCCCTCTGCTTGCTTGGGGCCTTGCTTGGCGGGCTTCGCGATGATGTAGCCTCTGCTTGGACTCGAGCGGACGATTTCCTCCGTCTGCTGCTTCGCCTCTTCAAGCACATCAAGCAGCCTCTGAAGCTTCTCATCGTCCTTCAAGATATCTTCCGGCATAGTCGTAGAGTCGAACTGTCGCACCTTGAAAGCGTGATCCAGCAGGGCGGGTGGAAACTCAGGAACGGACATCGCGAGAGCCCGCCTGAGCGCATCTCCGGGCTTCTTCTTCGCTTTCTTCGAGGAAACTGCCTGCGCATTCTTCTCGATCTGCTTCTCCAAACCTGTCTTCAACCGGTCTAGCGTCAAGGGGGGTATTCCACTAGCATTCTGCCTGTTTTCCAACGAGTATGTGAAGCCTTCCCGAATCTCTTCCTCGCCCGCGCCAGCTGGGACTCGTCGAAGCAGCGCCAGCACCTTCAGGTCGGGGTCCGTGAGTATGATGTTTCCACCTGCATAGAACTCCAGAAATAGTCTGTAGCTGCCATCGCTGAAAGCAAATTCGATGATTCGGTCCGTTCCAATCTGGGCTATCGATGTCACCCGTCTCGTCTTGAGGAATTTGCGCAGCCGGGTAACGAACGCTGACGGTGCGGCGGCTGTGGTGCGGGCGAAGCTGGTCAGGTGGCAGCGAAAGCCACTGTCTATGAGAAGCTGTTCACGTTGTCCTGGCTTTTGAAATTTGAGGAGAAAGATTCGAGAGGAGAGGTCATAAGCATTAGCTAGACGGAGACCGCATAGTGTTTCTGAAAGCTCATGCGCAATAACCTGTACGAAAATAGTATTAGCACTGCGACGAGAAGTTGGTTGTCGAGCTTTACCTTTACGTCCAGAGACGAGAATCTTTGCTTCATTCTGCAAAGCAAGGGCGTGTCCGTCGCGAGGTCACAGGGTTCATATGAGCGAAAAACGTTTCACCCGATGATGTGGCGGACTCGACCTCTTCATGTGTGTAAGAGGCACGCGTCCTCGAATCCCACTAGACGAGCATGACGTAGTAGCTGCTGTCTCGACTTCCATCGTGAAGAGAGACGATTCACGTCTTTAACGTTTGTCTGTATGCTCTGATGCATAAGTATTCACGTCCCGGTAGTCACGCCGAATTCTATGTCTCATCTGGAACGTGTGAAACCTCGACGTACGCGTTTGCATATGCGGCAGCATCGGCGAATGATTTCATGGCTACGTTGCTTCACCATCTGCTTATTGAAACACGCTCTTGCAATACAGACCTGCACACTTGCACCATTACTCGTGCCAAGGAGTATTTGCATTCAGCTATCAGTATTCACTCTGGTGGTCCAGAGGCAACTCAGAAGGCATCAATAGAATTAGCTCCGAATAGACCTCATCAATGATCTGTGGTGTACTAGTCTTTTAGAACCCCACCAAGTCGGCCTTAAGCTCAAAGATAAGAAGCTAGGAGACCACACGCCGAATTCCGCTACGTAGGCTTGTCGACCAGCTGAACGGCGTCGTTGTCAATGTGGTGGTAGAGTATACATGTGCGGGCTTGGTCGAACTTTCAGGATTTTCCTTTTTTTGAGGGCCAAGAATATAAGCACCAATTCGCAGCCGGACGGGACATTGGCATTCAAGCCTGATGGCTACCACCTGACTCTCGGCTGACCCCCTCGAGACGACTAAGTTGCATACAGGAATCATATATTTCAGGACCTGTGTCGAGTCGGGTTCCTGTAGTTCGCATCCAATCGCGCAGAAAGCGGCTGCTGGTCCAATCGACGACCCAAACCAGCATAACGTCATGCACTCTAGCCGCGGAAAGCTGAAGGGCTGGCTGAAAAGCCGTTGCAACCACTCTTGAATGTCGCACTACAGACGGATGACAGAACTAGAGGACACTGTACTAGCTACGAACGAGGACTTCTTGTTCGGCGGGCTGGACGGCACATGGGGAGAACTTGCATCCTTGATCTGAAGCGGGAGACATGTTGCTGACACAGCCATAGTAGCGGCTTGGCAACAGGAAAAGCTTGGGCGAGAAGAAGGCATATCTGTCCACGAGGATAGAGACACGCTATATACTCCTGTGCCTGTCATGGCGGGCTTAATACCAAATTTCTTATCTCTTCGGGCCTTTTCTTCGCGCCATCTCCGATGGTTTGCCTGGGGAGTCGACGGAAAAAGATACTCGGTGGCTGGTGGACGCCAATCACCGCCGCCATGCTCGTGCCGAGCCTGACCATGACATCGATATACAGATAGAGTTGAGCCCCAGATCGGATCGAGACGTCAGCTCGCTGTCCCATCTTACCCCTTGCAGTCAAGGCTCATACCCAGCCGCCTATGTTCCTGGCTCGAGTTGGTTGTGACTGTCACCAGATGTCGTCATATACTTCCTTGTGCCGGGATTGACAAGGACTGTCAGGCACATTGAAAATCGCATCCTATGGCTATGCGAATCGAGAATCATGCCTTTTAATCCCCTTGTATTTGCTTGCCGTGCTTCTCGTCCCCTTAAGCCCTATTACAAGCATCCCCTCCCTTTGCCAACATCCTCTCGCTGTATAGCATCGGGTATACTCTCACGCCTCGTAACCTCAGCAGCTTTAGTTTTAGCACACGTCCAAGTACTTCGACGACCCCGGTCAGATACATCATCGCTCACTCATCACCAACGGCGCGTCTTCTATTCGTCGTACAGCATGTCCAAACGATCCGAGCACCCAGTCAGCGAAGACCACCCCGAACTTAAGCATCCCAGCACGAAGGTCGCCAAACAGATTGACGGTCCTGACACGCCATATACTAAGCTTGTCTCGGCCTTGGACGAGCAGCAAGAAGCAGCGGAGGTGACGGGTGTTGCGCATTGGTTTCGCAGTAAGGATCTTCGGATACAGGACAACAAGGCTCTTCATGCTGCATCACAGCTGGCGAAAGAGAAGAACTTGCCTTTGGTCACATTTTACCTCAACTGCGCCAAAGAGTTTGAGTGGCATGGTACCAGCCCGGCCAGGACAGACTTCATCCTTCAAGCGCTTGAGCATATGCAAAAAGAGCTGAAGGAGCTCAACATACCACTTGTCATTCTGGACGCGGAGGAGCGTCAAGACAAAGTGCCAGAAGTGCATCGTTTCGTACAGGACCACAAGATCTCGAACCTGTTCGCCAACTTCGAGTATGAAGTTGACGAGCTAAGACGTGATCTTGCCCTTGTACACAATTTTACCGGAGATGTACAGATGTCGTTGTATCATGATCAGACCATTATGGAGCCCGGCACCATGGTTTCTGGCTCCGGCAAGCCACAAAAGGTTTTCACGCCCTATCACGCTCACTGGTTGGATATTGTCAAGGATGACCCATCCCTTCTCGATATTGTTCCAGCACCAGTCGCCAATGACGAGGCGGTGACCAAGTCTCTGTCCGAGCTCTTTGACACAAAAGTGCCCTCAGCACCAGCGTCGAAACAATTTGCGTCGGAGGATGATAAGAAGCGACTTCGAGGTTTGTGGCCGGCTGGTCACGACGCTGGTATCGAGCGTCTGCACGACTTCATTCAGAACAAGCTCTCGGATTATGCCGCCACCAGATCCAACCCTGCCGAGGACTCGACCTCACGTTTGTCGGCGTACTTTTCTTCCGGGCAGGTATCCGTACGTGAAGCGCTATCGGCGATACGCAAGCATAACGACAATTCAGCCGACTTCACGCCAAATGGGTCGTCGAAGGGCATCGCATCATGGGTGCGAGAAATCTGCTTCCGCGAGCTGTATCGCCAGATGACGGTGGTCGTCCCCCATAACTCGATGAACTTGCCTCAGAACCTCAAGTTCGAGTATGTCAACTGGGAAAACGACGAGGAAGGCTGGGAGAAATGGTGCAAAGGCACGACAGGAGTGCCATTTGTCGATGCTGGTATGCGCCAGCTCAACACGGAGGCGTACATGCACAACCGTCTGCGCATGAACGTCAGCAGCTATCTCACGACCAACCTGCTAATCGACTATCGTCGAGGCGAAAGATACTTTGCAGAGACGTTGATCGACTGGGATCTCAGCAACAACACGCAAGGGTGGGAGCCCAGCTACACCGTCTTCAACCCTACTAGTCAAGCCGAGAAGAACGACCCCCACGGCGATTACATTCGCAAGTGGGTGCCAGAGCTCAAAGACGTCCAGGGCAAAGCTGTCTTTGCGCCACATGAGCGTCTCAGCAAGGATGAGTTTGCAAAACTTGGCTACCCCGAGCCTCATGTGGACTGGAAAGAAACAAAAGAAAGGGCGATCGAGCGCTTCAAGAACGACATGGCTGGCGTGGAGCCATGAAAATAGCTATCAATGCGTTGTTGAGTGGATGATTTGCAAAACACCAAAAAGTGATGGTCGTCGCTCTGCAAAGGGGTGGAGTCGTGACCAACGAGCGGCGTGGCCTGGCTTCACTAACGCGGATGTGGGTGCGGAACACCAGGCCGGACTAAGCTGTTACCAAGCGAGTGTGCTGCGCCGTCGGGGAATGTCACCACCACGAACCATCAGCGGAGGCACATCGAGGGCATCGAGCGAGCGGCGGGACTTGCCTTCGCCAGGTTTCGGAAGCCTGGAATGAGCGCCTGCCCAGTGGATGGGGCTGGTACAGCCTGCCATCACCACCACGAATTGTCGCCGAGGCACATCACCAAGAGGCATTTAGCTACCAGTTTACGAACATGGCGAAAGATGCTGGAAAGGACATCATGAGATTCATTACTGGTCAAGCCTTCTTGGAAGGGCAGGAAGATATCGAGCGAAGGTATATGATTCATTTTTACGCCAACCAAGTTCGCCTTCGGGCATCCGACAGACGACTTCAACAATTCGACAACTGGTCTAGTGGTACCACGCCTCAATAACAACGACAAGGTTCTGTGTTCGAATCCGAGTCAAGGCAGGTTTAGGGATGGGAGGGGGTGGAGGAGGCATGAGATTCGCTACGACCGAGCAGGGTGAAAGTGCTTAGGTAATCTGACCGCTAGAAAGCCCTTCCAAAGGTTGGGTAAGCAACAATCGTGCACAGGGGACATGGACGGCGGGCCGTAGGGTAATCGGTGATCGAGGGGCGTCTTCTCCGGAAAGACTCAACTCCGCGAACCCTCGGCCTTAGATCAACTCCTCTCGACCCGCAGATTATCTAAGCACTCGGAAAGGGCACGAGTGGGTGGAGTAAGGCAAGAACTTCGGGTTGGGCCGGTGAAATGTGGAAAATCGAAAATCAACAAAGTCGAATAAAAAATCCCCGTCCGGTGGGGGTTTCTATGGGGTCAAGACATTTCCAAGTCTCGGCTGGCACTATAGTTTTGCCATTTTTCCGGATTCTCTTTTTCCCATTGCCATCTCATCGCAAGACGCCTTTCACACTACGTTTTACAGCCCATTTGGTGCCGGCGGAAAGGGGTGTAATTCCAAGTTGCTGCGCGGGAGCGTCGAGGCATCACGTTGGAGAGGGATATGGTGATTCAGGAGGGAAGCCTTTCGCAAGCCGCGCCAGCTTTGCATGTCACAGTTTTTAGGTCCGTGAGTAGAAAATCAATGAAGTTAGACTGAATTGCCTCAGCGACCGTGTGCAAGGAATGCGTGACTGAAGTAGCTACCGTTCGGAGTTGATGGATGAGCATGAAGTCGGTTTAGCCTTCAAGCTCAGGACCCACAGCGGCTCGAGCCGCACTCCCACTCAACCCATCAACGCGACACCAGCAATGCGTTCAGCTTGAGGCACGTGAACGAAAGTGCTTTGGTATCTCACCACACAGGGCAGGGTTCGTGTCTGACAAGTTGCTTTTGAGTCACCTTGGTCCTGGGAGATCTGTCGATTTCTGCGTACACACAACACGTCCCGAATCTCGCGAGGTGGGAACGAAGCACAAAGTGCAAGGCGTATCTGACATTTGCGCAATCATGTTCATCGGTCTATGCGGAGGTAAGCTCTCAAATCCTCCAAGCCGAAGCCGCGCTCAACCCAAGTTCTCACAGGATCTTGCGCCGGCAAGCACTCGGTCGAAGACTACCTCGTCCAAACCTACAATTTCACGCGCCTCCGCCTCACGCGTTCCGAAACGAACTCGAGTTCATCCACCAAGCCCCTCCTCACGCCGGCCGACGATACAATCCGTCGCTTCAGCTCATTCGCCAGTCTCTACGACTTCGTCACCAAGAACTGGAACCAGCACTGGGTCACGACCGACGTCTGCACCGCATCCGAGCTCGACCAGCTGTTCCTCCGACCCTTTTTCCTACTCATCAGCGTCGATGCTCCGATCACCCTTCGCTGGAGACGGCATCAAGCACGGTGTGAAGCGGCCGGAGCGCACTCGGGGTCTCTGGACGAGTTTGTTGCGGAATCCGACGAGAGACTGTTTGGGACCAAAGCGGGGACCGATACGCCTGGTCTGGCGGCCCTGCTCGACCGGGCTCAGGTTCGACTCGTGAACACTTCACCCAATCTCGATGCCCTGCATTCGGTTCTCGGCTCACTCGACCTGACGTCGGATCAGCGTCTCCGCCCGTCGTGGGACGCGTATTTCATGCAACTCGCCTCGCTCGCCGCCCAGCGCTCCAACTGCATGAAGCGCCGCGTCGGCTGCGTCCTGGTCCGCGATCGTCGCGTGGTATCTACGGGCTACAACGGTACACCGCGGAACGTGACGAATTGCAACGAAGGCGGATGTCCGCGCTGCAATTCTGGCCCTGGGAAGGGACATGGGCTGTCGACGTGTCTGTGCCTCCACGCGGAGGAGAATGCGCTACTTGAAGCGGGCAGGGAGAGGATACGCACGGGGACGAGCCTTTACTGTGACACTTGTCCGTGCTTGACTTGCAGCATTAAGATTGTGCAGGTTGGGATTGAGGAGGTGGTTTATCATCAGGGGTATAATATGGACGAAGAGGTAAGTCTTGAGGACTGGGACAAGCGGACTGGAGAAACACGGGCGACGTATGGAAAGTGTGGACGACTGACATTGTGCAGACCGCGGAGATGTTCAGGACGGCTGGTGTCAAGTTGAGGCGGTTCTCACCGGTAGGTTACACACGGGCCCCCTTCAGATGGTACGCTGACGATTACCGTATATAGCCCCAGCAAGGTCTTGTTCCTCTATGAGAAGCCATACATGGCTTCAGGCACATCACCGGAACCACGACACCCCTATGTCAGCACACGAAGGGCCCAATCAGGTCGAGAGGCCATGGCACCAAGACGCAGATCAAACACGCAAATCAAGTTGAATGGAGATATGCGCGCTGATAAAGTTCATAACACCATGCGGACGCAGGGCCGGAATCCCTAGCGCTACATTCACGTGCCCGAAGTGCACGTTGCAGACCGATTATTGGCGCCGATTTCGAACGGGGTTCCGACAAAACTTCAGATGGCACGTTCAAGGAGCATCGGCATTTGTTTGGGGACTCCTAATTATCGGATCTATAACATGGGACTACAATGTAGGCGCTGGCTGGTGACACCTATCACAACCTGGTGCCCGAAGTGTGTAGACACATCAAAGTTCAATGCACTGGACGGAATCTCCGATAAAACGAAGTGACCTTGGAAATGCCTGCAAGTACATATAGGCCGATGAGCGCCAGCATTTCTGACAACGCACTCAGACAACCATCTGCGACCACCAGCAGGTCCACCCTTCCTCTGAAAGTCAAGTTGTGCCCATCTTCTGTCGTCACCATGGCCCCGCTGAAGACCGCGCAGAGCATCCTCGCCGCACCGACCTCTCTAACCGTCCACAACTCGACCTACCCTCTCATTGATCCCTCCCTCCATGCGAACAAACTTACAGGAAAGACCGTAACAGTGACTGGCGGCGGTAATGGTCTAGACACGGAGATCTCAGAGCGCTGCTTCGCCGCCGGAGCCAACGTGGTCCTCGTAGGACATCGGTCGGAGCCAATCGACGACCTCGCAGCCAAACTCAACTCGCTCCGATCCGACGGCGCCCTCGCAGTTCCTGCAGACGTCGCAGATCCATCTGCTGCAGAGCGTGTCATGCAGGCTGCAATTGACAAGTTCGGCTCCGTTGACATCCTGGTGAACAACGCCGCCATCAACCGCATCTGTCCGTTTCTATCGGAGGATGACCTGGACTATTATTGGAAAAGTGTTCAAGGTCAACGTTCGGCGCCCAATGACTTTCGTGCACACGGCACTCAAGTACATGAAACCGCGTGATTCCGGCACGGTCATCACAATCAGCGGTACGCTGGCGTCCCCCGATCCGCCCTATCTCAGCTCATACGGCGCGTCCAAGGCTGCAATACTCAAGTTCACTCAGAGCGTCAGCCTCAAGCTCAAGAAGACCGAAGTTCGGCTCTTTTCTGTCCACCCGGGCTATGTGAAGACGGAGATGGAACTCGAGACAAGGCTTTTCCCGAGCTGGGCGGAAGGACCCTGGCGTCATGGAGTGGTTTGAACAGCTTGACAATATACTGGATCAGTCGATGGAACTGAGTGCCAGTACTTGCGTTGCGCTGTGTGTGGAAGAGGAGGCGCGGTTGTTGAACCGACTGTTTGTGAATTCTCTGAGTGACTTGGTGGAGATTCTGGCGGACGTGAGGCTTAGAAAAGAGAGTAGGGTTACCAAGGAGAAGCTTTATTGGCAGACATTGGATGAGCTGTGAGGTATTAGCAAAGCATGTGTCTAGCTGCAGGTTGTCTTGCGCGTATAGCAGCATTTGGCGGCAGCTGCTTCATCGGTCGCGTAATAGATTCGAGCAGAAAGAGCCATGCGAAGAGTACTGAGGGCGGAGCTCTTCAACGACGACCTGTTTGACCTTTGCTGCGCCCAGGTAGCCAAAGCTATACCAGTAGTTGGCCCAACTTGACTGATTGCCCGACTCAACAGCCACTTGCAGGAACAGGGCGTCAGCGGACTTTATGCATTCGATCCGCCTCAAGGCAAACCAAGCTTCTTAGTTGAATTGATGACGGAGTGAGACGCCGCCTCTTCCGCTGACGGTAACACGGAGGCGACAGGGATCCATAAAGCCAATTCCAGTGCGGCTGAGATGGATGAGCTGCGTCTGGTTAGCAGGTTCCGCGAGGTAAGCATCCCGACGGCTCGAAATGGGATGAACAGAGTCGTAGAGGCGCTCTATGGCAACGCTGCTAGCGCGACAAACGCTTTTGCTGCCAATAGCAGTCAGTGAGGCTGAAGAGTGGGCAAACTATGGTGGCGACCGTGGAGGGCGGAGGCGTCTATTTATGGCACCGCAGCGGCATCCCTGAATTCTGGTTGACAGCTGATACGCGAATCTCAAACACCGCCTCGCTGCTAGCAGACCCTGCGAAAGACCTCCATGACCATCTTGCTGTCGCTGGCCGCTGCACGACAGCCGACCTAATAGCCGTGTCTCAATCTCAATCTCACTCTCACTCTCACCCTCCCAACCTCCTCAATCTCGCATTGCGCGTCTTCGTCGCCCGCTCCCAGCTGAAACACCGCCCGCACGACCCCGTCTGACCGATCATATACCTGCCACATTCGCTGCTGCACTTGTCGCCTTCACAAGTCTCATAACCATTTCCCACCATCCCAGCACGCCGCCGAAATGCCAGCCATGGCGGACGTGACCCTGTGGATCCGTGAGAGCCCTATAGATCAGGCAAAGGACGTCAAGAATACCTTCTCCAGCTGGGACTCGTGCATGAGCAAGGACTATTGCAAGTAAGGCAGCAGCCCTAATACCGAGGCGAGCTTCGGGTGCTAACAATCGTCCAGGTGGCCAGTCATTGTCGGTATCATCATTGGTTCTTTGATCTTATTATCCATCATCTCCTGCCTCGTTCGTTGCCTCTGCTGTGGCCTCGACTGCTGCTGCGGCTGCTTCAAATGCTTCAACGCCTGCTGCGATTGCTGCAGACCAAGAGGAGGTAGACGCGAGAAATCGTATCGCGATGAAGGTCCTGGTTTCGGCGCTCACAACCCCTACGGTGGATATCAGCCCCCTCCAGCAGCACCCACATACATCATCCAACAATCAGCGCCGCCGCAGCCTCAGCGCTACGAGCCTAGCAGACAATATGCGTCGTTCGACACGACTCCAAAGCGGAGCGTCGCAGCCAGTACAGCACCGTCAACCGTTCATGACGACGCATTGCCCGCAATGCCGACATGGAAGGACGCGCCCAAGTCGCACGTGGAGCATGAAGAGGAGGAAGTCGAGATGGACAACTTGAACTACCACCAAGCCCAGCAAGCGCCGATGCTCGCACACCAAGCTCCCGATCCCACGAACCGCCATGCTCCGACACCAGGAGCACAGACAGAAGGAGCTGGTCTCTACAACGACCATCCTTCGCACCACGCTGAAGGCGACCTCGGCGATCCCTATGCACACAATGCTGCTCCTTACGGTGCCGCAGCCGTTGCCGGCGCAGGTCGCAGCCCGTACCAGCAGCACACGTCGCCTCCTCCCCAGCAGTACTCTGGCTACCAGAGCCCGCCGCACGGTGGCGACAGATATGTGTCACCGCCGGCACACGAGCCTTACGGCGCGCCCCAGGGAGCTGCGGCTTCATATTTCCAGCATACAGCATCTCCCCCGCCTCCATCATACAACACTGCGCCGCCTTCGCATAGCGGGTACGGCATGACCTCGCCAATCAGCCCGACGAGCACGGCTGGTGGACTGCCAGCTGCTTTGACGCCTGGTGGAGGGATTCAGCCTGCGCACCAAGCTCACGGGCAGGACACGGGCGTCACTGGAGGCCATGGACAGTACAATGCCTACCAGGGCGGACATTCCGCTAACCAAGGCTGGAGAGACGTTTGATCCTGCACGACGGTGCAAGAAAGGGAAACGTGTATAGTAAAAAAAGCTTACGAGGCGTTCTTAACAGCTTGGGTCGAAGGGATTGGTTACCATACCCCGGGTTTTGCATTGCATGGTGTTGGGGAGGCCCAGAGGTGGCTACATCTTTACGAGCGACGTTGCAGTCGGGCGTTAATGAGAGATCAGGAATTCGAACATGTTTGTTTCAGGCCAATTCTACCGCTTCAAGTCCTCAAAGTTTGCGAGCTATCACAAGAGTGCCGTCCCGGAAAGCTGACCAAATATATCTATACTAGTCCTGGCTTAACGTCGATGCCAGAAGGGTGATGGCGAGCAAGGCCGTTTGGCTTCAGCAGTTGGGGTCCGCTGATGTCAAAAGACATGTCTCAGCCGGCCCGTCGGAGAGGAGCTCGGACACTCGAGCGGCTGGACTAGTGTTCGTATGAAACGTGCTTCGAGGCCTGGTGGCAGGTCACGTAGCCAGGCCACGAAAGGCAGCGGTATCAAGGAGCGTTGAAAACACCAAGAGTAGCCACGGACTGGCTACTGTTATGCGCTTCTGCAAAGCACCTCGACGACATTTCGCGTACATGTAGTTTACGAACGTAGCTCCAGATACATAGAACACGATATGTCGGAGAGACTGCGTGAGCATCAAGCCTGACATACTCCGTGTCGACTTTCGGGCGGAACAGCAGATGCACGCTGATGTAGCAATGCAGCCCACTGCCAGAAGAGAACAGAGTTCAGAGCACGGCTGAGTTGTATCTAGACACTGACTGTATCATATCTCGTCCAACGCTGTCTCAGCCAATTCGACGCCAAGCCATCGCGATCCGACTTCCGACCCGCCTTCGAAAATAGATTTAGCCTCCTGTCAACCATCTACTCTACGTTCTGTCCCTCTGCCCCGAGATGAGGGGCCGCCTTTCAAGAGAAGCTGAAAAGCAAGTGCCGTTGTCGTGCATTGCGTCAAGCAGCAGCTGCTGGACAGAGAGATACTGCCATCTCCAAACAATCTCGTCGCCCCAGTGTAGCAGTCTGTGACGCTTCGGAAACAGCGCTGGACAGGGTCATGGCGGCTTCGCTGGCCGAATCTTCTCCCACGTCTATCCACAGATCCGGTTCGTGCCAGCCTGGATACGAGCACCGAGCCAGGGTTATCCCAACCATGATACACACCTCTGTTTCCTGCTGCCAACGTGGGCACTCTCCTCGTGTTTTTTCCCATCTCTCTTCGTGGATGCTCCTCCTTGGAACACCTTTCTCCCTCCTAATCTGCCAGTTTGAGCCACTAAATCTCAACTCCCTCCTCCGAATCCTCGGTTCCGCCATCCCTGCTTCCGATTTAATCGATTCCCATCCCTGCTCGAGGCCAATTTGGAGGCACGTGTGGCTAATCCATGCGTCAAAAGCGCGACGGCGCTCCACCTCGGCGCCAGGTCGCTCGCTTTGGTGCCCTTTTTTTCTGCCCATTCACTGCCCTGTCGCGCATGCTTGTGTGCCCGCCTTGCGCGAACTAGAATAATGCCTTGACGAAAACGATTCTCACCATCTCACGAATTGACGACCTGCATTTTCTGCGTCTGTCACCACCGTCTCAACTGCCTGCTGGGGTGCTGCCCAGCTGAGGAACTTCGCTACCCGGGAACAATCACTCTAGTCTGAGCCAGCCAGTCCACTTACACACTTCCTTCACCCACCATCGCGCCGCGCGGAGGCCTTGTTTGATCTGCTACCCGGTTCGCGCTTTTCACGCCCTGGGGCCGTTGCTGCTTTCTTTGCTTCTTATCTGGATGCATGACTTTGCTATCTAGCACATCTCATCCTTTGCCTACTGTACGCCTGTGATAACACCTACGGACCTGCGTCATGGTTCAGTTCTTCCTTTCGTGGCAGCTCTGGGAGCAAATGACCTTTGTGAGCTATTCCTCCCTGAGGCTTCCGGATTGTGCTAGTGACCACGATGCTGGCAAGACGTTACCTCATCGTTACGGGCCCTGAGCTAACCGCAGATCTTAGGCTCTCGCTTGTGCCATGGTTCTGGTTGTCGCTGCTGCCCTATGTCGAAATTGCTGGGACTGGTGGAATCTACGCAAGCATGTGCGCATTCTCAAAGAACAGCAAGCCGAGCAAGCCAAGCTCATGCAAATACACCCTTCGATGCGAGAAAGGCAGTTGAAGAGCCAGGTTCCCTTTGGTATCCGCGCAATTCAATCGGGTATTGAAGTTAATGGCGTTTGGATCAGTCGGCCTAACTCGACAATCAACTCCCCTTCAAATACCACCCCGACTAGTCCGTCGGGACTTGAGCCCCGACGAGCACTTGGAGACAAACTAGCTTTGGCATCTAAAAAGGGGGATGAATCTCTCAACCCGGTGGCAGCTGCCGCCAGACAATTGGAAATGCAGACTGCAGGAGGCAGGACTATACCCCCCAGAGCGACTAAAGATCCTTTCCGGGACAGTATGAAAGCAGCGAGTCAAAGGAGCGAAGGAAGCGACAAGAGTGATTCGGATAGCCATAATACACGAAAAACGAGGATCGCTTTAAGCTATCGCGACATGCCGGATGAAGAAGCTGGCTATCATACGGCAGCCAAAATGCAGGCATCGAGGCGATCCAGCCAGATGTACGCGACTGAGCAGAATAACCAGTCGTCAGATTACTTTTCAGGAGCGGCCAACCAACCACAAGCCTATGTACCCACGCGTCGGAATGACCCCAGAATCAGCAACACCAATACATATTCGCCATCCGAGGCCGGTCCTTCCCAACGTCCAGCTTACGGTCGGAGTAGCAGCAACTACGGCTACACATATCCCCAAGGCTATGCCCAGCCAAGCACGAATCTTGATAGCCAAGTACAACTGTCGCCCATCGAGCTTGACATTGGCGACGGCTATGCTGGACCTTCAACCCGTCCGGCGCATCAACCACCAACTCGCGATATCCGCAACAGCAACTACGGCCTCGTCTTCTCCAACCTCGATCCCCCCCCAAATTCTCGTCCCGGCCAGCCTCGCACTCATACGCCCTCGCCACCCGACTCGACGACCGCGGACGATCCCTTCGCTACCCCGCTCTCCTACCCGGTAGGCCAACGGCCGCTTTCCGAGCCGGCATCCGAGCCGGCGCCCCCGGTACGACAGATCACGACGCGAGCCGATGCCGAAGCCGAGGCTTCGAACATGAGACGCGTAAACGAGGGCTTCAGCGTTGCGCGGCAAGGTCGGAAAGGGGATGAAGAGGGACTTGCTGCCGCAGCAAGGCATTTAACAGCATATTCCGGACCATCCGAACGCAATAGAGATTCCGGAGCGGAAAAGAAAGAGAGAAGGAGGTTACAGAAAAAGGAAAAGAAGGTCGAGCCGGCGGTGCCTGAAGAGAAAAGGGAGAGTCAGTTCAAGGAGAACATTTGATGGATGTGATGACGCGGCAGCTGGACGATATTAGATCACGAAAAGATTCGGATTTGGATCGAATAGGGAGGCAATCTGCTTGCTAAATAATATGGCATCGTGAAGCGGCCTAATGCATGAACCCGGGGAAGAGGACATTGATATGGCACAGCATACTGGATGGAGTCCGGTACGAGAAAATGACTTGCATTTCCTAATGATATTGAATGATTCGACCAATTTTCTGTATTCCCGCTTTTCCCTCCTGACCTTGGCACTCATACCGCAAGCATACGACGACAAGCAAGCATAGATGCTCCCATGGTCATTGTTCCATCGCAATGTCCGTCTCCACCGTCTCCTCTTCGACTCCCTTCCCCACCACACTAACCCAACAACCGCCACAAACACACTTCGGACTAACCGTCAAAATCCAAGCCGCTCCCGGCTTCTTCTGATCCACATTCTCCGTGACGCTCCCGCATCTCACACACATCTTCAGCTCCACCCCGGGCGACCCCTTCCCTCCCTTTCCCTCCCCACCGACGGCACCGGCAGCCACCTTCTTCCTCGACTCATCCCAAACATGCCTGGCGCGAAATTGCCTCGCCGCCGTATCCGTCCCGAACCCCAGAATCGTGTAATCGCGAAACGACAGCTTGGCCTCGTCAATCGACGAGCGCAGGTTGATGGCTCCGGCCGTCGTCAGCTGCGCCAGGAAGTGTATGTTGAACTGGTTGTTGAACGTCGCCGTCTGGAGCAGGTTCGCCTCCTGCTCACGGAGCATCAGCTCGTTGACCTGCGGCGGTCCGCTCCCATCGTTTGCGCTGCCCCCGGACCCGCCGCCTCCCTTGTGGATCTTGCCCCATACCGTCTCGCAGCTGTTCAGGAACCGTTGGAAGTCGTTCAGCGTCACGATCGTTTCGTCCTCGCTGCGCTGCCACGGCTCCCATTCCGGGCCTGCGTCTTGCGGATCGACTTGCGCGAACATGCGGGTTTGCAGTTGCGTGACGCGGGTAGTCACGGCCTTGAGCAAGTTACGGCCAAACGGGGTGCCGATTAGGGCACACGCAATGTGCGCATTGGGCGACGTCTGGGTCGGGAGCTCGTGAGGTGGAAACGGAATCTCTTCGGGTTTGAATTGGCGGGGCGAGTTCATTTGGCGGTTCACGAGTAGGATTTGGGCCAGGATCCAGTCGAGGAGGGTGGTGAACCAGCGGATGTAGAGACCGACAGCTTCTACGACATCCGGTTGCGAGATTCGAGGCTTTTGTGTCCCGGGCGCAGGCGACATGCTGGCGTGCATTACCATGTAGCATTGCCGGACATTGAGCAGGATCCACGCTTCGAGAGATGCGGCTGAGCGTCCTTCGAGATCATTGCCGTGTCCGAGGGCCTCCTGGACACTCAACAAGCGCTGAATATGGGGCAGGCCGACAATTCTCTCGGTCTGCTCGGCGAGTCTGACGGTAAGGCGGGTTCCTGGTCCGACGTAGTAGTGCAGAACACTCAGTCGGAATGTCTCCGCCTGATCTGGAGTAAGCTGCTGGGACAAAGCTCGCATAGCAACGATAAGATCGACAATCTCAGCTGATTGAGCGGCATTGAGGAGTTCCAGGGCGAAGACGGCGCTGGCTTTTGCCTTGAAATCCGAATCTGTGACCTCCATCAGGGGGACCGAAGCCTGAATCGGCTGCAATTTAGGTGAGCAGCTCAGGCCCATTGTTGCTCTTACACAAGCATGATGCGATGCGACATTGTGTAGACACGGCTCGCCGCTCGTGAAAGCAAAGCCTATCGCGTGAAGGCCGGCGACGCTGTCGTTCGATAGGTCAAGTGGAGGAATCTTAAGCTCCTTGTCGCGATACTCGATTCGCCCGTCGCTGTAGGCGAACGAAAACATGCTGCCATGACGATGTTCGCGGACATCCAGCACAATGCCGTCGAACTTGTGATCGTCGAGGCGGCGAATGTAGAGCTGCTCTCTGGGCGCGTGGCGAGGTTGTTGCTTCGTTGTCAAGCTCGCAAAGCAGGGGTCCACCTCGGGCTTCATCATTTGGATCTCGTATTGTGAGATGACTGTCCCGGCTTGGTGTCCTGCCGAAACGTCCTGCTCCGTCTCGGGCATTGCGTGACAAACAACGAGTAGGCGGAGACGGCCTCGATCATCAGCTGCAACTGTACGATCTAGCAGCAGCCTAATGAACGAGACCCTGGTTGGCGTATCCATCTCAGGAACACCGTTGGTCAACTCGGGATTCACAAACGGCAGATTCCCGATGGCAGTATGAGTTATGTGTGGCGTGGCCGTCTGCGGAGGTTGCTGACCCTGCTGAGCTTGCCATCTGACATTCACGGATTTGACGTGGATCTGTTGACTTGTATCGATAGTAGCCACCAACATGTCTCCGTTGGGATACTGACCTCCACCAGGGACGCAGCATATGGAGGCATGTGTAAGAGCCGCGTTCGAGTTGTCGACTTGAAACAGATCGTGTGATGTACTTTCCCAAGTTGGCTTCGTGTCTTGCTTGCTGTAATAGAGAGTCATCTTTCCGACCGTTGTCAAGGCCACAAAAGCGGGTCGACCGCTGCTGTTGGGGCCGTTGGCTGGTATTGGGTTGGACGGTCCTATTGCAGGAAGTGTGTCGGGTTTCTGGTAACCCCAGGCAGCACCTTGTTTGTGAGTCTCTTTGTAGAAAGTAGAACCACCTTGATACTGGAGTCTGGTCAGCTTCGTTACATCCACCCGTTCACAAAATCTGGTTCCTACCTCGCGAGCTGCGGTCAGCCAATGCATTCCCACCACACGATGCGCGTCGCTTCTGTTACTGTTGAATGCATATAGTACGTAAAACTTGTCGTAACATGCCATATAAGGCCCAGTACAGAAGATTCGCCCGAAAGTATCAATGACGACAAGCTCATTCCCCGATCCATGGGGATTGAAGGAAATATGCATAATGTGTGAGCCATCGAAAATGACCTTGATCTGCATAGGCAATGGTTCTGGAGCCGTGATCTGTGACGACCAATCACCTTCACGCGATCGGAATCGATATGATGACATCTGCAAATTCTTCTTGTCCTCTGCTATGGAGGCAAGGACGCCAGAAGGCGACCATGATAGCTTGCTACGGTGTGGTCAGAAAACGAACGTGACAGGTGCGTGTTGGTGGGCTTCATACTCGCAGCAACCAATTCTCCTCAGCTCGTCGACGCGGTCCCGCAGACCTGGTGCTTGGGCCTGTGATGCGGGAGCGGTGTCCCTGAAAAGGTCGTCGAGGTCGTCCATCGCGGCCGCTGGATACGCTTTCGGGTACTAGATGACGCTCTCCATTGCAGACAGCATGGCACGAGGTTGTGGGTTGTTTCGGTTCGATTGTTGGTGACCAGTACGTTGGTGAATCCGAAATCGCTTTCAAGAACAGTAGTCGTGAGAAAGAGTCGGCCACTCTCGCGGCACTTGCTCGATACAACTGCGGCGACAAGGGACAGGTGAAGCGGTACTCGCGCCTACCGTTAATTGTGGTCGTGCAGCGCCGAAATTGACATTTGACCGGCTGTTCCCCGGAATAATGCAGTAATGACAGTCGTGATCTCACGATCGCCAGGAGGTCTTTAACCAGAATGAACTGTCTGCTGCATGACAATCGGGGTATATTATACAAGCAACGCCCGTTTTTCAAACTCAACAGGCTGTATCCGTCCTTGCCGATGCGACGACTATGGGCATGCATAAGCTGTGGTTCTGGGAAAAGAGAAAATTGTACACTTACTATTCCCTGAATGCCGAAGTGCTTGAGTGGAATGTGTGGTCGTTGTGGAGGAGCACAAAATAGTGGTTTGCAGGGTATCGTCTCAGGCAATCTGGTGTTTCTAGTGCTCACGACGCGTCTCTGTGGGACTAAAATCGACGACGCTAGGGGCGTGAAGCTGCTTACAGCGCACCCATTCAGTTGCGACAAGCTCACCCCTAGTCGATTCCGAATGCCCACTACGATGTGGCTTGGACAAGAACGATGTTGCGCTCATATTTACAGTTTATAGATAGCAGCCTTCGAAGACAACAAGGCGTCGCGTCTCTCGGCGCATTGCCCACCAAGGTAGCTGAACGTCTCCGTATCGGAAGGATAATTCGTTTTTGGGTATCACATTTTGTGGTCAATAGTGTATATCTATCGGCAGTTCGAGGTGAGATGGTACCAACAACTGAAGCTTATCGGTGACCGCAAGAGGCCGGAAAACTAAAGGTCAGAACCGAGTGCCCGACCACAGTGGTGTACACGATCACTGGTTTCCACGACCTCTTCCAGCTCCCCCAGCGCCTCCAGCGCCGCCCGCTCCGCCGCCCATCAGATTGCGTGCCATTTCGGCGATGCTGGGATCCTGCATCATCACACTCAAATCCGGCATGCCGCCGCCGCCGCCGCCACCTCCTCCTCCACCCATTCTGTCCGCCATGGATCGTAGCTGCGGGTTGTTCATGAGGTTGCTCATCATATCCGGGTTGCTCATGAGCTGCTGAGCCATGTTTGCGAACATCGGGTTGCTCAGGAGGCTTCCCAAGTCCGGCATGCCTCCTCCGCCACCACGCCCACCTCCGAACATGCCGGCCAAGCTTGACAAGTCCGGCATGCCGCCAGCTCCGCCACCTGAGCCTCCAAAGCCGCGGGCTCCGCTTTCTGCCAGCTCTTCCGCTTCCTCTGCAGCGCCAGCGCCTTCCTGCTCTTCGACCTTCTTCTTCGCTGTCTCGTAACCTCTCTTCATGGCATCACGGCCGCCGTTGCCTTCCGCATCGATGCCCTTCTTGTAAGCTTCCATACTGGCCTTTGGGTCGCCGAGTGCATACTTGGCGAGGCCCAGACGGCTCCACGCCTTAGTGTACTTTGGATCCGCTGCGACGGCCATTTCCGCATCTTCGGAAGCTTCAGCATGCTTGTTCGTCGCACCGTACGCCGCCGCGCGATTTGAAAGATAAATTGGGTTCGAAGGCGACAGCTTGAGTGCTTGCGAGTAGAGGTCAATTGCCTTTGCATAGTCCTTGGCCTGCATCGCCTTGTTTCCTTCTCCTTTGAGCTTCTCCGCCTCGGGGTTCGGTGCCGATGATGTGTTAGGTGTCTGGTTCGAGGCTGATGTGCTTGTTGAGCCTGATGCAGAGCCCGAGGCGCTCGCGCTTGCGGTTGTCTTGCCCTTGAGCTTCTCGTAAACACTATATATCTGAAGCAGGTTCTGTTGGCCTATGGCATCTTGAACGGCGGCGGTGTCTGTTGGATCGACGTGGAAGGTGTCTGCAATGCATGATGTAGCGACTTCGACAGATTCAGCATCCTCATTGCTGATGGTGCCGTCCTTGAGGGAGGTGTTCAGAAAGTCGATGATTGCGAGCGCAAGGCGCTTCTTGGTATCTGTAGGTGGCGCCTGCGATGCGTTAGCTGGGAAGCGTTCAGACCGTAACTATGCTTACCATGATGAGAGTCTATGTCCTGACTCGATAGAATATTTACTGGGAAAGTGACGAGGTTATGTGTTGTTGATGCCTTGAACAAACTTCTAGAAGGTCCGCGGGGCGGAATCGCATCGATGTGTTTCGCCGTCGGCTGCACGTGGGGCCGATTCTCCCTCGTCACCACCCTTGAGCTACCTCGCTACCTACTTACTCAGGTACATTTCGTACATTTGGTTTCCCTTTCCTCTCATCAACATCCATTAACTAGCGATCGTCTTACTCATGATACTCTCAGACAGTTCTCTCTCATAGAGAATCACAATCATGCTCCGCTAGGAATTATTTCTGACGTTTGCGAGAGACTCCAACCAAGATACGCTAAGAGGGACATCCCGACACTACCACGACTCTGTATATAGATATAGATGCCCAACTTTGAGCTCTGACCAACGACACAGTTACGATAACGAAGACGTACTAGCTGGCAAAGTTTCAATATTGCAGCTTGACTAGGCATCGCTCGATGTTTCTGCGAAGTCCACATACTGGGCAAATTACGCCACATTACTGGTAAACATCACCTCTCAGATACTTTTGCCACCATATTCGCGATCGACCCATAACCTCAGGCCTTCTTCTGAATCCATGCACCAACGTCATGACCCCATTTCTCTTCCTTTTCAATTCCAGTTCCTACCGACAGCGGTGGGCTGATGTGGTTGTGGCCTGCCACGTACAACTCCTCCGGCTTGGTCCCAGACCATGCATCCATGAAACGCTGTATAGGTCCCAAAATCTCGTCCTGCGGGTCAAGTTCCTCATATACAACCAAAAAGGGTACGTTTTTCAGCTCCGTCTCCTGAGGCTGCGCTCGCTTGAGCAGACCCACAGGACAGTCCTCCTTCATTATCTCCTTCGAGCCGTAGTAAACCGATAGAACATCATCACGACTCGCGTCCGCAGCTGCAAAGTCCATCGGAACCGACAATTCCACCACGCCAGCGAGCTCTATCCCGCTCTGAGCGGCGTCATCCACAACCTTCCGCCTCGTGTCTCGGAAAAGGGGAGAAAGCAGGAATGTTGTAATGTGCACGCCACCGGCCGAAGCACCCATCAAGAAGAGCTTCCGTCGCTTTCCAGGCTGCGAGAGCTCCCGAACGATCCACTCGACGGTCAGGCCGACGTCTTCTCCTCCGCTTGGAAACCTCGCGCCGTGGGACGTCAGCCTGTAGTCGATGATGACGACCTGGAAGCTGAAGTTCTCGGCGAAGAAATGCCCAATGTTGTGGTGGGCCAGGCCATTGGCGATGGGTAGTGTCTTGCTGCCTGTAAAGAATCCACCTCCGTGGACAAAGACGAGGATGGGAGATTCGGGAGACGATTTAGTGGTTGAGGTGTAGACGTCTAGCTTTTGTCGAGGGTTGGGCCCGTAAGAGAACTCCTCGACGGGCGTCGATCTGATTGCGCTTTCGTTCGCTTGGAGTAAAGGGGCATATGTGGCAAATGTAGGCCCGACACAATCCACAACTGCGGTTCCGAAGTTAGGTAGAGAATCCATCTTCCCGAGTCGATGTTCGACGAATAAATGAATTACGGCACGGATGGGATTACAATTCGATCGCCAAACTATACATGCAGGTACACATTATTGCAAGTGCTGGGATACAAAATGAACGCAAGATATTAAGATAAACGAATGAGGCGTAAAGCTCAGTGAGTCAGTGATGCTGACCCCTCGTCGGCGCCCGCGTCATGTCCGCTCGGCCCGGCCGGGGTCGAGATGCTTCCGATGCAGTTCCTTCCACCTTCTCGAAGTGCCGTTCCACCATGCCGACGCTACAAAGCTCCCCACAACAGCTCGCACGTTCTTCATGAACGAGTCTAGCCGCATGCGTCTCAGATCAGTGTTTACGTTCAACTCTCGCGTCACCGAAGCAGCGGAGAGGACATCTGGCAGCAGTCATGGAAAAGTGATGGCTTCAAATCTGCCGTCGAATCTACCAGATACTGCGTGGTATTCTAACAAATGTCAGGATGAATATTCAATTGTCTCTCCTTCGTTCAATATCCATTCGTCGGCTTGCCCTTGGTCAGCTTCGTGTCCGCAAATTCCTTGTGTTCTGGGATGAAGCTCATCTCTCTGTGTTGACCAGTTACCGCATTGCGCACGTTGTTGATCGCCCAAATCTCCATCGCGCGTTGGGTGTCTTTTGTGAAAGTGCCGACGTGAGGCAGCAGGAAGCACTTTTCGTTCGCCAACAATTCCGGGTGGATATTTGGCTCTTCCTCGAAGACATCCAGGCCAGCGCTGGCTAACCGGCCACTGTTCAGTGCCCTGACCAATGCAGCTTCATCAATGATTGCCCCTCTTGCGGTATTGACGATGACGCTGCCTTCCTTCATCCTGTTGAATTGCTCGTCGGATAACAAGTGGCGCGTGTTTGGCGAGAGGGGAACGTGTACACTTATCACATCGCTCTGGGCGAGGAGATCATCAAACGAAGCGTAGGTGGCGCCGCACGCCTTCTCTGAGTCGAGCTGCCTCCGGTTGTGGTATATGACATTCATGCCAAAAGCTTGCGCTTTGCGCGCAAGGCTGGACCCGATGCCTCCCATTCCCAAGACACCAAGCGTTTTGCCACGAGGGTCACGGCCTAATTGAGCGTTTCCCCGCCACTTGCCCTCTCGTGTCGATCTCGAAAGCGGGTAGAAGTTTCTGAGCGCGGCGAGCAAAAGGAAAAGAGCCGTGTCCGCCGTTGCGTCGTCGACGGCCGTCGGGGTGTTTGTAGCGAAAACGGGCAGGTCGATTCTGGCAGAGGCGAGCTCGGCGGGTCTTAGCTGATCGTATCCTGCTCCGTTGTGACAGATGAAGCGGAATGACTTTGGCAGTGCCTTGACCAGTTCGACATCCCAGATACCGGTTTGGCTGACTGACTCGACTGTACGGTATGCTGCGACGACTTCATCGAAGGCTCCTGAACGAGCTTGTTCGAGGAACTCAGATCGACTTGTAGCTGAGCAGGTGACGAGCTCTGCTACACTGGACAGGGCTTGCCATTCTTTCTGAGCGTGAAAGAACTGGCCGAGAAGTAGGATCTTGGGACGGACTGTGCTGGAAACCATTTTCAAGTAGTTTGGAAAGAGGCGATGTTTCGACGAGATGACAGCGAGTGCAACGGCGAGAATCTGGTGTACTTGTTCACGATATGTGAACTTAACAGCAGCCTTCCCCGATGACCTCGAGCTGTCGCTTTGACCCGGGATTCTTGATCATATGTGTTTGCCGCGGTCGCGCGGCCCATGATGGACGAGGCGTCCCATGTCCACTTGCAGGCATCTTTTCATTCTCGGCATAATGCGAGCTGGACCCAGAATTGTCGCACGGTGATGCACGAAGTCAAGAAGAGTTCAAGAGGAGCTCAAACAGAGTTTGTGGCGGCGGAGACGGGAGCGTGGGGAAGTGGGACTCCCGACCCCACGTCCGCATCCCACATCTACTAATAGCAGTGAACGTGCACCATCTTCTAGATATTCTAGATCTTCAAGCCACATCCTGTCTTGACTCTTGAGCCTCGATGAGCCGCAAACCATGACTAACCGCTGACGGCTGCACTGTTGCAGGGATGTTTTCTGCACACCTCCACTACGCCATCTCGTATACCAAGTTTGCTGCGTTGGCACAGTACCTAAAAGAGAAGAGAGGTCACCAATCGTTAGGGAGCTAAACCAAAACAACAACGCCAAGGTGCTGAAGGGGGTGTGCAAAAAACATGCTTGCAACACTGTAAAGCTGCGGGCTGCTGCTGGATTACTTTGGAGCCCTTTTGTTCCTGAGATGTTGCGCAGCTACTTTGTCTTGACATTTGTAACGAGCATAACACGTTCAGTCTCTTGTCAAAATGTCTATCCACGTGAGTCGCCGACGTGTCCATTGAGTGCATTTCCGAATTGAATTGCGAGTGTTGACTTCATTGACAGGCCATCAGCGAAGACTACCACAGCCGCCCTGAGCCCAGCCCACAAGCAGAGCCTCAGCCTGCAGACCTCGGATTCTGTACCTTCCAAAGTGATGGTAAACAGCTTCTCGGTTCACAGCCATCATTCCACGTCGCACGCAAATCCTCGGATCCCATCTTCCACGAAGCCGCAGTCTTATTCTCCTCGGACGCAGAGGACTCCCTGTTCGTCACCAGCAACATCTTGACCGACCCCGAAACCTCGTCCAAAAGCATCCAGATTCACCGGCTCTCCAGGAACCCAGCATCGCCGTCCGACTGGTCGATCGAACAGATCCCCCAAGGCGATGCAGTCATGGCGAACGGCGGCGTAGCCGTTCCCGGCGGGCAGGGCATCCTTTTCTGCACACAAGGATCCATGACCGACCCCGGCGGGCTCGTCCTCATGACGCGTGATGCACCGTACGACACTAAACCGATCTTGACCGACTTCCATAAACGATGGTTCAATTCCACCAACGACGTCGTGTACGGGCCGGACGGTGCCATCTGGTTCACAGACCCCATATACGGGTTCGAGCAGGGCTTCAGGCCACAACCGGAGATGCCGAGCCAGGTCTACCGCTTCGATCACGGGACCAAAGACATCCGTGCCGTCGCGGACGGCTTCCAGCGACCCAACGGGCTGTGTTTCAGTCCGGGTGGAGAGACGCTGTACGTCACGGACACGGACTACATTCATGGGGACGGCTTGACCGACAAGGCTAGGGTCTCGAACATATATGCTTTCACGGTCGAGCAGATCGCCGGGTCACCGTTCCTGACGAATCGTCGCCTCTTTGCCATGGCCGACACCGGTGCGCCCGACGGCATCAAGTGTGACAAGGCCGGGAACGTGTACAGCGGGTGCGGGGATGGAGTCAATGTATGGAGTGCCGGCGGCGAGCTGTTGCTGAAGATTCTGGTTTCCGGAGGCGTGGCCAATTTCTGCTTTGGTAGGCCTGGGGAGGTGTTGATGTTCAACGAGACACGATTTGTGATTGCGAACATATCGCAAGAAGTTGTTGCGGC
The DNA here is from genome assembly GCA_900618795.1 of Cyanodermella asteris. NCBI lineage: Eukaryota > Fungi > Ascomycota > Lecanoromycetes > Ostropales > Stictidaceae > Cyanodermella > Cyanodermella asteris. The sequence continues at coordinate 1,977,099 of UYJD01000002.1, forward strand.
GTGAGTAGTCGATCTCGAATCCTAATCATGTGTATGTCGTCCCAATGCTTGAAAGCTCTGCCTCAGGTAGCACTGTTGAATCAAAGTCCCTGGTAGATTAGATCTTGTCTGCAAGCTATGTGGTAAACAGCTCGTACATGTGCGCATCCGGGAATTTTCAAAATTTCCAAGTTTGTGCTTTGTGATTGCTAAGGGCTTGCGGTTCTACTTCCACTTGTGTTCGGGGCTTCATTCCAAAAACCACGCATGTACGACTAACAGCCGGATGGAACGCCGGCAGGGAGGAACCATGAATTTGTTCAGATTAGATTTCATTGCTTTCGGTTTGGTATGATACAATTTCTTGTGATGCAGTCCTCGACTGGTGTGTACGAGGGTCTTTGAGGAGATGATCCCTCAGCGACGGTGGAGAGAGTTACTTCCCGTCCCGCACTCCTGACTAGTGAGACCTGCCCAGAACGATAGCCGAACAAGTCGGCTCCGCTTCTTATGCCTCTCTCGTAGCTCACGAACCCGATTTCCGGCTCTGGTTCAAGCTTTGAGCTCACAAGTCACCTCGTTGTGAGTGGCGGGGTACTTGCCCTCGTCGCGCACCTCCAGCACATCTCGAGCTTCGGGGCTGGCGAACAGCAGGTCCACATCCTCCAATTCCATACCGCGTGTTTCAGGGTAGAAGAAGTATATGACAGGAACGAAGCAGGCTGTGGTCAATTAGCAAGGAGCTGGCAGCTACGTGCAGGTGTAACGTACCGTTTAAGACCGCGAAGATGAGGTAGTACCTCCAGCCAATATTCTGGATGCCAATTGGTGTGATTTGGACGATTACGAAGTTGGTCAGCCAGTTAATACTAGTGGCCACTGCCGTTCCTGTTTGGCGAAGCTTGATTGGCAAGATTTCGGGCGGATAGACCCATACAGTCGCTTGGAAACCGACGGTAAAGCATCCCATGTATAGAAACAGCATTGCAGCGGCGGCGATACCGGCCGTGTGAGTAATGGGCGTGGCGTCGTCGATCTGCTTCGAAAGTCCACACATGACAGCAAAGACGGCGGCCGTGATGGAGATGGAGACGAGGAGCAAAGGTCTCCTGCCGACCCTGTCGAGCAAGGGCCATACGATGAAGCTGGCAATGAAGAACCAAGTGAAGAGGAAACCGGACATCAAAGCGCCAAGATGTGAGTCAAATCCGATCGAAGCGAAGATCGTTCCAGCGTAATCTGTTGAGCCACGGTTAGCACTCGAAAATCAGCTCGTGCCTGCCACCACTCACAGATGATGCCGTTGATACCACCGAGCTGCTGGAAGAATTGGATGCCGCATGCTAGGAACAGCCTTCTTCGGCCTTGGATCTCTGTGGACTGATCAGCATTTGGCAACATTGCTAGGCGACAGATCTGAAGCATACCGTCCTTGGTTAACATTGACTGCCAGAACCCGACTTGCATAGAGTTCTCTGCCGTGACTGCGGCCCTCATGGAATGGAATCTCTCATCCGCAGTGATGCTTGGACTTCCAAAGGTCGTGTCGCGGATTACCGACAGCGCCTTGTCGGGATGATCGTGGGCAAGCAGCCATCGAGGCGATTCCGGGAGAAACGAGGCCAGTAAGATGATGGGGATGATGAACATGCACTGTAAGATGACCGGAACCCGCCATGCGTAGCTTGCAGCCTGACCAGCAAAGCCGTAAGTGATCCAGTAAGACAGGAAGATGCCCAGGTTCAGGGTGGACAGCATGACACAAGCCCATAGGCCACGAGATCCAGCGGGCGAGGATTCTGATTGATAGACTGGAGCAGTACTGTTGATGAAACCCATTCCAATGCCCGAGACAATTCGAGCAACGATCATGTGCGGTAGGCTGTAGGCAGTGGCTTGGAGAACGGCGCCAATGAGCATGACGACGCCCCCAAGGAGCATTGATGATCTTCGGCCCATTTTTTCACCAACGATGGCACAGCCGATAGCCCCAACGAAGCATCCTATCTCGTATATGGCAACAATCAAGCCAAGCGTGGTGGCCGTGAGCGACTCGAAGGTCCCTTTGAAAGCCGGCTGCTCGATAACACCGCCGAGAACTCCATTGTCGTAGCCTGATAGCGTCAGCTCCTGAGCGATTCCACGTCGCTCACGTCAATCATGCGTACCAATCAGAAGGAACGACAGAGACGAAAGAGCTGTAATGGCGGCGAAGAGGGGTTTGCCTCGAAGACCCATTGTCGTATACAGTTGTCTTCACGAGAGACCCCGGACTGACTGGCGATAGTCTGGGAAAGTGATGCCATCGTCAGCTTGCTTTATAGACATGATGCAGGCGACTTCAGAGTTCAGACAGCTTGGATCAAACCGCGCTCAGGCTGAGAAGTCGACGCATGCTTCTCCAGACTCCTTCTCCGCAAGAGCACGGTTCGAAAGAGCGTTTGTGGCTTGGAGTCCGAGCTTCTTCAGATTTCGCCCACTTCCTTGACTGCCCCCGCGGGCTGCAGGGCACCTTGACACGACTGAATGACTGACTGCGCCAGACACACCGGCCATCGTCCGATATACACACGCATTCTAGATCTGAGCTCGCTCTATGATGCTACTCTTACCATGTGTTTGGTCGCGGCACGCGTCGTGCTTCTGCACGTGGCACGTCCCGGCTCATGGTCCTGCTGCAAAACCGCGACATCGCAGCAGAATACATCAGAACATGTCTATGCGCAGTTGAAATGCTCGGATATCTGCATGGGGTCGCCAAAATCAGTCCTCTCTGTGGGGGATAAAGGCTCCTTCTCCGCTCAGCACACACATTGGCCGCTTCATTCGACCTTCTCAATCTTTACTGCACAGACAGACTTCTGTCCGGAACAATGACGGTCGACAACATGTTCCAGAACAAGACGGTTCAGATCCTCAACCACGCGAGGGAGCATGGATACGCCGTCCCTGCCATGTGTTGCTACAACCTCGAGGGCGTCTTGGCCACAGTAAGGGCAGCTGAAGCCGAGAATTCCCCGGCAATGGTTCTCTTCTTCCCGTGGGTCATCGAATACGCCGGGCCCATCCTTGTCAGGGCAGCGGGAGAGGCCTGCAGAGCTGCCAAGGTACCGATCGCGCTACACCTCGACCACGCTCAGACTCCGGAGATCGTAAGATTGGCTGCAGACATTCCGCAAGGATTTGACAGCATCATGTGTGACATGAGCCATTACGAAAAGGAGGAGAATCTGCGACTCACGGCCCAGCTGACCAAGTATTGCCATGAACGCGGCATTGCCACGGAGGCAGAGCCCGGCCGGATCGAAGGGGGCGAGGACGGTGTGAGCGAGACTTTGGATCTGGAAGGCATCCTCACGACGACCGAACAAGCGGAAGAATTTGTCGGGACGGGTATCCAGCTGCTCGCTCCAGCGTTCGGCAATGTTCACGGAAAATACGGTCCGAGAGGGATCCAGCTAGACTACCCGCGTCTAGAATCCATCAACAAAGCAGTCGGGGATCACGTTCAGCTGGTGCTTCACGGTGCTGATGGCTTCACCAAAGAAATCTATCGGGAGTGCATTTCTCGAGGCATCGCCAAGGTCAATATCAACGGTGCGATGAACGACGAATACCTCAAGGTTCAGCAGCAGTCCCGCGGTGTGCCCATAACTTCGATCATCTCAGACGGCACCTTGGCCATGGAGAAAGCAGTTCGACAGGCAACAGACGATCTTGGAAGCAGGGGCCAAGCGTGGTCATAATCAAGATAGTTTCGCAAAATGCTAAAGCATCCCGGCCAGTGCTCGCCTAGATCGCCGGTCCATTCCGTAATAGTCGTATGCAAATCCAGGAAATACTCGTTGATCAGGCTCTCGGAGATCATGTCGCTAAAGCTTCCATGAAGCCTTGAGTCAGATCTTCCCTAACTGCATAGCTGTTGACAGATGCAGTCATCCTTCAAGTGCCGCGCTCAATGATTCCAAGGATACGTAAACCCTCTACGCCATTATTCGAACCGAGTGTGGGATACTTTCACTCCCCCAGTCGCACGATCGGAGGCCCCCACGCAACAACTCTTGACGGCTTGCATCCTTTCAAGGATTTTGCATACACAGACAAAAGCCTACACAAACGAACATCGTCTTCTGACGGTCGAGGCGAAGGAAGGCTTGATCAGGAGGAAGATGCATCGAGACTTGACCAGTGTACGCGACTGTTCCGTGGCTTGCTTTTGTCTCGCCCATGCCTCTCACGAAGAGTGCCTTCAAACTTAAGCCTTGACGTCGATGTGGAGCATTTATCTCTAATCCCTGATCGTGATACGCATCGAGGTGCTGTCCGGCGTGACGGCTTCACGTTCTGTAAAGGGAGCACGGCACGCCGCCTATTTGAATTCCGCATCGTCGCGAGACTCCGTCCAGTCCAGATGAAGCTTTGTAGCAGCAGCCGCAGAAACTTCCACCAATCCAGAAGCGCGGTGCGATACAAGCCTAACACGAATCCCATTTCGCCTGGTCAGTTGCGACACGCAATGTCATTCACTCCACGATCGAGCCACGGCCAATGACTCGTCGCACGTCGTTTCGAGATTTTGGGTGGGCATGTATCATTACCCGGATGCAATACCTTCTGTCTGCAACAAGTTATTGTCGACTGCAACGCTATTACATGTCTGCCATTAGCGGTTCCGTCCTCTGTGATGCAATTGTCTTGATCCCAATTGTTGTTGGGGGAAAAGCAGAGCAACTCAAAACCGGTGTGCAGCACTATAGGAGGAACGGAAGCATCACGCGTAGCCGAGACACTCTTCCGAACGGACTCGATGCTTCGGTGTCTGGTTTCTCGGCTGAAATAAGAGTACAGATAGAGCTTTGGGCAACAGAGCCTGCGACACGACGTTCGACAGCCAAGCTCACTCTCTTCACGGGCTAGCTAGCCAGGTAGCTGTTATCGAACATGATGAATTCGGATTCTGTCGCTTAGGCAGACATCTCCATATCAGTGCTGAACTTGATGGCATTTTGGATGGGTTCAGCAATCACGTGTTTCCCGGACACGTCCTGCGATCGAAGATGACTCGGGAAGCATCAAAGGTCCTAGACACAAATGAAAGTGAATGAATCCAAACAGGTAGCAAAGACGACGAATGTCGGCTACCTTTGCTTGTCACGCAAGGGAGCTTATCTCCTCGGTTCCACCAGAACGCCGAAAATAAGTCCAGCCTTGATTTCATGTAGGCACCAAAGTAAGGCACGGAGGAAGAGCCAGTAGATACTAGCGCAAACAAACCACGTACACGAAACTTGTCCAAGATTAAAGGCAATCAGGGTAAGAGGCAGGACTCAACGCCGAATCTATGTAAGACATTCGTCAATTCGACCACATGGATCCTCGCTCGCCAGACCGAGCTGCGAAGGACGTAACAGCAGGCTAGTAAAGACGGCAGTGGTTGGCACAGCCACATCTCGATCGTTGCCCCCGGCAAAAAAGATGCACTGCCACAGGTGACAGCAATTGCGGCAGAGATCAAAAGTGTCAAGGTGTGCGACGCCCTGCGATTCGACGAAAGCATGACCCAGGCTCTGCAGTATTGGCAGGGAACTGTGCATTTGCACGCACGTCTGTTCCGGGACCACACTCCTAACCTCATCTGCGGGGTCGGGAGATGTGGAGTAATCCGGGGTGGTGACTAGAGGTAAAATATCCGAACTGATGCCTTTGCGACTGTGGCGATGGAGCTTTGGACTAGCTCGTGAGCTGTCAATGATGCGTAGTATACCAAGGCCTGACGGTTTGTTGTTTCTCCCATTGTCATTTCTCACATTTTCGGAATAAGTCGCCCAACATGTCTGTCCAGACTATGGATTTGCCGCCGTACAAGGCAGGAGCGACGTATAAGATTCCTGCGCTCAGTGGAGAAGTGATTTACATCCCACTATCCAAATCTGCGACGAGGTTGGCCGTGACAGGGAAGGAAACGGAAGGGGCATTTGCGATAGTCGGTTCGGGCGGCAGTCAATCAGATCCCATCGGTTTCCACTTTCATTGGGAGGCCCACGATGTCTTTCTCTGCCTTCAGGGCAAAGTCAATGTTTGGGCCGGAGAGAAATGCCGGACTATGGAGTCTGGCGATTTCGCCAGCGTCCCGCCCGTACGATCGATTCCAACCCGCCGGCGAGGAAAAGTTGATTCTAACCGCATCTTAGGGCACCGTTCACCAGTACCAAATCTTGGGCGAGCACACCGAATTCGTCGGCTTGATCTTTCCTGGCGGATGGGAAGAATTCTTCCGATTCATTGGCGAGCCATACAGCGGCCCAATGTGGCCTGTCGAAGACGACCAAAACTTCTTCGAGGTACTACTGCCGAGATTGAAAGCGGCAGCGGAGCAGTTCGACATGGTACCGCAACCACAGATCAAATCATTCGATCCCCAGCCATGGCAGGACAGCGATAGCACACTTCCGGACGGTAAACTATCATATTTCTTAAAGCACGCCAAAGGCCCAGCGTACGTGGCGGAGGGCACCCTGACACGCCCCCTGGTTACGACGATACAAAGCGGTGGAAACTTTGCTATTGGCAGCATTGAAAGCTCGAGGTTACACAAAAGCGTGTTGTTCAGCGCGGCCGAGAGCATCAAGTTTGAAGTTCATCACGCGTTCCAGGTTGTCGAGGGCAAGGTGAAGTTCAAGGTCGGGGAGGAGAGCAGCGAGCTTGGACATTGGGAGACGCTGTTCATTCCTGCAGGGACGCCTTTCAGCTTTCACACTGTGGGTAGAGCGTCAAAGATGTACGCGTTCTCGAGTGGTGGAGGGGTGGTAGAATTGCTTTGCAAGATCGGCACGGAATACGCCCATTCAATCTTGCCCGAGAAAGAGGTGGCCTGCAAAGAGGAAGTCGCAAAGTTCAGTCAAGAACTGCGTTTTGTCATTGCTTGAAGTGAAATCTGGATTATTGTCGAGACGTTGAAGTCGATGAGCGTAGTGCGAGTTCACATGTATGTTCAGAACAAGACTTCAATTGTTCTTTACTGCTATGAAAAGTAAGACTACAGACATACAAATTAGTGTGCAACTAATCAGAAAGATACCGATAACATCGTAATTGTAGTACAGCTTGCCTCGAAAGCCGAGTGTAGACGGCTCGATCGTACAGATTCAAAGTGGACGTCGATTGCATGTGCCAAAGCCAGGGACCGCTATTGTGGGGCAGAATTGGTTCCCGAGCAGACAGCGTTACGACGCAACCCCAGATTTAGAGACGACGCATCCTCTCAACATAAGATGAACAAGACCCATGTGTTGTCATCCCCGATGGGCGTACCAGTCCTCGATCCAACGAGGCAGTCTGCGTGCCAACATTTTCCCGGCGTCATATCTGGTCACCCGGCCGTCCGCTTTGCCTTGGCCGAACATTTCCCATGCAAACATTGATCTTCCAATTGCCGGTGGAGCGATTCTCGACATGTCTTCGCCGATCCGGCTACACGTACTGGTCGTCGGAGCAGGTCTCGCCGGCCTCGCGGCTGCGATAGCATGCGCGGAATCGGGGCACCAAGTTACGGTCCTGGAGGCAGCCAAAGTGCTCGCCGAAGTAAGTTTATTTCGACTACGCAAACGCTACAAAAGTCATATCTCGCAAGGAGTATATGCTGACCGGTCATCCAGATCGGAGCTGGACTTCAAATCACCCCTAATAGCTCCCGTCTGCTTTACCGATGGGGTCTTCAAGACCAAGTGGAGAAATCCGGCTGCGAGCCTCGAACACTGGCAGTCCATCGCTACTCAGATGGGCAGCTCTTGGCCAATGAAGAGGATTTCAACCATCAGATGCGCGGGAAGTACGGCGCACCCTTTATTGATATGCACCGAGGCGATCTGCACATGATAATGTACAGACGAGCCCTCGAACTCGGAATAGAAATCAAAACATCCGCACGAGTCGCTCACATCGACCCCGACGCCGCAACGGTATCGACTGAAAATGGCGACTCGTATTCGGCAGATCTAGTCGTCGGCGCCGACGGACTGTGGTCAAAATGCCGTGAGGCTCTCCTCGGCCAGCAGGATGCGCCATTACCGACGGGTGACCTGGCGTATCGAATCGTCCTCACACTAGACCAGCTCGCGGACCAGCATCTACGAGATATGGTGTCGAACCCGGCGTGTCATTTCTGGATCGGGCCTGGTGCACACGCCGTGGCGTACAGTCTCAGAGGCGGAACCATGTACAACATCGTTTTGCTGGTGCCAGACAATCTGCCCGAGAACGTAGCCAAGCAGGCCGGATCGGTAGAAGAGATGCGAGAGATCTTCAGGGGATGGGATCCAGTCCTGATGAGGTTCCTCGACCAAGTCGACAAGGTCGAAAAGTGGAAGTTGATGCATCGGCCAGAAGTGGAGAGGTGGACGAATGAGAAGGGGAACTTCACGCTCATCGGTGATTCGTGCCATCCGTAAGTATTTGCGAACGATCTAATCCTGTGATATTCGCATACTGATCTTGCTTACAGCATGCTTCCTTACCTGGCACAAGGTGCGAACTCGGCAATCGAAGATGGCGCCGTCCTCGGTGCGGTGCTCAGCGGGCTCGAGAGCAAAGAACAGCTGCCCGTGGCTCTGAGAGCATGGGAGAAGGCACGAAAGAGTCGGAGCGAGGCGATTGTGCGTGAAACGTTCCACCAACGGCACGACTTTCATTTGATAGATGGACCGGAGCAGGAAGCAAGAGACGAGCTTTTTGCTTCGCAGCTTGGGCAACCTGTTTCGGTTAAATTTCCAAGCAGATGGTGAGATGACTCCAGTCAGACCGGCTTGAGCTCAACTGACCATTTTCAGGACTTGCCCAGAGGTACAACCTTGGCTGTATGGCTACGACGCATATCAACAAGCAGATGTGGCCAAGAAGGAGCTTGAATTATTGCATTCGAACCTTTGACGAGACAAATACAAGATATTTCGGGAAAGGTGTCGGGATCAAACACGCGAATGTATTGTGATTCTTCCATCACCTGTGGCATCTGAGTGCCACATACCTGAGTCCAGTTATGTCACCCAGACTTCCTCATTATGGTTGGATGCCCTCGCACGAGCTGAGCTGCCTCCAACTCGATATTTGAATTGATGCATTCAGCCAGCATTTACCATCCAGGCACCGGGGTGAGCTTGATATGCATGCCGTTCTTCGGCTTTGTCGTAACCACGCCAGCTGGGTAGATATCCTCCTCCTTCATATCAAGATCAATCTGGTAGCGTCCAAAGACGGCTGCAACCAAGCACTTGAGCTCCTGACGAGCAAAGCCTTGGCCAATGCAAGAACGCGGGCCGTGGAGAAAGGTAATGACAGAGTAGTTGCTGCCCGCACCACCCGTGTTGGCGGTGCCCTCCTTCATCCAGCGCTCGGGGATGAACTTCTCGGAATCAGCACCCCAGAGATCCGGGCTGCGGTTGATGGCCCAGGGCACAAGCGTCAGAGCCGTGCCCTTGCGGACGGGGTAGCCTTGGAGCACGGTTGGCTTTACGGCTTCGCGGACGGTGATGGGAACGGTGGGGTAAAGACGGAGCGTCTCGTTACAGACGGCGTTCAGGTAGGGCATGCTGTCGATGATGGACTGAGTGATCGGTGCGTTGAGGTTGGAGATTTTAGACCGGATTTCTTCTCTGAGACGGGTCTGAACGTCCTGGTTCGTGGCCAGCAGGTAAGCCACCCAGGTCAGCGCAGAGGATGTGGTCTCATGGCCGGCAGCTAACATGGTCAGAACCTGGTCGGCGACTTCCTTGTCCTTGAATTGCTTGCTGCGGATAACCATGCTGAGAATATCCTTCTGATCGTCGCGCAGGCCTTTGGTCTCTGCTTGCTCGCGACGTTTGCGCACGAGATCTAGCGCGTACTGTGCCAGCACACCAGTGATCTTGTCCATCTTCCTGTTCTGTTCGATCGGAAGGATGTTGACGAAAAACTGCGGCAGGAGGACGCAAGCAGCGAAATAGATAGCGTTGCTAGTGTCTGGCTCGAGTAGTTCCTCGTAGTTTTGAACGAGCTCGTCCTTGGCATTGTTCAAGCTGTTGAAATCCTGACCGAAACCTGCAATACCAATGATATCCAGTGTGACGCGTGTTGTCCAATCGTTGAACTCAATGCGGCCCTTCTTTTCGGTGATCGCGTTGTCAATATGCTGTCTCTGAATTGCCTCAACCATCTCAACACCTTTGGCCCAAAATAGTGGGTGGAGGTCACGAATGACGCTGAACTGGAAAGACGCGAGTAAGTTTTTGCGTTGGAATTTGTGTACAGCGCCCTCTGCCAGGATCAGACCGAGGCCCAGAACACGAACGAGGAAGGCAACGACAGGCTCGGGCTTCTGCCAGTCGTAGGCATGGTCGCTGAGTACTTCTTTCAGCGCTGCTGGTGAAGTCGGAACTAATCGCCATTCGTTACCGAAGCTTCGGAATGCTAATAGACCATCGTTGGGAATAGTTTTGACCCATTGCAGAAATTCTGCTGCCGGTGGTTTAGAGAATTGAGCCGTCGCGTTGCCTACAAGTAGATTGCCCTGTCCATTGTGTTAGCGATTGTTCAAGAGTCGATCTAGACTACTCACCTTAGGCCCTGGTAATGTCCTGAAAGGGCTGATAAAGAATGGGTAGATGAAGCACTTGTACCCAAAGAAGAGTAGGAAGTTGGGTATGTATAGGTACAAGATGGCACGCGATATTCTGTGATGCAGAATGTAGTCTGGGGTCACAGTCTTCATAGTATATGCCTCCGCCGCCGAAGCGATGAGGACATACATCAAGTCTTTGGCCAAGTATGTGGCAGCCATGGTGAATAGCTTCGCTCGGCTCCTGTGCTGATTGTGGTATCAGCTGCGCAGAACCAGTTCGTCGGCTAGGATCTCACTAGATGAGATATATGCTTTGTATGGCAAGTCGACCTGCGGCCTTCCAGAACACTATATGTCAAGGGTGCAATGTTGGTGCCTTGCGATGCGCTGATCTATCGAGCAGGGGGTTTCGCGAGACCTCGGCTGGTGCAGCTCTCGAGCAAGATACTTGCCGACAATCGAATGTGAGGATCATGGCGTCACTAAATAGCTTGTCAGCCACACCGCGAAAGAAAGTTTCCTTGTGAACTCAAAGGCTGATTACGAGGGGTAGCGGGCTCGAACGGGTACACTTGTGGGAAAAGGGCGGCAGTGGGCCAGTTTAGAGACATGACAACCGTGCACATACGCAGGCAAGATGACCCTCTCGGCGACCACAATCCCTTTCCCCGCAGCCGATACGGTGATACCACGATCGATTGTGGGGAAGCGCTTGAATTAGAACGGTTGGAAATCAGACGCGAGACGAAAGTGGTTAAGCACAGAACGAGACCATCCCATTTGGACGAGATGCATTGCTCAACCTCTCGTGCCTTTGCAGCCGCTCGTGGGGCTCATAAGGGCTGCGCGATCCAGGCAGAAAAATTCGAGCATCTCTAACGATTTCGTTCGATTGGCTAGGATTTCAGCTGGCCGAAAACAACTCGCACTTTGATCGTAGGCCAGCAAAGTGCGAGGACAGGCAGCGAAAAGCGAACTCGAGCCGAGGCACAAATACCAGAATGCCAAGGCTAAAAGACCGAGCCAACACACAACTGAGCTGTCTTTATCAACTTCAACACATCCGAGCTTGGTAAAATCATCGTTGCTTGGAGCCTCAATGCGTTGGCCCATTCAAAGGGCTCCCGGACACACTGCGGATGCTTCCTATCTTCATGAAGCTATTTTCCCGCCTGCGTGGGGCACATGAAGTCTTCGACCTCGCCGTTGGCAAACACATATTTGCTGCAAATCAAATTAGCAAGGTGCTGCTGGAGCAGGAGCGTCTCGGAAAACATTCGGCAACAAGAGCAGTCTTTCCATGCCTTGGTCGGCGCGTCGAGACCAGAAGAAATCTGCCATTGACGCTTCTCAAACACAAAAACGAACTGCAAAGCCTCTTGTTTTTTTTTTCCCATCTCAGAATGGCTGACTCTCCCTCATCGAGAGTCCACGTTGGACAAATGCTTGCTTTCGTTGTTGCATTAGATCGATGTGGGTTGTTAGCAGCAACGGCGTAGAGGTGATTTGTTGTGAGGATTTGTTGTCACAGCTCGTCAGGCCGTGAAGTTGGGCTTTTGTTGGCCATCGCATGACTCCTATTGACTACTTACACGCCCAGAATCAGAGCAAACGGAAAGAACAAACCTCACTATACTGGACACCCCATCATGTGTGCATTTGCGAGCCGTGGAAGCCGCAATCTCTCGCTCGTTTCTCTCCTGCCATCCACTTGCTTACGTTGCCTGGGATAACCAACATTCAATTCACAGACCTCTGAATCATGAAGCTGAAGAATCTGGTGCACGCGATCCTTCCTTTTCTCTCGCTTAGCCCTCCAAGGATCGAGGAAGGTACCCTTCAGCAGTACAAAGACCACAAGTGGTACCATGCAGTTCCCGGAAAACTTTTGCAGGATGGCTACTCTATTGTCGCGAAGCTCGGTTACGGCACCACATCGACGGTTTGGCTTCTCATAGATTGGAGACGCTCCCTTTACAGGGTCGCCAAAATCCACGTTGCAAATGATTCGCGCGCCCTTGAAGAGATCAAAATCTTAGACAGGCTCAGGCCCATGCCCAGGGACCATGCAGGAGCAAGACTTGTCCGCAACTACCTCAATAAATGTTCAGTCAGCTCCAATATTTTCCACAAGCATACCTGCATCATCTATTCGCCTCTGGGGCCAAGCCTGAATGAATTTCGTCGACAACGCGGTGGCCGGATTCCAGTCAGGATCTTCAAACCCATGATCAAGCATATGTTGCTCGCCCTGGATTACCTTCACACGGAATGCGGCATGGTCCATACTGACGTGCACTCCGGCAACTTTCTCATGCAGATCTAAGGGATCAAATCGCTTGATCACATAAACCAGATGGAAATGGCCAATCCAAGCGCGCCTCATGTCAGAAACCGCTGCACTATCTACGAATCGCGCCGTTTTCCGACGGAGAGTGTGACTAACATCCCAGTGCTTTGCGATTTGGCCAATGCAGTGATCGGACAGGAGCACAGAGGAGACCCAACACCAGACCTCATGCGCCCTCCAGAAGTCATCCTGCAAATCCCATGGTCGAACAAGATAGATATCTGGTGTCTTGGATTAGTAGTATGGTATTGCATCCAGGGTCGCCAGTGGTACGAATACAAATATGCGCCGAGAAAGCTGACGGAGCTGGAGCACATGGCATGGACAGTCGCACTGCTGGGCACTCCACCGCGAGCAGCTTTCACTTGGATGGGCGCAAGCAAGAGAAGAGCAGAGTTCTTTCACGGCAATGGGCAGTTCAAGCGACCCTCTATTGTTCCGGAGTCGACCATGATGGACCGGGAGCTGTCATTGGCAGCAGACCATGAAGAACGACAGTAATTCATCTGTTTCTTGCCGCGCATGCTGCAGTGGGATCCTGACTCAAGGTCCAGTGCTGCGGAGTTGTTGAAAGACCCATGGATCAATTGAACTTGGAGCTAGGTGTGGAAGCATGTGAAGTAGTACGGTTGCATTGAGATAGAAAATATACCGACAATGTGCGAAACTCCATTTTGTCACAAGCACGTTCAAACGAATGAGCACATATAAGCTATGGTTCAGCACATTGTGATGATGCGTAAGAGGTCATTGCAGTGCGTTTCACGTCGCCCACTCAAGGAGCGTCGGCCCGCGAAAATGCCAGGCGTACGCGGCATGATGACACGGCGCGTACACTTGCACTCCACCGAGCTCACGGTACTACCAGCAGCGGGCTCTGCTGTCTCTAACAATCAAATACTGCCCAGATGAAGACACGACTCGGATAGAAGCGGAGGACTACGCTACAAGATGAGCCGCTGGGGCAACTTCTTGTCCGGCATCGAGTCCGGCCTGGACAAGATACTGCAAGAGAACGAGTCTGAGGCTTCAGCCGCCAAATCCCCAGAGAAGCCTGCAGCCAAGGCGACTGTTTCACGAACAGCCTCGACACGCGCCAAGAATGAACGTCTGCAAGAACGATTGTCTCGGGCTGTTGAAGGGCGAAGCAGTGGGGAGTCTACGAGGGCGCAGAGCAAGAGCAGGATAGCTGAGACTTTGAAAGAGGAAACAGAGGAAGAAGCTACACAACACAGCAACAAATCTCAGGAGGCATCCGGCCGCCCTTCTCTAGAGAGGCCAGCTTCCACTCGTCCGTCTTTGGATGCTGCTGCAACCACAAATGTCCCAACAACTGAGTCTACCAAGCCTGCCGAGACTCCCGCACCGACAGAACCGCCTACAATGCAATTGCAAGTTAGAGAAGGGACGGGGGCTAAAGCTGACACTGTGGACCATCCTGAGTCGGGCGACCACTTCTACCTGGAAAGAATTGAAGCACTGCAAGCCAAGCTCAACCTTTTCATTCAAGAAGCTGCCGACAAGGCCCGAGATGAGCAGAAAGAGGCAGGACAAGATGTCAACGCGAAGAAGGTCGCACAGCAGAATGAGAAGATCGCCCTGCTGATGGCGGAAGGCCAGAGTCTGTCCGAGAAGGAGCTCAAGCATGTTGGAACCATCCGTCGATTGCACTCTCGAGCTAATGAGCTGGAATCATCCCTCACCAAAGCACGAAAAGCTGAATCGGAGGCTCAAAGGGAGGTCAAGAGCTGGCGCAGCAAGGCCGAACAGGCAGCGTCGGCGCAGAAAACAGCTGCCGCCGACGATGAGGCAAAGACTAGCCTTCTACGCCAATTGGAACAAGTTAAGAAGCAAAACGAATGGCAAGCAAAGGAACTCGGCACTCTCAGAGGCGATTTGGAGAAAGCTCGTGCCAACAGTGATCTCAAGTCGCAGCTAGATAAGCAGAAGCAGCAGCTTGACACCGAGAAACGCACCATCGCAGAACTGAGAGAGGAGTTAGACAATGCCAGGATCGAGAAAGAGCTGAGTGCTGGAAGGCAAAAATCTCAGATGGACGAGCAGAAGAACAAGGCTATTCAAGAGCGTGAGCGTGCTGCTGCCAGAGAAGCAGAGTTGCAGGGTGAGGTCAAAGCACTGGAGAGTAGATTGGAGTCTATGCGGACCAGGCGTGAAGAAGAAACTGGCGGAACTGGCGAGACGCAGGTAAAACAACTTCGTCAAATTGAGGCGCTCCAACGACAGTATTCAGTGTCTAAGGAAAATTGGGGCAGTGTCGAGGCTTCTTTGAATTCTAGGATTGCATCTTTAGAACAAGAGAAGGACGATATCGTCAAGAAAGAGGCCGAGCTTCGCCGAAAGCTACGAGATGCTACGTCGAATTTAAGGAAGCGGGACGAAGAGTTAGACGGCCTCAAAGCGTCGCACCAGGAGCTCGAAGACAAACTACAATCACGCCGTCAACTTGAAGAATCTACCATCAATGACCTCAAAGATTTACTTGCGAAAGCCCAGAAAGAGGCCGGAGAAGCTCGGAAAGAGATCGAAGAAGCTCGTGAAGAGACAAGAGCCGCAAAGGCGTCATTGGCCAGCTATATCGACAATTCGGCCTCTGCTGAAAGAGCAGACGACGCCAGCATCTTCAGCCCTCACGACAGATCGCAGTCTCCGATGGCTACAAGGGTCAAGAGCCCGTTCCTCGTACACGGGGATATAAAAGAACGCAGACTGACAGGCGGACTCGGGTATTTCCAAGGCAACGGAGTATTTCCAGATCGACCCCCGTCCTCGCGTAAGCTATCAGTCGCATCGCCGCATGTACCTTCGAATGCCTCGTATCGCCAGCAATCGTTTCAGTCTCTCACGAGGTTTTCTTCCAGGAGTGCACTTCGCGAGACGGGCTCCGTTGACGAGGAGCGTGATGCCTCTGACGGCTTGCGTACCCCCGCAACTCCAGGCAGAGGTTTCAACGATGTTGTCTCAGCCTCTGCATCAAATCCAGCTGCCGGCCCGTCTGTACAGCTGGTAGAGAGAATGAGTGCTGCGGTTCGCCGACTCGAAAGTGAAAAGGCTGCCACTCGGGATGAGTTCGATCGTATGTCTCTCGAGCGTGACGAGGCTAGGAAGCAGGTAGTTACTCTGCTCGAGGAGGTTGAGTCGAAGCGCGCTTTAGACAAGAAGGTTGCAGAGCTTGAGACCCAGGTCGCAGAGACCTCGCGAAGATATCAGACGACTCTGGAGCTCTTGGGCGAAAAGAGTGAAGCCGTCGAGGAGCTCAAAGCTGACATTGCAGATATGAAGCAGATTTACCGCGAAGCTCTGGAGAGGTCCATGAAATAAGTCGCTTTTCACGATGTCACAATCTCTATCCCCTCTCGCTCCGCACTACCCAGGACGAAATTCCGCACCTGCAAACACATTAGCGGACGTCACGCATCAATATCGATGTACGAACTTTTGCGTCAGGAGCCAAACTGATTGCGAGCTGCTCGTCTTTGTCGCGCTTGCTAGAGTCTGCGCCTGCTCTGAGCAGTAATAAGGCTGTATCGCCGCGTCCTTCCGCGATGGCTTCTGATGTCAGCAACCCTCTGAGCAAAGAACTGGCACGCTTTGGCTGACCGTGATGCAATGGCGTCAAACCCGCGTCGTCCGAGGTGTTGATCGGGCTGTTATTGTCTAAGAGCAGAGTGCACATCGGACTCCAACCAGCTGCAGCCGCGCGATGCAAAGGCAGCTGGGAACGACGATCTCGGATTCTCGCCGATGCTTGATGTGCGATCAGGTTCCGAGCTGTGTCAAGGTTGCCTTTGGAAGCCGCAAAGTGCAAAGCAGTCTGAGTATCGTCAGTCGCTGGTGAGATCTTGGAGATGTACTATTCGCGTACTTGGCCGTTATTATCTGTGATTGTTAGCGAAACAGTCAGCTACGATCAGGATGTTCGCCACTCACTCTTCAAGGTGGCGTCAGCTCCTTTCTGCAACAGTAATGAAACTATCTGATCGCCTTCCGTCAAATTTGACGCCATCATCAACGACGTCCAGGCCAAATCGTCCTCAACGTCAGGATCGAAGGATCTCGAATCACAAAGTGTGTTGACGATGTCGAGATGGCCATTTGCTACGGCCCAGTGGAGTGGTACGCGCCCATCAGGGTCTTTCTTCTTCGCAAGACGAGGGTTCGCCTATGACCTTTAGACCAGGGCAAATCGTTATGCAATGCAGTTCCACATACGTTCAATAGAGATTCCACGGCAGCTACTGTCGAGTTTGTGAGATAATATTTTCTTGTCTCCGTCGTAGGTTGTCTTACATCGCCCCTCCCTAGCAGCTGCGTGAATAGCGAACTCGCCTGTATCGTCCGCCATATCTTCCGCTCAGACTTTGAACTCAAATGTCCACCAGCACAAGGAGCACAGTATTGTCGTCGCTTCTACTCCAGTATCGCTAGCTTGTCGCGGCTCAAGCGTTAGTTCGTTCTGAAACCTTGTTGTAGCAGCAATGCTGGCTCACAAAGGCCGGAGTGACGGATGGGCCGGAGAGTCTTGGCGTCACTGGAAGCGACTTGGATGCCGGTCTTTGCTTTCAGTTCTTTATCTTTTCACACACTACTCTGCGACATGAACTGCTTGGACCGGCCTCGAGCACATGTGACAAAATCTGTCAGCTCTGGCAGACTGCTAGCCAGGATCAGTCTGGGGATTTAGCCAGCACAGCGCTAGAGTGGCGCATTGCTTTCCGAGCAAGGCTGTACACACTCGAAAGCACGGCTATATCTGTTTAGTTTCTAGGCAATCCCGATGACATTCGTACTGAAAGTATGAATCGCGCCATTTTCGCGTCTAGCTTTTGTTTCTAAGCCGGCAAATGCGCGGGAAACTGGCATCCTCGTCAAGGAGCGGCGCGTTCACAAGGCCATGTGCGGGTGGGGCGTCGATTAGGAACAGGACTGGGAAACGATATAGTGTGTAGCTAGAACTAGGATGAGATGTAATGACTGTAGAGAGACTTTCACTGGGTAGCACTTTGGTCATTCAATCGCTACGAATAATGCGAACTTGCAATGGTGAACCTCGATCTCGTACTGTTGCGGCGAGCTGCAGGTGCCTTTGGGAGCTTTCTGGGCGTCATGGCGCGTAGGGCCATGTTTACAAAGCCTTTGCCTTCATAATTCCAAAGCCTTCGGACCGGCTGGTCAGCAGGTGAATACTAAAGTGGCAATTGTGGAAGTCAACATTAATCATCTCATCTGGACGAGAGGTACGAAGAAAAGTTGCGCACGGACCAAACGTGACGGCAAGCGTGGCGGCTGTGCCAAACCAGAAATGGCACCACGCGACTTCAACCTTTGAACCTCGAAACGTTTTTAAACATCTCCATTGTGCCACCACGTAATCCATTTTGCCAAAACAGCCTGAGGTCAGAGCATTGCAGGCCCCTGTCTGATACCATCTTCAACATGGCCGAAGCTCTGATTCATAAAAATGTGCACCGCACCCGAGAACTCTACGGATCAGCCCCAATTTTCTCCGAACCCTCCACATCTACCGGCCTAGCAGCCAGATTAAGAGACGAATACAGTGATGTCCGCGAACTACCCGCTGCACTGGCACGCAAACAAGCCGAAGCAGCTTCTGCCGCTCAGCGGACGAAACGCCAAAAGACCCAACACGCTGAGAAGCCCAGCGACGCCAAAGCGGCAGCCTTGATCGAAGGTTTATCCGCCAAAGCCGAAGCCAGCAAGCCCTCCGGAGGCCCGCAATCGCAGGCGATTGTGTTGCGGCAGGGCATTTCGAGTCAGAGCACCTCGACTCCCACGCCGGGTGAGTCGCCGATTACCGCGATGGTCAGATCACACAACATGGCGCAGCCGAGACCGGACTGGCACGCGCCGTGGAAGCTGATGAGGGTCATCTCCGGGCATCTGGGATGGGTGAGGGCGTTGGCTGTCGAGCCCGGTAATGAATGGTTTGCGAGCGGTGCCGGAGACCGGACGATCAAGATCTGGGATTTGGCATCTGGGTCCCTGAAATTGACCTTGACGGGCCACATTTCGACGGTCCGAGGGTTGGCTGTTTCGCCGCGCCATCCGTACTTATTCTCGTGCGGTGAGGATAAGAAGGTCAAGTGCTGGGATCTGGAGACTAACAAGGTCATTCGGCATTATCATGGGCATTTGAGTGGTGTGTATACGTTGTCGTTGCATCCGACTTTGGATGTGCTAGTTACGGGAGGTAGGGACGGTGTGGCGAGAGTCTGGGACATGCGGACGAGAAGCAATATCCATGTGCTGAGCGGTCACAAAGGGACCGTGACCGATGTCCAGTGCCAGGAGGCCGATCCTCAGGTCATCTCATCCTCTCTGGATTCGACAGTCAGGCTCTGGGATCTTGCGGCGGGCAAGTCAATGGGCGTTCTGACCCATCACAAGAAGGGCGTCAGAGCTCTCGCTATCCACCCGAAAGAGTTCACCTTCGCTTCGGGAAGCACAGGGAGCATCAAGCAATGGAAGTGCCCGGAAGCCAGCTTCATGCAGAACTTTGAAGGTCATAACGCCATCATCAACACGCTCAGCGTGAACGAGGACAACGTCATGTTTTCTGGTGGAGACAACGGCTCGATGGGCTTCTGGGACTGGAAGACTGGACACCAGTTTCAGAGCCTCGACACGACCGCCCAGCCGGGTTCGCTCGAGGCCGAATCTGGCATTTTCACGTCGACCTTTGATGGGACTGGAATGCGTCTGATCTGCGGCGAGGCTGACAAGACGATCAAAATCTGGAAGGAGGATGAGACAGCTACTCCAGAAACACATCCACTACAATGGAAACCTACTCTAGGACGGCAGAAGTATTGAAATTGCCGTGTTCGCAAGCAGTTTTCACCACGGAATAGCCATTCGGGGCCGTCTAAGATCTCTATGCAGCAAAACCTAGTCTGCCCACTTGGCCATCCTCTTTGAGCGCCAGGCGTATCTCCTCCTCACTAACGTTGAGCCGAACTCGGCCGACACGCTCGCCGCGACGGGCCTCCATGCTCAGTACCCCGGTCTCGATCAGTTCTTCTGAGGCAATATTCATTCCTGCGGGACGAGCTCCGAGAGCGCCAATTTCCGATTTCTTCTGGTTCTCTGAGACGAGAAGCCCACGAGGCAGGAGAAGACCTCGAACCCAAGCCTCCTCTGAAGTCAGGACCATACGCCTGGCGCCCTCGACAATCTCCGACAGACTACTCTCCGTCAATCCTGTCCTCCTGACGTGAGCGAGCAGAGCAGCTAGCATCACTTTGGCAGTGACAGACAACCCTCGTAAGGCTTGCTGAATTGGACTCGAAGTGGCCTCCGTGATGGCTCTCTTGATCGTGGCAATGGTCACTCGCCCACGTCTCGACGCCTTGGCCGCGTCGTGTTTGTGCTTGCTCGGAGTGCCGGGATCAGCATCCTCCAAGCTTTCCGCCTCTGCAAGTTCGACAGCTCGACGACAAATATCTAAAGCTCTTCGAGCATCTCCGCTCACAGCGGCGACCTTTCGGCTCGCAAACTGAATGGCATCCGGATCAACGATGTTGCCAGGCACACCCTCAAGACGGGACTGTATAATTTTCATCAGATCGGAATGTGTATAGCCTGCGAATGGGATACGTATCAGACCCAGACGACTGCTGATCTTGTTGCTTAGCGTTCGTTCAGGCAGGTCCATAGTATTAGCCACTGCAAGCACAATCAAACGACTGTGTCGCAGACTCGGCCAGTTGAAGAAGTTGTACATGACGCTCTGGTTCTTCGTGACAAGTTGGTCCAGCTCATCCATCAGAACCACGCATGGTACACGACGGGGATTTGGGTGCGTGAACTCTCTCTCCAGCAGGTCAAGGGCGTGGCCGGCACTAACGGTCTCTCCCCTGAGCGCTTGCCACAGCTGCACATAGGCTTGCTGTGGTTCTGTCACCTTCATGCCGTTGATCTCGACGAAAATGAAGTCATCCAGCTCTTCAGCTTGCACCGCAGCATCCAGCTTGCTCACAACCTCGCGCACTGTGGCCGTCTTTCCAGTTCCCGGTGTACCTGAAATGTAGATACATGACCCCGAGCCTTCGATAATCGCTGCTTCTAGATGCGTGTAGACAGTCTCGAAAGCCTCTTCTCGGCATGGAAGGGACGTTGGCACCGCCGCAACGTGGAGCTGTATTCGCGCTTTCTGGAAAGGCGAGGATGTGACGGATGGTGATAGGACGCGGGTGGCTAGAGGGCTGTATTCCAGGGGCTTCCTGACCATAATCTTGCGATGTCGGGGCGTGATATATTTCGAGGGGCTGACATTTGCAGATTTGGACGGCGTTGTCACAACAGAGGTCGTCTTGCGTTTCTTCTGCGGCGTTCGCTGTATCATGTCATCTTCGGGCCTGGTTTCTCCGTTCTCTACATATTCCTCCTCTTGACCCGCCTTCCGCTTCCTCTTGCGTGATGCCCAGGTATCTCTTCGTATTCGTTCTGACAGCTCTGTGATATCGTCTTTCCCGCCATAGATCTCGTTCCAGTCGAACTCGTCTGTATACGTAGCTGTCCTGGTATTGCAACCTCTTCGACATAAAAAGCTCTTGCCGTATTCCGAGGAAGTACGAGGGATCTTCAATGACGGCCAGGTGCTCTGAAATTGCTCGAAAGACAGAATTGTCGCTCTACCGTTAATCGTTGTCAAGGGGTTCCAGTCCCACGAAGGCGTGATGTAGAGTTCGTGGGCAAGGCAATCCGTCCGCTTCTTCGTCTTATTCCGTATCTCTTTATCAGTGGCAAACCACATGAAGTATGCCGCCTTCTCCGGCTCCTCGTCTCGGTCGTCATCATCGGCCTCCAGATCGTTGAAGCCACAGATGAGACCCACCCAAGCTTCTTTCGTCCCTTCAGCCTTCAGCAGGACCGCGTCTCCGACCATGCATCTGAAGCTGCCCATCCGAGCGCCGACGATCTCGGTCCCATCTTCGGAGTGGATGTATTCCCAGGGGTGGTCCTCGTAGCCCAGCTCATCATCAGAATCATCGCGACTGACGCCGCCTCCGGCCAGCAATTGCTTCGCTCTGCGAATTTGCCTGTCTTGCTGCGATGAGAGTTTGCGCGCCATTCTTCAAAGCCACTTTGACGCTTTTCTCGAGCGCTCAGGGAGCAAGATCCGTATGCTGTGCTGCAATCACTGGTGAATGCTGGTGTCGTGTCCGCGCGTTGCCGACGCGATTCGATAAAGCTGAATTAGGAAGGTACAAGCAGACTGAGATGATGTGTTTCGGTAACCTCCAACTCGGTCGCTCTTTCCTTGCCATGAGGTTCAGACACGCAGTCCAATGCAGGACGAGCTTCTGTCAGGTGAAGCTGCCCCAGAGCCAAGAGGAGTCACAATGTTTCCCAAATTGATGCACGAGTTTGCAGTGATGCGCCCGGCACATGTTTGCCCGCAGTCGCAATGCTTTGCGATTTTGACACCTCACGACTCACGAGAGCTCTGCTAATTCACGAGAACGTAACTGAACCCCGCCATGGGCATTCACTTTAGGACTCTCTTGCACTCCGAATAGACCATTCTATCTTCCCATGGTCCATTTCTCGCCTTCTTCAATCCGTGTCAGTCAGCTTCTTACCCTTCCGCTACTTCTGACGCCACCCTGAGGCCAGGAATTCATGTAACTCCAGCTACTCTTCTTACTTTTGTTCATGCAATCCCATTGGAGGATCATCCATCAGCCGTCTCTATCTCAGACCGTCCAAAGAGGATAGGAGGCTTGCAGTTCTCCCACTGCGCTACCGACCCACGAATAATTGCCATTGAGCTTGTCCCAGCCAGAGGTAAGGGCAACTTACACAATGGGTTTGGACTACGAGGAAGAGAATGCATTGGGTAAGTCCACGTACACGCTCGGCGTAGCAGATTCACTGACGTCTTTACAGAATGGCAGAACCCCGAGCAGCACGAGGAGAATCTGAGGAGAAGGGCTGCTACTGGAAATCACGATTCACGTGCCTGGAACGTGGTTGCTGCGAAGGATACGAGAAACCCCAGGAACATGCAAGGCCAACCAGCTGCGGGACCAGCGCCAGTTCAACCAATCGCGCCAAAGCAGAATGCGAGTGCGAGTGCCTGGAATGTTGTTGCTGCGAGAAACCCGAGAAATCCCATAAACAACCAAGCTCAATCGCACGTAGGACGAGCTCCACCTCAGGCCGCGACAATACCAGTCAAACCTCCAGGCCCGAGACAGGCAAATTACGCGAACGGTACATTGCCTACGCGGCTGCATGCACAAGGCGGCAACATTGGCGCGCACGTTTCTGCCTCCATCAACAATCGAAGACAGCCAGGCCAAGCGCTACAGCGACCCCCTGTCGATCGTCAAATAAGTTCTTCGCCTCCAGAAATCAAAATCGGTGACCCGTATCAGAACTCCTCACAGAAGCCACGGAGACCAGCTGGTCCCCCGCCCATCGACCATCATCGTCCTCGGCATTCGGCTTTTGGAACACATCCGTCTCGCAAATACCATGAGCGCCTATTCGCCAGGGTACGACCAGAGAACGATGAGTATGAAAAAGACGCCGACATCAAGAAAAGTGAAGAAGTCGCTCAGCATTCGATCGACAGCAAGGCGGACGGGCGCGATGACTATGGTCACATAGGTATATTCGTGCTTGGTGATCAGATGGCAGCAAAGCCTGAGCCTATCAAGCAGTCACTCAAGGAGCTGACTGGAAGATATGCCTTGACCGTAGATACTCCCCGGGGCTGTCCTCTCATCGAGCTCGTTGCGCCGGAAGCGCAGACGATTCATCTTGCGCTCTCGCGCTGTCGTGGAGCAATCTTAGGCTCTCTTCACAGCCAAGAACAATTCCAGATGATATTGGTCGAAAGTCCAGGGGAAGGTGTGGCCTTGAGCAAAGCCAACGTTCGCATGATCTCGGCGTGGCATGAAAAGGCTAAGCCTGCTGCGGCAGGCCTTCATCAGCCCAGTAACAAGACCAATATGTACGCTCTGGTCGTTCCAATGCCTCGTAGCGCTGTCGATTTCGATATGGAGGACCAAAAACGCCGGCAAAACAGCATTGCACTGCAGGTTGCCACCACCCGAGCGCTTGGCAGGTTGGTACACTACAAAGGGTCTGTCACTATGCGCATCTATTTTGGAGCGCTCGCTCTCTACCGCTACGCGTGGAAGCAAGGCCAGGAGACCCAAACTGCAGACACATTCATCTCCAACCTCCGCAAATCAGGAACAGAGGCCGGCTTTTACAAGATGAAAATTGCTACCGATGCTGAGAAGGCGCAGAAAGAGAAAGATCTCATCGAACTGGACGACGACCCTAGCTTTTTCCAACGTGTGACCAGAGCACAGCACTTGCTTATGCCATACTATGGCTTTGGACACATCAAGGACACTCGACCATCTTTTACCGGCTACTTCATCTGGAAACGGTCTGACCAGACAGACATGATCTACGAAGTTGTGACCAAACCAATTGGTACTAACGTAGCCGCGCCTCCTACCATAGCCGGTCGTGGTTGGATGCCGCCAAATGCATCTGGACTGACGAAGCCACTGTCCGTATTCATAACTCAGCTCAATGGCGGTGTTTCTGCTGCACTTCAGATCCGCACCGAAGAAAAGTTTGTTCAACCAGCAGAGGTACCTACGCACCTTACTGCTCAGCTAACAAGTCCGCTTCCCTCTAAGGATTATGCAACTGCCGCGCGTAATGGCGAACTACTGTTCAATTGGGTCAGGACGGGCTGCTACGATTTCAGACAGCGCACAACGTGGAAGTTCCGGGTTACTGCCAATGCAGACTTTGTTTTTGAGCTCACCAGATATGATAGCTACAATCAAGTTCAGACTCCAGAGGGGCTCAACAAGCAGCCAACAGAGTCGAGGTGGGACGCTTGCGTCTATCATGAGGAGTGGCAGGAAAAGTTTGCCGAAAACATCAGTCTGCGCCGTGGTGAAAAGGCTGGCTGGGAGCCAACGATTGACAACTTTTTCCCTGCACAGCCGAATGATCAAGGTGATCTCGGTGTGCCTCCAGGACTGGCAACAATGCTGAAATGGGTGCGCGAAATCCTCAATTCCTTGAATCTGGAGGAACGCGAGAAGGTGTGGCAGAAGCCCGGAGCTAAGCAGCAGCAAGGTCAGCAGCAAGAGATCAATCAGAAGGGTAAATTGAAAGCCAGGAACTAGAGGCACAAGGCCCAAGATGAGAAGTTGTTTTTATTTAATCGAGTCTGTGCTCGGAAATGCTTGATACGGGTTTTGAGACTGAATTGTGCATGTTTAATTAGCTATGGAATTAGCTATGAGCGTTATGATCTACTCTATGAGACTCTTCACAGATGAAGGTCGTCAAGACTATTGGCCTTGACTTCTGCCGCTTTCTTTAGTCTATTCATGACAGCTGCCACCTCATCGCCGTCTCGCTCCTCTAAACCTTCCACCAAAATCAACTCGACTTGGTGTAAATCCATCTCCCTGAGGCCTCTGAACAGGTTTCGAGCCATGGCCCCTGCCGTGCGACCCAAAGCGGCATCCACGTATTGGAGTTCCCTCCCGCCGGTTTCGCCGGTGAACCACGAGTTTACCTTTCTCAACTGCAAGTCCGTGCTGTCGAAACCGTTCGAAACGTTCCGTGACTCCGTTTCCGCCAACTTCGTGTCACTACTCCCACTAGCTGTTATTCCAAATTGCTGCCACTTCGGTCCTCTGAGGATACCTATCCTACTATATCCACTCTCGTGCGTAGCCTTCTTCAACAAAGTATTCAGGCCTGTCGGTCCACCTAAACCACTTTTCACCAACACGACCTTTGCAGTCGGCGAATAGTGCTTGTACTTCATCCCCGGTGCCCGCGGCTTCTCCTCGCTCGCGTTGTTGCTTTCTAAGCTCTCGTCCGCATCCTTGTATGCCACAGCGGTCTCCTCCCATCCCGGTACACTCCTGATCTGCGCCAAGCTTACGCCTCCAGGCCGGAGTATGGCTGGCGGACTACTTAGACCGTCGACTACAGTGCTCTCGACGCCCACGTCGCAGGATCCTCCGTCCAAGATGTATTCGATGCGGCCGTTCAGATCGTGTAGAACGTGCTCTGCGCGCGTCGGGCTTGGTCGAGTGGAAGCGTTAGCAGACGGCGCCGCGAGAGGGCGTCCGCTGGCGTGAATGAGCGCGAGAGCCAGGGACGAAGAGGGCATGCGCGCCCCGAAAGTGGGAAGAGAGGCCGTGACCTCTGGCGCCAGCTGTGGTGAGGTCGGCAGGAGGATCGTGAGAGGTCCCGGCCAGAAGCGTTGGATTAGCGGATGGTAGATCTCGGGTATCGGATCCGTATTCGTCGTGTCTGGGGAGAGGAGGGACCGGAGCGAGGAGAGGCTGCAGATGTGAACGATCAGGGGATTGTCGGCTGGCCGGTTCTTGGCAGTGAAGATGCCCTTGACGGCGGAGGAGCGGGTCGCGTCTGCTCCGAGCCCGTAGACGGTTTCGGTGGGGAAGGCTAGTGGGATGGAGGAGGTGCGGAGGGTATGAGCGGCCAGAGAGAGGTTGGTTGCTTCGGTACTGCCTGCGGGGATGGTGACGGTGAGGTGGCTCAGGGATGGATCCGTGTGTTCGACTTTGATGTTGCGCAGGTCCATGGGCAGGATGCGAGTTTGATGTTGACTTGGAGAGGTCCCGTTGGACTTAAAGTTGTCGGCAGCCATCGTGCCAGGTTGTTGGACAGCTGCCGAAATGTTCCGTGAAGATATGAGAAAATGAGGTTTAAGTTGAGTGAAGATACAGCGTATGATAAAAAGTAAAGATGACATCAAAATTTGACGTAAAGTCTATCCGCTTGTGGACGGCCGGTGCTCATTGTAAAGGTAGTGTAGTCTTTGACTTACGAAGGTAATAGTCTTGTTCTCGATACATTGCTCGTCGATGGATGTCGTTGGCACAACTTTTTCTGTGGCTGTTGAAACAAAAAAGTGTGACAAAAAAAGTCATAGCGCATCGGCGAACAACGAGCAACATGAGTCACCCAGCTGTGCCAGTTTCCCTGAAAACTCCTTTATCCATGATCATATTCGCATTCTCCCTCGACTTCAACATTTCCATTTACAGGCTTGCTTTAACTTCTTAGCAACCTAGAACAGACGCGTCGTGCACTGCTCGCGTACCTACTACCTACCTCCTTACTGAATTGCTCTGACTGCTTACGTCACTTTCTGGCGGCTACCTATCGCAGCCCGGTCTATGACAGTCAGGCTGCCGCTGCGCCCGCCCTCACTCGACCATATTCCGACCCTCCTGTATCTACCCGTTCCTACTTCCTTATTATCTGTAGACAGACCTTGTTGCGATCATGTTTTGCTCAAGAATCACGATAAAGTCGACCGTTGTACAAATTCCACAAGTATTAGCACAATCCGCACAGTCGCGCACCACAAACGGGTGAAACAACAATGGAAGCATTAGAGGTTCGTACAGACCGAAGCCCCCTGTCGTGCTTGTTTGTGTTCGCTGACCTAGGTTTCCAGCGAGAATACTGTCCTCCTTTGGACTCAGCGCTGGTGTATGCGATTCTATCCGACCATGACCTGGACGACGAAGAATCACTGAAACGAGCCCGCGAAACCTTAGATGGGTTGAAGATCTCTGCAGAGGTTGAAGAGGCTAGTGGCTTTGATCCATCAGGTAGCAGTAACGTTAAGGACGTTCTGTCAGATAATGATGATCCCGCCCACTCACCGAGCGACATCGTGTCTTCCGAGACAAGTGCCACGGATATCACGGCTTCATTCTCCGCGTTCACATTTGAAGAAGGCGAAAATGGTTACGACAAAGGCATCGATGCCATGTCGATGGACGAGAAAGTGGATCTGCTAAAACAGATGTTTTCCAGTCTCAAGCCTTACGATGTCAAGTATGTCCTTGAGAAGCAGAAAGGAGACTTTGGATGCGCCGTAGAAATTTTGCTTAACCAACAATTCCTCGCCGAAGTGGCCGATGAAGACGGAATTAAGCATGTTGCACCACGAGGTGTTGACGGATTTGCAGTCGAAGCCCGCCCCGGTCGGACAAAGAAAGGCAAAGCAAAGAAGAACAAGAATGCCGCAAAGTTGGACCTGAACACGAAACTCACAGAAGGCCCGTCATCTTCAATGAACCGCTGGCAGCTGGCACAGGAAGACGTCAAATTCATCGCAGACCGTACTAATCTCAACATCACCACCATCAAATCATTGTACAATTCGGCTGGCCACTCGCTGAGAGCCACAATTATCTCCATTTGCAAGAAGGACCCGAAGAAGACCTTCAATTGCAGTACTGATTCCGACGATGCTTTTGTGCAGAGCAACATTGTCGATCTCAAGAGCGAGTTTCCATCCGTTCAGCGCTCCTATGTCACAAACTTGGTTCTGCTCACCCATCCTCTGATGGTCTCGGCTCGTGAACTCGCAGAGAAGATCTCCGACACATACCAGGAACCAATCCTACCACAGTATGTCAACACATCGGTCGAACCTGAACCCGCTACGAGAGCCAGCCTCGAAGCTGAAGAGTGTGCCCATTACTCCGAGATGTCGACCCTCCCCGTCAACGCCCAGATCGAAAACCTGCGCTCGAACGCCTTTGCACAAGCATCCGTGGCGTATCGTAGATCGCGCTCCAATCCATTGATGGGTGGCGCTGCAGCTTACTACGCTAGCATCGGCCACACGGCGAACGCGGCGATGAAGCGGTCGAGAGCAATTGAGGCTAACAGCCGTGTGGCGGCACAATCCAGTCAAGACATGTGTGACCTGCATGGAGTCATAGTCGCCGACGCGAATAGGATCGCTAAGCAATATGTCGAGAGGTGGTGGGAGAGTAGGAAAGAATACTCGCGGCAAGGCAGTACCATGGGAGGCTCAGTATTCAGGATCGTGGTGGGGAGAGGTTCGCACAGCGCTACAGGGGTAGGTAGACTGGGGCCGGCCGTGGCCAAGATGTTGAAGAACGAGGGTTGGAAGGTCGATGAACAGGTCGGAGAGCTACTTGTTACGGGAAGAGCGAGGAAATGACTTATGTGTTCACGATTTGCTGGTAACGATTTGGATGGTATACAGTCGATGATTCAAGGACTCGTTTCAACGACTAAAGTCGCAATCTGGGGACCTGGCGTGGAACTCGTGGTTCAGATTCATCTGACCTATGTTGTAATATTCGCAGTGAAGCTCAATGTTTCGCAACGAAAAACGAGTCACAAGAATTGCTTCATTACTTCATAACATGTATACCGACTACAACCCCTGCCGTACCCTATCCGCCAACATCTTCTTACCCAGATCCCACATATTCGCGATGCCCTGCTCACTGAGATCGATGTTCTTCATATTGGGGATGTCTTGCTGCGGTGGCCGTGTGACTCTGCTTGCAACCACGACAGGGTCGGTTTCCAGAATGACACCGTCGTCAACAATCTCATCGACAGCTAACGAGACCAAGTCGTAGTTCTCGATGATCGTTCGCTTGTCGGTCGAGTTCCTGGCTTGGTCAGCATGCTTAGTCTCTCAATTGGCGAAGTTCGCGGCCTCCACTTACTTCAGTAAGATTGCCAGACTGTCTCTCAAGGCCAACACAACGCTAAACAGCAAGACCTCATTTTCGTCCGGACCACCGACCACGTATAACATTATGTCGCCCTCCATCTTGTATACGACAATTCGGTTGTCGTATAGGATCACATCATTGACTGTCTTGTTTGTCTTCTCCATCAGCCCCTTTTCGAATGCCTTCTGTTCCTTTAGGGTGGGATATGGGTTCGCGCCGGGGTAGTCGGTGGTGCCGGCCGGAAGGTTGGCGGGCGGGTGCGGCGCTGAGTAGTACTTCGCTAACAGACGAGTCTTGTCGTCTGTAGAGAGAATGAGGATGGCGTTCACGCTTTGCAGGGACATGTTCGGCGCCATGGTGGAAAGGTGGTGGGCGTGGCCCAAGTCCGTTTCTGGGAAGGGGAGATTCAGCTGGTGGCTACAGCGCAGTGGTAGATGCGATCTGGGATTTCGCAACTCTTGACGACGTCCTTGATGGCCGTTTCGCTATGCAATGTGTGATTTTCAATTGTCTCTTACAACACGGCACCCGTTCGTCAGCGCCGTGGCCTGAACGCTGGCCTGGGAGCTGCGGGCGGCTTTACGGCCGGCTTTAGCACCGAAAGGCTTAAATTCAGCGACCTCACCCCGCCAACGACCATTCCATCTTGCCATCATGCACCTCACTCGACACCTCTGAAGAATCGACTCTCCACGCCCATCCCACGCTTCACGCAGCTCGCATCTTGGTTGACTGGGACCCGCTGTGCTGCGTCGTATTCCGGGGCGTTGCTCTGTACCATGAAAAGCTCCCAAGGGGCCGAGTAGCTGGTCGGCGGCTACGGCGAGGCTCTGCCCGCGGATTGGACGGCACAACAACCTCCCAGGCCGAAAGCTCGAACCCGTTCGGTCAGCTTGTCATTACGCATTGTCAGATTACATGGACTGCGACTCATGTACCCGCCCGTTTCTTGCGATGATCATTTGTTACCGTTGCCAGCCGCCTAAAAGCTATGGCTGCAAGGCTCTGTCGGCCGTTTTAAAAACAGAAGGAAATTCGTTTCAGTTCCAGCCCACGTATCCGCCCCGTACTGTCCGTTCCCCCAAGACTCAAATGTGCCCGTGCTACCTCTGTACCCCTGCTTCCCTCGAGTGTTTTGAAAGTTGAAGTTCTTGTGCAAACGGACGGACAACGCCTGAGAAGAGAAAAAGAGAAAGTGTCGGCCGTGTCCCCTTGTCCATTCATTTTGCCCGCTCTCAAATGGCCTGGAGGCGCCTTTGGCGCTCTCCTGCCAATTGCATGATTTCGTCCTCGAGCGTCTTGACAATGTCCTGACTCCGGTCGATGCTGGCGCTGAACTTGCCTCCTTCGCGTCTCCAGCGCTGGATGCGTTCAACCTCAGCCACTCGTCGGCGCTGCTTGGTGTCGATCTTTTCGCAGAGCTTGCACTTCTGGCTGACAGGCACCGTCTGCATGATCAACTTCATACCGCACGTTTCACCGGTACGGTACTCGCGGTTGCAGTGTTGGCGGAAGTGTCCCCACTTCCAGTCGCCACACTGGAATCGGTGTTGGTCGAAGAAGCACATGGCGATTGTTTCAAAATAAGCTACCCTGGTTCTTCAGTTCGCACTCCTTGTCATCATAGGAAAGCTTGTATGGAGCTCAGTGCTTACGGTGTCGAGTGTCTCAAAAATGGCCGATCAAGGGGCCTGTACAATGGTTTGTGTAAGGGCCCTTAAAACCCTAAGAAGCATTGTTAGCCTGTTGTCCATTCAAGATGTTCAAGTCTGATGTACCTTTGTGTTTGAAGATTAAAAAAGAAGGGGGAATTTTGAAGGGAGAACTCTGCTTTCTGGTCCAGTCTTTGGGATGCTGCTGATGGTTCCGAGACAATACGGAGACAGAAGGGGTATTTATGCTCCTCGAGGAGACGTCCCATCGAGTCAGTTGTTCGCTCAGACTGCCGGGGAAATTCTCGCGAACGCAGACCCCCGCTTCCTTCGCGAGCGCTTTGGTGATACGGCTTACGGGGCACCGGCTCTCGATTGCTCTGGTCGCCAATGAAGTCAGGATCTGGCCATCCATCACGCAAAGATGGCGTTGCCAACTGTCCTGGTCCCTTCTCGGATGGCCACGAAGGTCCGAGACCTGCGGTTCGGAGCACACGGGCTGCCGTCTAAAGTGAAGACCATCCAGTCAGATGATCGAAACTTATCTTGATTGAGAGGTCTCTCATGCAAGACTAAGAATCTTTCACAGAGGATGGGCAGACCTCGGCCGGTTGTGTTCATCATTCTCGCGTCACATGAGGGATTGATCGCCCCTTTTCCCTTTGTCGTGGCTTTGATCGTTCCCGATCGGAGGTCGATGACTGGACGACCAAGTTTCTTGAGCGGGAAGTCTGCAGTCACAGTCAAGCACGGGATCATCTTCTCCACTTTGATGCGTTTTTCACTCTCCTTTCCTGTGCTCGAGTGGCATGAGGTGACCTTGCGCGGGCAGGGTCGCTCTCTTTCCTTGGCTTCATGGTCCGGCCATCCGGTCTCGAGCACTCCCTGCCTATGACCACACACCGCTTCGTCATGTCAGATATTATTTCCAGGAGGGGAAGCGAAAGTTCTGGCATTAATCGGCATCATCGACTCGCGGAAATGCCGCAGAAGATCCGGTTTCGCTTCACTCAGCCTTCTGGGAGGCAAAGAGAATCGGACAGGCCCTGAAAGAGCACCACGCTCGGACCAGCTTTGCATAATCCTTAGCACAGGTACAGGGATAGGGAGAGAAAGTGGAAGAGGGCTTTGCGGTCGAGCACACGCTGATCGGAGGGGAACGCTGCAATCGACGATGCCAACGTGGCAGGCTTCGGACCCGTGGAAAAGCTGGTCGACATTAACCATCCTTGTGTTTTGAGTTCACTCAGGGTTGTCCGGCCGCGAATCCCAGAATGCTGTTCTCGTACCACCTCTTGCAACCCAGGACGTCTTCAGCCGTCACTACGGCCAATTTTTGCCAAACAACCGGCGCTGGCATCATCCGGCACCAGGCCTATCACAAAGTCTGGAAGCGAAGGCTAGCAAAAGATGTCACGGCTACCAAGCGATCGACAACGCATGTATATTGCCAACGGGCCCTGGGCCTGGTTTCCACCTCGAAGTGACGATAATCATCAACAGAGCATGCACGTTCCCGGCACAGACGCTAGGCCAGCCTCGTCGTCAGGCAAGAGGTGGCCGTCAAAGGGGCCCGTTGCATCGGCAACCAGCCAGCATGATCGGTGTTGCATGCTTTTCTCGAGGCAGGCAAATGGCTGACCGCCGCCGAGGCCATGTCTAACAAGGCCAAAAGCCGGTCCAGCACGTTTCTGCATCTACACTGCAATATGGGTGGCGAAGCAGGTCGCCATGAGGCTACAATCAGGAACTAGCTGACGTCCGGAATTTCCTTTTGCGGTTTAGAGCGCAGAACCAGGATGCCGGGTCCTCGGACGCTCAGGTGAGCAGCTGTTGCTGCGGGTTCGCGCTCCTGATACATGTGGGCTTTGGCAAATAGGGAGACAGCCCTGGGGCCCCAGAGGAGAGGTCAGGGGGGATGATGGGCTAGTGCTGGTGCCGAGGACCCCGGTTCTGGGAGCTGATAGGTGGAGTGGTGCATTAGGGTGAGGGTCAGGTACCGCGTCGCGGACGCGGTGGTGGATGTGGCCCTGGTGAGGGTGTGGAGTCGGACGTTTGTTTGTCGCGTGCGTGCAAGCGTGAAGAGGGAGGTGTGGGCTTGCTTGTCAATTGTCAACAAGCGGTCGAGGCAACTGCGGACAGGTGAGTGGGACTAGCAGAATAGAGCAGGTCAAGCATGTGAACTGCAGGTTGGTACAGCTGGTTCCGGAAAAGGCGTAGCGTAGACTGAGTGCTGCTCTTCGCTCAATCCAGAGCAGCTACAGGACGAGCACTAAGCGCGCATGGCCTTCAACATGGAGCATGGCCTTCCCTACCCCGGTCAATTGGCGCAGTCGACTTGGTCTAGCGTCAGTCAACATGCAGAGTCAAATCGACCTCGTCTTCCTGTATCTTACTGTGCAGAGTGCAGACCGTATATTCTGCAGCGGGCCGTCTCAAGCAGGACCGGGTTTGTTTACATGGTGGCAAGGCGACGCCCAAACGCAGGCATTGTTGGCAGACGTTCTCCGCTCGACCTCTTATCGCCCCCAGGGATGGACTGAGGTCGCACGAGGCAGACTCGAAGCTGCACATGATCGGCTGATCGGATCATCAAGCATGATGGTCGAGGATGAAGACCGGGCTTCGACGGGCCGGATGCATGTCCGTTGTCGAACCAACAACACGCATATCTGAATCAAGCCATGCTTTCAATGCTCAGCTCGACGACTAGACTAGTAGATGCATGTAAAATGAGTTGTAGTCAATGAGTGAGACAATTGCACGGCCGCGTCAGACTCGAGCCCAACGAGTCTCAGATTCGGCAGGCCAGGCACCCACACATCTTCTTCAGCTCATTACTCAACACACCCATCCCTTCATCCCTCCCGCTCATCCTGCACAAGCGCCTAAGATACATCATCACGACCTCATATCTGCAGCGCCCACTACCTACCTAGGCAATCAACGCGAAACTTCGCAACACGAACAATCGGACACAGACTCCCGGCCTGGCCCCTCGCATGGCCGCATCCCCAGCATGGCGCAAGCCCACGACCCCCGACACTCTCGCTCAACAGCAGCAGATCAAAGCCCAACCACCAACCATCTCGCCCCTCGAGTCCTCTCGCCTGCAGCTCCCGACACGCCACCATCGAATGGCAGCTCCGGGGCAAGCTCTCCGAACCATGACGCTGCGGCTCCCATCGATTCGCTGGTAGCCGACGACACTGGGTCGGCCAGCGAAGACGCTCCGCTTTCTCCGGCTAATAATAATACCACTACCGCGTCTGCGATCAGTGCGAGCAGCACCGACGTCGGGCTTGTGAAGGCCGTGGAGGAGCCGGTAGCGTCGAGCTTGCTGCTGCGTCTGCCCCACGAGTGCGTTTTGCAGATTCTCGCGTTTCTGGACGTGCCGGATTTGCTTGCCGTTAGTAGGGTGAGTGCACGTTTTCTTGCGTCTCGAGTAGCTGTGTTCTCCCTGTGAATCGTGGTGAGGCAAGATTTAAACTTACATCGTGGGTTCACGAGCTTATTCTGTTTACTTATTCTCTTTTGTTTGCGTTGTTGAAGCATCATGCGAATTCTTTGGGTGGTGGGTAGACGCTTGCGATATGTGTGTGTGTGCGTGTGTGGACTAAATGATGCGAGCCATGTGGATTGCATGTGAGGTTCAGCATTGAGTTTTGCTGTTCCTGGCGGACTGGCATGTGTTGACACCTTCGATACTGGGCGTCTACTCTTGTGTGGCGACGAAGACCGATATGCTCTGCTTTCGCCAAATTTACCTATCTCGATTCTCCTACCTGGAAGCATTTGGTATACTATCTGCCCCACAGAATATTTACTGGACAGTAATAGCCAGTCATTATGAACAGCTTTATCTATTTCTCTCAATCTCACTCCAAAACCATAGTTAGCAATTTCACTCGATGTACTGACATCCCATTCTAGACCTGCACTTTCCTTCGGCTGCTCCCCAGCGATCCGCTCCTACACCGCCAACGCCTTCACTCAATTCCACCCCGCCTCTCACACTCCCTCTCCCGCCGACCTCCACTCTCCGCCATTCGACCACCCCGCGCGCTCATCTACCTTACACCGACAGCGTTGACAGCACGTCACGTGCACCGCGAACTCGTGTCCGCGCGCCTTCGTCGCCGTCTAGCCCGAAGACCCGACGTCGCAGATCTCGTAGGGCGAAACGTCCTGCCAAAAGAATGCTTCACGTTCGTGTTCACGACCGAGACATTAGCCTCGAAGCCCAGGAAGAATGGACGTGGACGAATAGGGAGCTTTGCAATCAAGGAGGGCGAAGAGCTGAAGTTCGGACAGACAAGCACCAGAGAGATCGATCTTGAGTGCATGCCCGGCGACTTGATTCGCCAAGTCGAAGACGTACCAGAGGATACACGTGTGTCTGCATCGGGTCAGCCGTTATCTCGGGACGCGACATCTTCACGACGCATCCCGCACGCAATCTCCCCCTCCCTCGTCCACGCGACGCGCCTCATCGAGCGCGAACGCGTCAAAGACCGAATTCGGTCCTGGATCGAAAGCCGCGGGCACCAAGAACTCGAGCGGCCCCAGCGCGAAGAAGAAGAAAGCGGGCACCGCAGCGTCGCCGGGCTGGTACGCCGGTTCAGGATGAGAGGCATTGCCGGAGGAGACAATGCCAAATCGAGATCAGTCGACACTGGCGAAGCTTTGCTAGGAGCTACTGCTGGCTCCGCTGATGGTGTTACAAGCTCTTCTGGTTCTGATCAGGGGAGTGGGACGGCGGTGAGCAGAAAGCGTGCTCGAGACGAGGATGGTGGGAGGTGGGGTCGGGGAGCGGTCAAGTGGGCGGAGAGAAGGAAACGGGATCCGACGAGGGCGCATGTCTTGGGGTTGAGGAGGTTCTGGGAGGCCGTGGGCAGGGCGGAGAGATGAGCAGGACTTTGCAAGGACACGACTTGGAAGACTTATGATAACGATCAAGAGGTTGGAATCAGGTGCACAGCGTTCGGGGTTCTCGTGCAGGGTTTCTGTGGTTTCTGATTTCAGGAGACCGGCTTCGGCTGATGGCAACAGTTTTCAGGCTTAATGTAGGTTTCGGTGGTAGATATGCAAACTTTACACTATGTGGTGGTGATGGAAATGGAGCAAAGGGCATGATTGAATCTCATCAAAAACTGCTGGCCATGTGATTCGTTCTGCATAACAAGTATTAAGGATGATTAGAACGCGTCCTTGCGTAGTAATCCACCACCATATCAATCCAAACAATATCTGCCCTCCACAGTTACCCTCGCCCATCACGCATCACGCTCGGTCACTCCCAACGACAGTCGGCTCTACGACTTCGTCACAGCAGGTGCGGCACCGGCTTCGGCAGCTTTGACCTCAGCAGCAGGCGTGGTAGTGGCCGTTCCAGCTGATGCTGTGCCGCTCAATTCATTTGGTGGCGGGTCAGTCTGAGCAGCTGGGCTGGCGGTGGTACTTCCAGGGCTGGGAAGTTCGCTGTTGGCAGCACCTTGGCCAGCAGCCTGGCAGATGATCTGCCACCACTGCTGTGCATCCTGCGGCGAGTGGGCCTTGAACTGCAGCTCATGAGATTGCTGGAAAGCATTGCCGACCTTGCCCTTGCTGACATCCTTGCCCTTGACGTTGAATTTGTTGTCCTCAACAGCTCCGACTTGGCAGTCTGGCAGATACAGGCTCATATCTGGGCTTGGTTCATTCTTGCCGTAGTCGTTGCTATCCTCGAACTGGTGCAAATACTTGGCCGGGGAAACGACATAGTAGGCAGCCTTGTATCCACTCAAACCACCCAAAGCACGGCTCTTGCGTTCCAAGGTGCCAGCAATTAGCGGCTTAGTGGCCTTGTGGTTCTCGTTGGCAAATACCATCTCCTCGGGCTTCTTTTGCGGCTGCGAGGGATCTATCATCACATTTCCGTAGCGGTGAAGGAAATTGGCCCACTCGTACTCGAGGGGAACGCTTTGCAGTTTGGATGTCATATCCGTGTACAATGCCCTTTGCCTGTCGGCCTGCCCGCCCACAATCTGGAGGAACAGGCTCATGGCCTGCTGGAAGGTCTGGATCACGTGCTGCTCAAACTGAGAGAAGTTCTCCTGTACCTGGATAAGGTCGCTGCGGTTGCTGTTCTCCTCAATGACCTGCTTGTATAGCCGGTGCTTGATGCTCCTGTGTAGAACGTAGGGGTCGTTCGCCGCGTTATCGATCTTTCCCCCGGCCGAGTCGAAACTAGCGGAGTGCTGGCCAAGTAGCTCGATCTGTTTCTGGCTGTGGTCCCTCGCCTTAGCAACGCTCTTGCTTCCTTGGTTGGCACCTTTGGTCAGCTCCTTGTTCTTGGACTTGATCTCCTGGTGCAGTCTCTTCAGGATCGGCATGACCTGGCCCTCGATGGCCTTAGCAGTTTCTGTGTGTAGGTTGCTGATGCCCTGGGTGTTCGTCTTCACATTTTCAAAGAAGCCATGGATGCCATTGACCGATGGGTCGAAGTGGTGCGCTTCTCTGAGAGGGTTCGAGATGGTCTTCAAGACCTTGTCATACTCCTTGCCGTGGGCCTTTTGCATCTTCTCGGTGGCAGAGACATAGGCCTCGAGGTAGCCGCAGGCGTGCTTCCATGCCTGCAGACGTTCCTCGAGAAGCTGGGCAGTATCGTTGGGGTCGACCTCGACGAACTCGTCGTCACTGTCGTAGGCCGTGGGGCCCCCTGTGCTGCTGTTGGACAGCACTCGGCGGGGCAGGCCTTGGGCCGGGGCGCCAGTAGCTGGTGATGCGGTGGCAGACATAGTCTATGTATTTAGGGTAGAATTATCGGTGGTGATGTAGAAGCGTGAGAGGAGAGGAACAAAGGCGTGTCTATATACTTCCGACGACAATGGTCCAGGCCTCGGTCATGGTAGAGAGCTTTGCAAAACTGGCAGGGGTGAGGCTGTCGTCAGGCCAGTGGGGGCAATGCGATGGGCGGGAAGGCGCGATCTGCATCGACATCATTTCAGGGTCTGAGCTCAGCCTCACCGCACCCTGAGATCTGTACGTCATTGCTTGCTCTCATTTGCTGAGCATCTTCAGTTGATCCGTTTGGGCCGAGAAGAATTTTCTGGACGCATCATATCCTCGTCGAAACTTGGTCGATGGCGTTTTTGCGCCCGAGGGAAGCTCGGACGGAGGATAGGCGTGGATCGAGACATCAGGCCAGACTATCTCAGACACCGTTGAAAGCATCCGTGGGAGGTCGTGTGACGCATGTCAAGAGTCTGCAAAATGATGAAGATATCGAGACAAAGAGAGCAGCGAAGATTCCCAGACATGGCATCAAACAAGAAGGATAACTGAAAGGTCGCGCTCTGAATGTTTCCAATTCTCGATGCCGCAGCTTTTGTTGCACAGCATGTTTCGCTATGCCTATAATACAAACATCGACCACAATCGCGATATGACCAGCAATCTTGCACTGATCCAGCTTTATACACTTCCACTGTATCCGCCGTATCCCCTTGACTTCTTGCCCTTCAACAGTTTCCGACCTTCATCGACCCAGAGCACGCTACTGGCGATCAAAGCCAGAACCGCCAGGTCACTTGCATACAGCGCCTCGGTCTGGAAAACCTGCTGCAAGCCTGGCAGGTATACTACGGCCATTTGGCCTAGCAAACTGCCACCAACGGCAAAATTGAACAACCGATTGCCAAACAGGCTGATTTCGCCCCTCAGGAATGATTTGCCTTCAGATCGGCAAGTGAGCGCATTGAACATGTCGAAAAACACAAAGCACGTAAAGGTCATTGTAGTGTCTCTGGCCGTCACTTTATGGTCGACGGTCATCTCGTGAATGAACACAAACATAACACCTGCCATGATGAGAGCCGCAGAAGTCAGCACTCGCTGGAGTAGCGCCCGCGTCAGTGCACGTGCGGTTCGACTCCGTGGCGGTCGAGACATGACCGCCGGATCAACTGGCTCGACTCCTAGAGACTGTGCAGGCGGTCCATCCATAAGAATGTCTGCACAAGAGTCAGTCAAAGTATGGAGGGCTGTGGGATACGATCGACTCACTGATCCAAAGAATTTGCATAGGGTTCAACGGCTGCTTGAGCTTCATGATGACACTGAGGAGGGTGAGTGAAAGTGCCGCGACACTGGTACTGAGCTGGAAGGTAAGAAAGTTTTGGACGTTGTAGAAGATCCCCTTGCCTTCTTCTATGGCGTTCAATATGGTTGAGAAGTTGTCGTCCGTCAAGATCATGTCAGCAGCCTCTTTTGCAACATCAGTCCCGAGGACGCCCATCGAAATACCAATGTCAGCTTTCTTGAGTGCAGGAGCATCATTGACGCCATCACCAGTCATGGCGACGACATCACCACGAGATTGGTAGGCGCGGATGATCTTGAGCTTGTGTTCCGGGCTAGTTCTTGCGAATATGGTTGTTCGGCCTATTGCCTGGGCCAGCTCGTCTGCGCTCATTTGGTCGAGCTGATCGCCTCGTAGAACCACTCCGGACTCTGATGCGTCACCTCGAATTGGAGGAATATGCATACCAAGCTGCCGGGCGATGGCCAAGGCTGTCGTCTCAGCATCGCCGGTGATCATAACGACCTTGACACCTCCGGCCATGAGCTTGCGAATTGCCCTGTCAACGCCCTTTCGTGGTGGGTCATTCATGCCTACCAATCCTGTGAAGGCAAGACCCCGGTAAAGGTCATCATCGTTGTTGAGCTTGTAATCTTTCGTGCTAACGGGTGTCGGCACCCTACTGGAAGGATTTGATTTCCTTAGACGTCCTTGGTCACGTATCGTCGCGCTGGCAAACCCGAGCACTCGCAGCCCTTCTGATGCCATCTTCTCGGCAGCATCGAAAGCTGCCTGCCGCCGGATATCGTCGAGAACGACCTCTCGGCCGTCTTTGGTAATGTATGTGTCGCATCGGGCGATGACTCTCTCCAAAGCACCTTTGACGAACGTCGTCGCCGAGCCAGGGCTGTCGTTTCCAGGGATGGCACTGTGCACAACGCCCATCCATTTTCGCTCTGAGCTGAAGGGCGTTTCTGCCGATCTCTCACCAAGACGCTCTCTGATGTCGTCTTCGTGAAACTGGTCCATCAGATCTAGCATAGCCACATCTGTGGGCTGGCCAACCCACCTACTTCTCGTAGTACTGCTGTCTGCTGGATCAGTGGCAGACAAAACAGCAGCCGAAGCCGCACTGGCGGGCGAGCTGCCATGTTGCTGTGACAGGCGAGCGTTGTTTGCGACGTTGCCAATTCGTAGGATTGACCTTGTCGCATTGTCGAGTGACTCTGGTCGTTCCTTGGTGATGTCCAACGGGTCCTGCATGTCCGTATGCCAAATCTTGGTTACAGTCATGTGATTTTGTGTCAAAGTACCGGTTTTGTCACTGCAAACAACGTTGACGGAACCCAGTGTCTCAACGCTGGGCAAACGGCGGACAATCGCGCCACGGCCAGCCATGCGCAAAACACCCAGCGCCAAAGTGACCGTTACGATGATTGGAAGACCCTCGGGAATAGCCGCAACGGCCAGAGACACACCAGTGGTAAACATGTCCAGGAAGGTCATGCCTTGCAAAAGTCCGACGACGACGATAAAGCCGATCACGACAAAGGACATGTAACTGAGCTCCTGGCCAAGCTTGTCCATTGCTAGCTGTAGCGGCGTTCGCGGGCTTTCAATCTCCCCAAGCGAGGCTGAAATAGCTCCAAATTCGGTCGAGCCTCCTGTTGCTACCACAATGCCTTTTCCGTGACCAGATCTCACCAGTGTTCCCATGAAGCCAATGTTCACTTGCTCGTTCAGTCGCACATCGGCACCGAC
Source organism: Cyanodermella asteris (assembly GCA_900618795.1). Lineage (NCBI taxonomy): Eukaryota > Fungi > Ascomycota > Lecanoromycetes > Ostropales > Stictidaceae > Cyanodermella > Cyanodermella asteris. Next base: position 2,018,080 of record UYJD01000002.1, read on the forward strand.
GGTACCGATGGCCGGAATAGAAACGCCGGGTGAGGGAGGTCTGCTTCCGTCTCGGTTCCGCTGAGATAGGTCAAGTGCTAAAACGCTCTTCCCGACAGCCTCGTTTTCACCAGTCAAATTTGATTCGTCAATCGACAGATCGGCTGCCTCGACAATACGAACGTCCGCGGGGACACGGTCGCCGGTTGAGAACAGGACCAGATCGCCAGGAACGAGTTGTGATGCCTGCATAGTGCTGGAGGCCTGCATCGCTGCCGTTCCGTTGGCGCTGCCGTTCGCGTAGTTGGGATTTGCGTGTCTCGGATCGACGCCGCGAATGAGATGTGCATGGTGAGGAACAAGCTTATTGAGGGCCTCAATTGACTGTTCCGATCTATATTCTTGAACGAATCCGACCGTCACGACGATCGTCACGGCAATCGCTATACTAACAGCATCGTCTTTATTGCCGATCAGCAATGAGACACCCGCCGAAGCCAAGAGTAAGAGAATGAGAGTCTCCTTGAATTGCTTCAGGAACCGCAGCCATAACGGCTCGGGCTCTTCGTGGGGTAATTCATTTAGTCCATACTGATTGATCCTTGCTCTTGCATCCTCCTCCGATATGCCATGTGTCAATGATGTCTTCAACTGCTGTGCGGTCTCGGTAGCGCTTATTAAAGAGTAAGAACCTGTCAGGGAGGCGGTTGAGGGACGGGGTCTTCGCGTTTCGGCGCCAGAGGATCGTAGAGAGGAACCGTCGGGTGGGAGGTTTAGTAGCGGGAGAACCGTCTCCTCTTGCTGTCTTGCCATGCTCGCATGTTCGAGCGATCAGGAATATTATGAGGCGGACATGAAGGCGTTGAAGAAGTACGCGCAGCACCTGGAATGGGACCAATGCTAAGCGACGGAGCGGTGCGGATGGTGACTTGATATTGTTGGTAAGGATCGAGGTTCAATGACGGGACGTTGGACAATGAGAAAGGCTCGACAGGGCAGAACAGTCTGGTCGAGACAAATGAAGGCGGCAGATGGTGAAATGGGAGATGTGGTCCCTGCACTTCTCCAACCACAGTGACGCTGTTCGCCGCATCAGCAGCCGGTCTTGGCGTCTCCTTCCCGGCCACACGCGCCGTCTCCATCGACATCTCCAGCTTCAATCCAGCACCTCTCACCGCGCACCTACCAACCCACATCCACCCTTACTCCTCTCGTCGGCGCATAGCTATTTGGCATTGTCGCCAGATCGCGAGCACCATATTTGTACACAAGCGCCGCTCGAGTGTACTCACCATCTCAACACGCGCTCCGTCACCGATCTTCGACGCGCCGCTGAAAACAAACAGACCACTTGACATTCCTTGCCACCTACGCCCATTGTCCCATACGATCGTACCTCATACTGCTGAGCGCGTTGTCGCGCCAGCTCCGCCGTCAACATGTTCTATTCATCAGATCTTCTGTCCAAGACTGGGCCGCTGGCGAGGATTTGGTTGTCGGCCAACCTCGAGCGCAAGCTGAACAAGTCGAACATTTTACAGACAAACATCGAGAACAGTGTCAATGCAATCGTCGATCAAGGCCAGGCGCCTATGGCGCTGCGTCTCAGCGGCCAACTGTTGCTGGGTGTTGTCAGGATTTACAGCAGAAAGGCGCGTTATCTGATGGACGACTGCAACGATGCATTGATCAGAATCAGAGCAGCATTCAGAGCAGGGAACGCAGACCTGGACATGGCCACGATCAATCCGGACATTGCTGCGCCCAATACCCTCATGCAGGACACATTGGCTGGAGATATTCCGGGAATTCCCATGCTGGACGAGTCGTTATTTGCGGGCAAATCGCTTGACTTCAACTTTGGACTCCCCGGTGGCGACCCGCTCGGACTTAGCAGCCAGGTCATATCCTCGCCCGCCATCGAAGTCGGACGACGTGCGCCAGAAGAACAGCAGTCACAGCTTTACGACGACGACCTCGGTCTAGATATTGATCTCGACATAGGAAATGTTGAGCCCAGCATCGAAATCGGACGTCGAGCGGAACCAGAAAAGTCGGGCTACGCGGACTCGCTGCTGGACGACGAAGGGAAACTCAATGACGATGACCTAGGACTAAATTTTGACATCGACGACGACGAGCCTCTGCATGTGCACGATAGTGTCGAGCCATCAGCTCCGCCAGAAGACCGCATGGATCTTGATCCGCTGCCAGAAGAGTCGCTGCTACGCGAAGCAGAGGAGCGACGTGACCAGCGAGACTCGCTGTCTCCCCTATCCTCGACCCGGTCGAGTGTCGCCCGCGAGATGGACGACACCTTCCTCACAGTTGACGCCGAGCCTGACGTAGCGCAAGCGAAGCAGCCTGTTGCGAAGCGCCGTAAACTATTGCCCGTGGACGAGGAAACCGAGATCAGGAATGCGCAGATCAAGCAAATGCAAGAAGACCGATCGGCAATTCTCAAGGCCCCGTCCATGCTTCCCAAAGACCCCGTCCTGCTGGCTCTGATGCAGATGCAGCAAAAAGGTCTTTTCGTATCAAGCATCATGGGCGACGGCCGATCGCGTGGCTGGGCTCCCGAGCTCCGCGGCATTCTCTCCATCGAAGTCGTCCGAAAGAACGCCGGCACAAAACGTAAGCGTCAGGAAATTGAGCTTGACGTCGGCAAATCCGCCACCCCTCGGATCGAGATAGCAGCCGAAGACGAAGAGACCATTCACCCCATCCCAGCCGAAGACCAGGGCATTCCCACAACGTTCGACGACGACGAAGCTCCCGGCCTCGACGCACCCCTGGAAGACACCTTCGACGTAACGACACTTCCGCTCGTCCACCCTGAAGATCAAGGTCCGATTTCTCAAGGTACCCAACACGCAGTGCACATGCTGCGCGAGCGCTTCGCCGGCGACAGCGACCCTAGCCAGAGCGGCAGTCCAGCCAGCCAACGCCGCAGCAACGTCCTCTTCCAAGACATGTTCCCGGAAAAGAACACGACCAAGGCGGATGCTACGAAGATGTTCTTCGAGGTCTTGGTGCTGGCCACCAAGGACGCCATCAAGGTCGACCAGCCCGAAGGTCAGCTCGGTGGACCGATCAAGATTCGGGCCAAAAGGGGTCTGTGGGGTGCTTGGGCGGAGGAGAAGGCGGGAGGCGAAGCGTTTGGCACACAGGCGGAAGGTGCCACTCAGACGGTCACCATCTGATTTTTCTGGTTTTGATGTTCGAAATTGTGTTATGGAGACGACACGATGACTTTGGAAAACTTTGGTAACTTTGATGGAGTGACGAAACAAAACTAGCGTGGATCTTTGTACAGGTCTGGATCCCTGGTGGGATGGTATTCGGTTCTGTGTTCGAACCCTTTTTGTTCTCTGGCAATGGACAGGCTTTGCTGTGCCGGTTGCAGAGGGTTTATTTTCACGTTCATATACCCAATGGATATGTTATGACCTCGAAAATGATCAACTCACTGCCAATATTCGCCTTGTTTTAATGCAGATCACAAAATATTCCCAGGACATGATCTTCCTCATGCCGACGCAACACACATCTCCGGCATTAGCCTCCTACCTAAGTGCTGCCCACACTTCCCGGGCAGTTTGCGTGACCTATTCATCGTCAGTAAACCTCGATCCAAACAACGGTAGCGCGTACGTACGGTCATCAGCCAGACCTTCCTCCAATTACATGATCTGGTAGGACCGGGAAAGACCACCATCCTAGCCACCGTCCCCGCCACCTACAACATTGAATGTTTTCTCGACGCCATTTTCGCCTTTGGCATTGGTGAGCGTCTGGGAAGGAAGAAGGCTATTCTCACCGGCACCACGATCATGTCAATTGTGGCAATTGCAGAGAAATTTTACCACTGCCCCTAGCCTCGTCCTTTTCCGCGTGACCCTTGATTGCTTCTCTTTCTGCATCCAGCTATACCATTCCAGTTAATTGTGTCTCGTTACCGATACTGACACCACTCGCACAAATTAGGCTGTGGACGACGAGCTTTCGATCACGTCGTCCAAGCCTTGCAAGCCCCGTGACTTCGCCTCTTGTCGCAGATCGTGTAGGTTCTGAATCGTGATTAGTGTCGCAGTCCCAACGGCTCCTTCATTTCTTTGAGCGTTGGATTCGGATAAATATCCGTGTAGAATGGCATCAAGATCAATTTGCTCCCGCAAATTTCCGTTCACAAGGAACTGAAGGACCCCAACCCTTCCGTATAACAAAGCACGTAGAGAGTCTGGCTTGTCTGACAAATTTCTGTCCAGCAACCATCTAAGCGTACGAGAAACCTCTTCAAAAATGATCTCGTTCTGAACCATGCCATCCTCACGCCAGATCATGGGAACAAAATCAAAGTTCGGGGGAAACCAATTATCTCGCCTCTGCTTCCAGCCTGGTGCCGGTACTATCTCTTCGGGAGGAACAAAGTTGAGTCTAAGTCTGTCAATAATCATATTTCTTCGCGGTTCCTTGCGGCTTGTTGTATCCCTTGGGCCATGTGAAAGGACGCGACCGAAAAAGTTTAGGAAGAACGCCAATAACTTCGGCATCGGCGGCCATCCACCCTGCTTCCAGGTACCGATCGGAAGGTCCTTCTCGAAGGCGGTGCCATGATGCCTCAGATCAATGTCGATCGTTCCGCATCGTTCGGAGAGGACGGGGACTCGAGTCCATGTGTGTACAAGCTCTGCTTCGTGAAGCGCGACAACGTCTACAGAATACTCCGGCAACGAGAACTTGCGTCGGATTACACCCATGGTCTCGTCGCGTAGCGATTTGCAGACAAGGAGCAGGGATGTGCTGTTGCTGTGAAAGTGTTCGAGCCTCGGCAGACGCATGTGACCACTGCGTATGCTTTCACAGCCTATCTCGGCTGCGGCGAGAGTGTTGTCGTTCCATTGTAGACGGCGTGCGAGGAGTGCGTATTCGATTATCAATTCTCGAACTTCTTGGGGTAATTGCCAGAAGGAAGACATGCTGATTTCAGGTCCTGCGAAGATTCACATTGAAAGCTTGACTGAAGGAGACAAAGAAGAGGCATTTCAGTCAAAATATATCTTAACGCCACTCACAAGATCAGGCAACCACGAAGCGACGGGACGTTGGTGGATCGCTCGTAGTGATTGGCATTGAAATGCGGCACGCCTTCGACAGATTCATATCTCACCGTAGCAGCCTTTCTCCTGTTCTTGTGCCCGTCTCACATCGTCAGGGTCTGTTGGTCGACAAAGCTGATGTGGCTGAGTTTACAATGCTGGCAACGGCTCGAGACTCGTACGTATGACAAGGTCACGTGGCCTGCTAGTGCCCGGTCTGTCAGAAGTCTTCGTGAAGATCCTTGATCACCTTCTTAGCTCAATAGGTCCGTTAACACTTTCGAACCTACCTAAAAGACTACCACCATGAGTAGTTGAAGGCATAGCTTCATTGTCATTCGCTCATGTCCCCTCAGAAGTACTCACAGAGGTAACACTCAAGGGAGGTTTACATCAATCTGCGCAACGACCTCTGCCAGCCCGCCTTACACCTCGCAACCAACCGTCCTTTGCCTTCGTTGATTGTTGCAACCTCAAACCGATGTATGACAGGTCATTGCAGCCTTTTGCAGCCATCGGGGATGATTTAACTGCAGTACCAGCCGTCTTGATGCTTGAAATCTCGGCGAGGCACACTCGTCCCGACACACCCCGGCTCTCAGCCCACGACTTCGCTGTCACGAGGCGGAGGCTGTCCCACCCGACACGATTTCTCCATTAGTAACTAGGTCTTTCGATAGGAACCTGACGCTTCGGCTGCTCGTGCATTTGAGCGAGTGGCAGCGTTTGGTTTGGACTAGCTGTGCTAGACAGGGTGGGGTGCATGCTTGTCACCTGCAGTCAGCTGAACATGCAGGACGAAGCTATCAAAGCGCATGCAAATTTCAACTCCACCAGGGCTGGTCTAGCAGTTACAGGTCTCTCGACTCGGCAGCCTTGGACCTTTGTGCCAACAGTCGGCCTGCAGAAAGCCAAAATCAGAGCATCATAGCTTCGATGAGGTAGCCGGTGGTCTGATGCCTATGAACGCGTGGGTCTCAGTTACTCAATGAGCAAACGATGCGATTCCAACTCCAACCAGTCTCTCGAGACATTGGAAATTTTCCACGAACGGCAGGGCCTGATCTGGCTTTCCGGTGCATCACCATCCGTTTCCGGTGAGCACTGTCTCAACTTGATACACAGAAAATTCAAGACACATCTCCAGTTCCATATCACTGGGCCAAACAAGCAACTCGATCAAGGTGAGAATTGCCGGTGCTAGTACCCCTGTCACTGTGAATTCGCCAACAATATTCTCAAACTTCGGTTAAAGACGTCGCAACCCTGGCACGGGCCGCGACGCTAGCAAAGCTCTTGAAGAAGTGATGTGACTTGTCTGATCTTATCATCTCTCGGAGACAAACAAACGCGTCCGCGCCGTCGATGCGAAGGAGCTGGTGGACCCAAGCCCCGAACCTCTAATGGAAAGTCAATCGACTCCGTAGAAGACTATTGGTTGTATTTACTGCCCTGATCGCGGTTGGTCGCGAGACTCATTCGTCAAATTCAGGACAAAGCACCTGTAGGTATGGGGGCCCCGTCGCCAGCACGGTCGAGACCAGCGTGACGTCCTTCCGGCCTTGGGAACGATTACTTTTCCTGTGTTTATCTGGCTTGTTTATCAATTTCTTGTTTCCAGCCCAGTATCTGAGCGATCATTGCGTGTGGTATCAGGCAAGACGCAGCCCTCTGGATTACGGTATCGCCTGCAAGGCTGCGAGCCGGCCCCATCCGGCAAGAATCTTGCTTAGAAACTGTCAATATGCAACAGAAATCAAAAATTGTCGGGAGGGAACAACCATTTCCATACGTTCAACTCGGAACACTCGGTACGTTCCGACGATGAACGATTAGACGGACTCGGTCTTGTGCTAAGTTTTGACCAACGGCGCTATGTCGACTCGCAGAGCCAATCGCTCTGATGAGCATCCTGCCGTATGCATACTCGATGGTCAAATACTTCGACTTTGGTCACCCTTCACAAGCAGGTCTCTGGAGTGGCATCCTCGTTTCCTCATTTTCAATTTGTGAAGCGACGGCGTGCCCGTTCTGGGGCGCTCTGAGCGATAGGATTGGCCGCAAGCCGGTACTGATCATCGGAATGTCTGGCACCATGCTCTCTATGTTGATGATGGGATTTGCGCGCAGCTACCGATTCGCTTTGGCCGCGCGTTGCATTGGTGGGATTCTCAACGGCAATATTGGGGTGATACAAACCATCGTGGGCGAATCATGCCCTAGCCCCCATCACCAACCTCGTGCTTTTGCAATCATGCCGACTGTCTGGCTGCTGGGTACCATCATCGGCCCGAGCATCGGCGCATTTGCAATTGGCAAAGTGTGGCCCGCTCAACCATATCTCTTACCAAACTTGATCTGCGCTTTCATTCTCGGACTCGCAATCATTGTCGGCTGGTTGCTCTTGGAAGAGACCAATCCGAGTCTGATTGCGGAGCGCAAGGTCAACGAGATACAGAAGGCGCAGCAAGTGGACTGCTCCGTTCTCAGGAGCGGCGATGGCCGGTCGTACGGTACCTTTTCGCGAGTCTCTAGCGAAGATACCCTGGTTGGCTCCGAATCCGATATCAGCGATTATCTTTCGCTTTCCAAGAAGCGCTCGATCAAAGCACAATCGATCATCAGCTATGACAGCCGATCTGGCCATGCCGGGCCTACGTTCACTCACCGGATCCTGCTGCTGTTCGGCGCTCTGACAATATTCTCCTATCACAGCATGTGCTTCGATCACCTACTTCCGATCCTCCTCGTCGACTCGCGTCAGCCCGGGCCTAGCTCTGGGCTTCCCATCGGCGGTCTGGGTTTCTCCCAGCAGCACGTCGGATTCATCATGTCAATGAATGGGGCTCTTGCGCTCTTCATTCAGATTTTTGTGATGCCACCCCTCACGACCCGCATCGGCGTATTTCGCCTCTTCCAAATCTCGGTCATCGCTCACCCTCTCGTCTATATCTTGCCTCCGTTTCTGCCAGCGCTTTGTGACCTCCCGTCGTGGGTTCTATACTCGGCGCTGCTCGTTGAGCTATTAATGTGCAATCTGGCTGCAATAATTCTATACCCGCTGGTCCTCATACTGATCAAAGATGCGGCGCCTCGGCCCAGCGTTCTCGGCCGGATCAATGGCGTGGCAGCAAGTTGCGGAGCGCTTGCAAGGGCTTTGGCTCCTCCGTTGGCGGGCTACTTCCACGGCATCGGCGAGACGAACCGCATTCCAGGGCTAGCTTGGTGGAGCACAGGTGTTGTGGCTGTTCTGGGGTGCGTACAAATGTCGATGATCAAAAGGGAAGACCATGCAAACGACGGAGATCGTCCAGACTGGTTGTTGGGAGATGAAAACGCGATCGAAAGCGAGAGCGAGAGTAACAGCGATAGCGACAGCGACAGCGACAGCGACAGCGACAGCGACAGCGACAGCAACACTTCCAGTGTGACGGGAAACCGCTCTCAAAAGCGCCATTACGTTTTCTGAATATATTCAACGAAATTTCAGATCCTCACAAAGCTTCTCATTGAACGCCTCTCCATTCATGACTTCATGAACGTATGATTCACCCAACCGCACCCAAGCACCAATAGAGCCATCGTCTCTCTTCCGCAGTGCGGCCAATGGCACTGCTTTTCCACTACATGGCAGAACAGAGTCGCTGAGCTCCACTCCTGATGGAACTGGCGCAAGCGCAAACCGTCTAGGCTGATCTGGGAGACCCAAAGTCACCTTCCTTAACCTCCTTTCTAGCGTGAAGGACAAGGTCTTGGCAAACGTTGGTGGAGGTGAAAATGGAAGAGATAGCCCGCACCATGATCGATACTGCCCAATATTTACGGAGGCATCTTTGAATCGCCATTACCTATATTCAGAGGTACTCTATACACTTAAGCACCTCAAGGCATGTCATTGATCGACACACCTCGTACGTTAACACTTATCTTATCTCAACAGCATATGTAGTTGAAAAACCGAACATCTATGAACACTCTTATTTTTTCATGTCATTGCTGCAAAAGAAAAAAAAAGGAAAGGGGACATCCAGGATAACCCCCGTCGTAGATACTCCCAACTCCAAGAACCGGCCCAATTCTCCTCCACAAACACAACGTTCCAGGATTCGTAGCTCCGTCAGCACCGCTCCATGTCCACCGACACTGCTGCTCATCATCTCTCGACAGCTCGAGCAGTTCAACAGATGCAGAAATCGCAGGGCAGCGGGCACGGAACGATGAAGCAAAAGCGGCCGGGACATGCTTCGCTACGCTCTCCGCCACGGAGACTGAGATCCTGATCCCGGGACTGGGTCGGCTCCGGCGTCAGGGCTGCACGGGTTAGCTTGGATATTTGAGAGTTTTTTTTTGGAAAAAAAGATGGGAAGCTTTGTCTTACTCATCTGCTTTGTGAGTGGAGGTTGGATACTCAACACTGCGGGTGCCGGCCGGGACGGCTCCATGGTGATGTGGCCGTTAGTCGGCTGCTGTTGGGACGAAGGTGACATTTTGTCTAGTTTGCTGCGGACCGGAAGATGTTTGGGGGATCTGGTGAAGGAATTGATGGTGCTCTTGGCCCTGGCGATTGGGGTCGAAATGATTAAATGGCGTTCTGAATGAGTTCATTCAGGGAAGTGTAGCTGAACGTGACGTCACGCCACACGCGCTGTCACGCTGAACATGATCTACGGCCATCGCGGAGTTTCGGAGTCTAATCCGCCAGGATTAAATCGCGGTCTGATTTTCAGAACCGACGCTAGCTATCATTGACGGCCCACGTTCGCTGCAGCTACCCGTCGTCCAAGGGTGCCAGACAGCGCAATCGCATCAAAGCGATATGGACCTGCATGGTCTCTCGAGCAACTGGAAAAGGCTGCAACAATCGCTACAGGGTTCGGGCGGTGCACCGCCATCGGTCCTGGGAAAGCGGAAAGCTCGAGCAGAGGAGCCGAAAGCTTGCAAGACGGCAGCCACCCAGACTGGAATTCAGAAGATACGGAAGTCGACGAAAGATCCCAGCGCCATATCAGCGGCGACCGCAACCGATTCCAAGTCTCGACAGCAGCAGCAGCCCCGAAGCAGACGAATGGGTCTTTTCGCCTCGAAAGCAGCGCCGAGCGCCGATGCCGCGCCCGTCGCCCCGGCCGACGACCTGTTCCAGGACATTCCCACCTCACAGCTCAGCCTAGCACGCAAACCCTCCTCTTCTTCCGTCCGGTCGCACAAAGACACGATCAACAGCGGGCGAATAGCGTCAGTGACGGCCGGAAAATACGTCTCGATCGACTGCGAAATGGTCGGCGTCGGCCCGGATCCCAGCAAAGCGTCGATGCTGGCACGCGTGTCCATGGTCAACTACCACGGCGAACAGATCTACGACAGCTTCGTCGCGCCAAAGGAGGCGGTCACGGATTACCGGACGTTCGTGTCCGGGATCACGCCGGAGCTGTTGCAGGGCGCGCGCACGTTCGAGCAGGTGCAGGAGGATGTGGCGGAGCTGTTGGAGGGGAGGATACTCGTCGGGCACGCGGTGCGGCATGATCTGGATGTGCTGATGCTGGGCCATCCGAAGAGGGATTTACGGGATACGAGTCGACACAAGCCGTACAGGAATATTGCGGGAGGGCGAACGCCGGGGCTGAAGAGGTTGGCGAGGGAGCTTTTGGGGATTGAGATTCAGGCGGGGGCGCATAGCTCGATTGAGGATGCGCGAGCTACGATGATGTTGTACAAGCGAGAGAAGAACGTTTTCGAGCGTGAGCACGTTCGGAAGTTCGGTGTCGACAGGCGACAGACGCGGCCGCAGGCCATCGACGGGGAACTTGCTGCTGGCAAGCCAGGCCCAGGGATCAACAAGTCGAAGCCGGGCAAGAAAAAGAAACGAAAACATTGAGTTTGCTGGGAGACAAAAACGGCACTTTTGACGGCTTCATAATTCCTACTCATGATACCCCAGAAACGAGAACGCTATCACGCTCAAATGGACTAGGAAAATATGTAACAATAATCTCTGGCCCCGCGTGGTCTCAGAGTGGGATATCTTCTAGCATTTCCGTGGCTCCTTCTCTGGCCACGGTCAGGATCACGTCTCCCAAGGTCTTTGTCCGGAAGCCAGCTTCGCAGTAAGTGAAATAGTACTGTTCGACAAGTCAGTCTCGATGTGCAGCTCAAAGAAAGAATTCGGCGAGGGTGACTTACGTGCCACTTTCGTCGGAACAGCTGGATGTCTGCTTCCGACATTCCCACATATTCTCGTTGAAGCGACGGCCTCACCGCGTCGTCGAAATGCGCCTCGAAGTTGTCGCCCCACGTCCTCAGCGTTTTGGCGTAGTGCCCGCCGATATTTCTCACCTCGTCCACCATCAGTCTGTGGCCGCTGGCCCGGTCGATGCTTTCGACCAGCTTGCCGGTCGTCGGCAGGTGTCCTCCCGGAAAGATGTACTTGTTGATGAAGTCCTCGGTGGCCGCGTACACCTCGTACCGGGTCTCGGGAATCGTTATGCACTGGAAGACTCCGATGCCGCCCTCGGGTTTCAGGAGCTTGTCGATGCACTCGAAGTACGTGTCCAGATACTCTGCGCCCACAGACTCCAGCATCTCGATCGACACCACCTTGTCGTACAGCCCGCCGCCGGCCGGGACGGGTAGCGATCGGTAGTCGCACAGGAGCACCTCGATGCGCTCCGTCAGCCCTGCTTCCGCAATGCGCCTGTCCGCGAGGATCTTCTGCTCCTTGCTCAGCGTCAGAGACGTGACTCGGCAGCCCGTCTCCTGCACGGCCAGTATCGAGAAGCTGCCCCAACCGGTACCGATCTCGAGGACGTGGTCCGTGGACTTGATTCGCGCATGCGTGATGGCAAGCTTCAATTTCCTCATTTGCGCGTCCTCCAATGTTTCGCTCTCCGCCTCTTTGGTCCCCGCAGTCGCCCAGATCGGACACGAGTAGGTCATGTCCGGGCTGAGAAAGGCCGCAAACATGTCATTCGAGATGTCGTAGTGCGCCGCAATGTTCAGACGAGCGTTGGTCAACGAATTGGTCTTGCGCAACAGCCTGCGGACGGGCGCGATGGCGGAGCTGAAGAACGTCGTCGCATTGCCCAGCGCCTCGCGGTTGACGATGAATATCTCGAAGAAGGAGCGGAGACAGGTGCAGGACACCTCGCCGAGCATGTACGATTCCGAAAAGCCCAGGTCCGCGAACAGCAGGAGTCGGAGCCAGAAAATGTCCTTTGCGACGGAAAGCTCGGTCTGCGGTGCCGATGCGCTGGGGGTTTCTTGACCGCAAATGGTGACGGTGCCGTCGCTCTCGCGGATGACGAGCTGTCCATTCTCGATACGTGACAGGATACCCAGAATCGCAGCTCTTGAAGCGGAGACGAGCGGTGGCCATGTATAGGGTGCGGTTTGCGCCACTAACGAACGGATGGGACGAGTCGCCGTTGACAGGACCGAAGACACAAGGGAAGCCATTGTTTGCTAGGATACAAGACGACACACAGGCACACACTGGACAAGAGAGGCCGAAGCAAGGAACGCAATCGATTCCAGAAAAGAATTGTGGACAGCAAGGAGAGAAAACGGTGTGCGTGTGTGTGCATCTGAGGCGGCACAGCAACAAGCAAGCATGAGAGACTCCCCTGGCAATAGGCAGCTGTACGGCCGTTGTCGCAAATGCCGCCGACGAACAGCTTTGGCATCAGAGGAATGGATGGCCCCGCTGGGCGTGGCTGGAATGATGGCCATAAGGTTCGATTTGGGGAGGTCGACGTGCGGTTCGCATCTTGAAGCTAAATATCGACGATGTCATTGATCGGCTTAGCAAGCAGCGACGCACAAATCAACGGCAGCCGCGACTTGAGCCCACCGGACCCGCTCGGAGTCTGCGAATCCCGGCCGGAACAAGGCTTTTCCCACCCCTGGCACCTTGCCCTCTTCGTTCTGCGTCTCCGCCTGGCAAGCTGTGAATGCTACTAGGAATACCTACCCACCTACCTACCCACCTACCTACATACCCGCACGCAGCCCCTCTGCGGCGCACGCGGCGGCAGCTTGGAACCCCAATCCGATTCGAGGACACACCACTCGCCATGCATTGGTCGCCCTCCATTCTGCTTTAGTGTCTGTCGTCGCTCCGTTCGACTGTCCTCTAAAGTTTCTTCGTCAATGCGCCAATGTTGCCCTGCGAGCTCGGCACCTGCGATGGCTTCGCGGATGGATCATCAACTTGTAGCTGTCCGTGCGCACTTTTGCGGCCGAGCTTCGAATCTTCCGAACTTATAGTTTTCCATGTGCTGTCCTCTTAGGATATATGGCTGAAATGTTAAAGGCACAACAAAGCTCGAGCAAAGGAGAAACAACCTAGATGAAAGTGGTGTCCACATTCAGACGTCTTTTGAGAAACTGGATCGAATTCGATTATGAGAAGACCGTGAGTATAACGCTTACCGTGCACGGAATGCAACTGGACTCATTTCATGTACACTAGATCAGAGTTTGCACCCCGCTTTGAAAGACGAAACGCACGCCAAGTGTGCCAAGAACTTTCGATGCTAGATTAGAAGTCACCCGCTGGTCGTCAATCGACTTGGTAGTCCGAACTGCGTCGTACTCACAATCGAGGGGAACACAATTCCATGGCGATCTTTTTGAACACCCCACACAGACCATTGAAGACTAAACAGACCTCACAGCCTGCTAGACTGAGCTAGTCAAGCATACCCGTTTGCCTGCAGACACTCTAGAATCACTTTCTCGTCCCTCTCCCGATAAGCGACATTGGCACGTATCGTGTCCTGGATCTGGGCAAGACCCTTATCGAAGGCCTTGGTATCCTTGTCCTTGAAGAATGAATCAACCTCGGCAGCCACCTTTTTATTAGCGAACTTGGTGAGAGACTGTTTGAGGAACCTGTCCAAACTGATACCGGACATGCTTAGCTTGGCGTGCAACTCCTCCCAGTGTGTCTTGATGAACTCCCAAAGCGTATTGCGCACTTTGGCGTTGGTGGCCAAGCTGATGGCACCCGTGTGCATGTCTTGCAACTTGATGGCATCGGTGAGGTGAAAGGCGAGGAAGTCGTTTGCCAGGTCGGCTGTAGGGACTTTACCCATCACAGCCAGGCAAATGTCCTTTCCGTCGATGGATGTTGTTGTCAGGTACTCTTTTTTTACGGCCTCATATTCTGCTTGTCCTCCATTCTCTATGGCGATCCGGAAGACGGGCAGACGGAGACTGGGGTGGATCGCAGCCGTGTTGCCGGAAGTATAATCGGAGAACTGCTGTTGTGCCTTCTTGATTGTGGCCTCATGACCGGCACCTCCGGCTGCTGAAATGAGAGCGGAGCGCAGTTGGCCGGTCAAAAAGTCCTCGTCCAGAGCGAACTCCCATCCGACCTTTTCCACTGCTTGGCTGACGAGGTCATGTGTGAACTTTTTCAGTCCAGCACTGACTGCCTCATTGGTACCAAAGATCGACCGTACATTGCCCAGCGAGTTAAGAATTTGCTGCCAAATTAGGTAGTGTGTCTCGTTCTTGTACTCGGCGACCAGCGACAGGAGAGCAGCCGAGGTGGCCTCCCCAGCCAAAGCCAGAGCGGCCGCGTCGCCGACCAAGCCAATGCTGTCGTTTGCAGATAGTTTCTCATGAGCCTTGCCAAGCGCGGTGAGACGTGTTGGCGGATAGTTCGTGCGGTAGAAACCAGTTGTGTCGGCGTTGATCTTATAGAAGGAGTCGTCAATATCACGGATTGTCTCTGACTTGGCCGTGAGTGCTCTCTTGTCCAATGATGCTGTCGCTCCATTCTTCAGCCCCAAAGGGATCCACCAAACCGTCTCATCGTCAGCTGCCGAGACATCGCCAGTCGACAGGAATCTCTTTTGCTGCAAAGTGATCCGGCCAGGCTCTTCGGCAACCGTGACGACAGGGAAACCGATCTTGCGAACCCAAAGGTCCATGAATGCGTTGACGTCCTGCCCAGACGTCTCCGACAAGGCCGTCCACAAGTCAACTGTCGTCGCATTACCGTACTGGTGTGCTTTCAAGTAGTTTGCAACACCCTGTAATAAGTCTTTCTCGCCGAGGTGAGCCGACAGCATGCGAAGGCACGAAGATCCCTTGAGGTATGAGACGGCGTCAAAGATCTGGTCCGCTTCGATGGCATTGTTTATGGGTACGTCAATTGGATGAGACGAGCGCAGCGCGTCGAGTGTTGATGCTGTCTGCACGGCTTCGACCACAAATTGATTCCACACTTCCCAGTCTGGGTGGAACTTGTCAATCGCATACCAGCCAATGAGCGTTGCAAACGATTCGTTCAGCCACAGCTCATTCCACCAAGACATCGTGACCAGGTTGCCGAACCACTGGTGAGCAAGTTCGTGAGCAACGACATAGGCGACGCGGTTGCGGAATTTTGAATCGGAAGTCTTTTCATCGAAGAGGATGGCGGTTGTTCTGTAAGTGACCAAGCCCCAGTTCTCCATCGCGCCCTGGGTGAACTCGTGCACGGCCAACATGTCACACTTGGGAAGAGGGTAGTCGATCTGAAAGACATCGGAGAACAGGTCGATGGTCTTGTGCGCGTGCTCAAGAGCGAAATGCCCCTGCTCTTTGTACCCCCGGGTCGTGTAGATGCGCACGGGAATGTTCTTGCCATTGTACTTGCGTTGAGTGTGATCCTCAATGTACTCAAAGTCGCCCAGAGCCCAGGCCAGTAAGTAGGTAGACATGATGGGCGTCTTCTCGAAAGCCACGACCTTGCGACCGGTCCTGCCAGGAGTCTGGGACTTCTCGGGCATGTTGCTCAACGCAGTCGCGTCTTCGGGAACCTCAATCTCGAAGTCGAACGAGGCCTTGAGCGCCGGCTCATCGAAGCACGGAAAAGCTCGTCTTGCGTCGACCGCCTCGAATTGGGTCGAGTACATGCCGTAGTAGCCATCATTCAGCTTCATGGAATCCGCAGTCGGTGCCGCAGGCTTGTACAACGCGCGGTAAAAGCCGGCCATGCGATTGTTCATGATACCCTGGAAGCGGATCTCCAATATCGTGCTGTCTGTTGGAGCAACCTCCTTCTCGAGCTTGATGGTCGCAGTCTGAACTTCTTCATCGTAGGTGATGTTTTCGTGCGTGACGGTCTGGCCTTCGATTTCTGCTCTGAAGAGCTTGAGCTCGATGGAATTGAGTTTGATCTCCTTGACAGGCTCCCGGACGGTCACGTGGATCTTGACTCTTCCTTCGTAGGTCCATGGGTCGGAGAAGACGAGATCGAACAGAGATAGCTCGTAATGTGTGGGCTTGACGCTGCTGGGCAGCACCTGTCTTTGCTGAGTCGCCATCTTGCCGTGGATGTCTGTGCAACTGGAAGGCAAGCTGCGATGGGGAAGCAGATTGGTTTCGGTCTTTTATGAACAATCGCCAGGCCAGCCTTGTGCCTCACGCCTCTGTTCGCCTCATGCCTGCGTTCGCCTCACGCCTGCCCCTCATGCGAGACAGCGCAGGACTTAACTCCGCCAGATCTGTCAAGATACTCGAGTGTGAGACCAATAAGCAGATTTGCTCTGTGCCTTCCAGGCGTATTGTGCATAAAGTTCCTTCAGAGCTGGTGCGGGTGGGTCAGGCCATCAGAACGATGTTTCATTACCTACCTTGTTGTCACTTGCTATGATGGTGCAGACCTAACATTAGTAGGTCGTGTCGGCGGACCGAATCTGCTGGCCCAGTGAACTGAGCCTGGAGTACATTCGCGTGGCTACAATCAACGAGGGGTTCAATTTTGGCAAGGAAATCATGATGGTAAAAATGTTCATTCTTTGTGACAAGAAGCCTCAAGCATTGACTTTCTAAGGGTAATCTACACGCCGGTGCCGATCTTCCGCACCTCTTGCTCTCCATGTATGGGTTCAAAGACCATTTCGCCAAGGGCGTGCAACCATTACTCCTCGCTAAAGAATATCGTTTCGTTGTTGTCGTTGCTTTCCAATCATGCCGTGAGTCTCGAGAAGAATGGCTTATTGCAACGTGTCCCAGACCCGGATCACCGAGTCAATAGGTCGTCTGCACACCGGACATTCGCTGACCTGCTGTCCACACGATTGACAGGCCACCATATGACCGCATCGATTAAACACGGTGTTCCTTTCTTCGACATAGCATATGCGACACGTGTTCTCATTCACGCTTGCATCGCTCCAATAAGTCACACCACCGGATCCTGTCTGCTTACCATCTCGAAAAGGGCCCACGTATTTGTTTCCAGACGGCGCATAGACCATTGTGCCTTGGCCGTTTGGCTGATCATCCTTCCACTCGCCCTGGTAGTTGGAGCCATTGGCGAAGAACATGGTGCCAGTAGAGCTACGTTTGCCGCTGACAAACTTGCCCGCGAAGGCGTCACCATTGGCGTAGACAACGGTCCCCATCCCGTGCTGACGTCCAAATTGCAGACCGCAGGACGACCAACCAGTGCCAAAGTTATTCTGACCTGGCACATGCGCGGGCGAAAAGAGCTCTTTCAGGGTGACTGGGTACCCTCTACCAGCTAGAGTCTTCTTGTGCATATCTGCAAGGACCGGCTCTGTTATGATGATGGTACCATGCGCGATACCGGCGTCGAGGAAAGACGAAGAGCCGTCCAAGGATGCCGGAATCCCACCAGGCCGTTCGCGATAGAACCTCGGTTCCTTTTGCTTAGAGGCGTCCTCGTCCGGTCGAAAGATGACATCCTTGATTGTGGAATTCTCGGGGACGAGCATACTGGTGCTGGCTTCCAAAGCAGGTTCCAATCTGTGTCCCGACGACTGTGAGGAATCGGGAATTTTTCGCAGCGGGTAAAAGTGCTTGACTAAGATGTAGACGTGCTTCTGCGGATTTTGGGTGGTCATGGTGGGGCCAGCCGAGTCTGGCTCTTCAAGCTGAACGAGACGCTCTTCAACCTCGCTGGGCCGTCCGCTGTCGGGCACCTGGGTATCATTAGAGATCAAGGCAGTGTCGATGTTGGCAAGCTCAGGGTTGCCGGCTAGCGATGGTGGCATCAAGGGCAACACGTCCACAACGTCTCCAGGCATGACGTGTGACTCCTGTGTCGCTTGCGACCCATCATCTGTACCACTCATCACAATATCCTGATCGGAATTTTCAGAAGATGACGAAGCAGAAGCATGCTCGGTGACCGAGACTGGCGCAGGCGCACTCTGTTTGAGAGACGCAAGAGACTCTGCGGCCCGTGTTCGCGCGATCTCCTCGTACTGCCGCCTCGAGTCTTCTGCCTGTTCACCAGTAAGAACATGGACCCAGACATGAGTGCCGTTCATGCTATCTTGTAAGGTAGCGAGGGGAAGTTCGAGGTGTGCATTCTGAACGGGTGGACAGTATTGGCGAATATCTCGCTGCATGTCCAAGGGCCAAACGCAGAATTGCGAGTTCACCAGTGGCGGCAGGTTTTTGAGTTTCTCGTGCAAGTCATAGATCGTTTCGTGCTTTTGGATGTTGCAGACCACCACGTTGCCGCCGTTATCACTCCAAGTGTCGACAAAGCCAGCCCTATGTTTGTGGTTGGTAAAGCCGGTAGACAAGTGCGCCGCAACCGCGATTTCGGATTTGTCGTCGCCGCCGAGGTCTGACGTTATATCTTGCGGTAGAGGGTTGTACACATCATGAGGTTCACGTTGTGAGCTTCGTAGAAGCATTCCGTCGAGAAGATCCAGTCGGAGATACACAACCACACATGCAACAGCGCTTGATGATTCGGCCCCGTCAGAACCTTCATGGCTAGTGACAGCTGCCCGATAAGTCTGCGGAAGGACCGAGCCCCGCGAACTGTTGCGCGTAGACCACCGCATCCATGGAGTACCGGGTCCTCTCGGCTGCATGACAGGTTGGAATCTTCCCGAGCCAAGTTCGCCGCTGTGTGTGACGAAGCTGTACATCTGATAGGCGTTGCCCTGTATGACTACCTGATCGCTCAGCTTGATTTTGTGAACCAGCTTCTTCCATTTGCGTTTCTCGGGATCGTAGGATTGCCGTGGGAGCTCCATGAAGACGGCATGAGGCGACTTTGAAGGCAGATTGCCAATCATGGCATTTGCAAGTTCCTGGGTCGAGCTAAAGGATGCGTAATCGAGACCGGGATCAATGGGCTTCACTTCATCCTCCAGATGCGGGCATGTGGGCAGCGAAGGACGGATATCGGGCTGAAGATCTGTCTTGTTATCGAAAAACTCAACCATAAGATCTAAAAGTTGGCTTGATTTTGCCGACGGCTTTCGCTGCAAGCCGAGGTTGACCTCATAGCGGATCAGCTCTTCCAGGGCCCTCCAAACTTCGAACACAGACGGCAGCTGTGGATGTCCGTACCACTCAAGCACCGTTACGACTTGATCCAGCAAGACGTCCTGCATGCTCGAAGGATGTTTCCTTGACCTTTGCTTCTTGTGAAGGCAAATTTTGAGCGCATCAAGCATGGGCTGAAAATTGTGCAGAGGTTCGGCCAGTCCGTCGTTGATCTCGTAGCTTTCAATGAGCTTCCTGAAGGGAACGATTTCGAACCAGATGGCCAAGGCCGAGATGAGGGAGCTCTGGACTGGGGATGCGTTTGCTGTAATCAAGCCTCGGTATCCAGTCTTCAGCACCGAGTCCCAGTCCGAATTCTGGTGGAATTGATTGTGGTACCACAATGCGCGAGTAGGATCTTCGACCAGACGCACGTATGCTGTGAAAGCAACCCGGTCGTCTTGAAGCAAGGGCCGATATTGCAGGTGCTGTCGCGAATGAATCTGGCCCCAAGGACCTGCAAATCGCGGCCAGCCAAAGTCCGAATTTATCGAGGTGAACTGGTGGTGAGATTTCTGGAACTTGTGTACTCGCGGCTCGACCGGGTTGTACATTACACAGCCAAACTGCGCAGTAACCTCCCACCAAGATGCTGCTTGATCGTCCCCGTTGGTGCCGTCTCCACCCGAGCCGGAGCTGGACTGGACTGCATTGCATTCGAGATAGACGCTCATGTACTCAGTGCCGTCATTGCCGCGCGGGAACACCTTGAGACTGAACTGATACTGTGTTCCGTCGCTCTTTGTGAGGACGACAGGCTCGGAAGAGCGATATCGTGATTTGTTGGGAGCCTCTTTGGTGCCATGAAAGCCCTCGAACGTCCAATTCAGTCGAACCGTCTCTTCCATAGGTGTGTATTCAGGGTCATCGAGAGGAGCGAAGATCAGTTTGGTCCAGCGATCGTCCTCCAGGGCAGAGACCTCTTCCTCTCGGCGTCTGTGCATCTCCTCCAGCTCTTCTGGGCCCGGGACCGAAGTGTCTTGCTTGTATGTTTGTAGAAATTCCCTGTGATCCGAGTCGTAATCGTCATCTTCCGAGCCAGTAGCATCTCCTTCGTCGATCTGTTCGTCCTCATCTTCCGAGGCAGCTTCGTTGGTGTTGCCTGCATCCTGCTGGGTGCCTTCGCCAGGCTCTTCCGCAACGGGCCGTGAGGTTCTATCCTCTGGCTCAGCTGTGCCCTCCATTTCCACGTCTCCTTGTCGGTCGTGATCTTGCCCCGACGGTTCAGCGCCGACAGGTTGAGCGGAGTCAGAGGCGGGCTGGGCGGGAGGAGTGGCAGCGGCAGCGGATGAGACAGAGGCGCTTTCCATGTCGCCGGGTGGCTCAACGTTTGTTGGGGCGTCTTGGGTGTCTGCCATGTCGGTTACCGGGATGGCAGGGATGTTGTCGTGCAGAGAGGCGGACAGGCTCGAGGTGGAGGCGGACAGTAGAGCGTCGTCGGTCAGGCGAGGTGAGGAGACGGCAGCACTCATGGTGCAAGAGTTCTACAGCCTAGGCCGTGCAAGCGAGAAGGTCCCACAAGAGCAAGGCAGAGAGCAGCGTCTAGTCTGCTGGGGTGATGGGTGTGGACACAGCTTGACTCACAAGCCGCTGTGAGATAGCCACAAGGCGCAAGTGGTAGCAGTTGGCCGCTTCACGACGTATCTAGACAAGTCGTGGGTGGTATTGAGCGGCGGGGCGTGAGGATGGACGAAGGGGAGGATGGAATGAGGCAAGTGAATCAGCGGGTGGAGTGGGCAGGTAGGCAGGCATAGAAGTAAGTAGGTAGGTGAGAAGATACGGAGAAGCTGACGGCGGGAGGAGAGCCGTCAGTGCCTGCGGTGTGGTGTGCGCAGTGCTGCAGCGCAAGGCACAAATCAGGCAGAGGGAGGCGAAGCGGTCAACGGGAGCCTATTTGAGCGCGAGCTTCCATTGCTGCATCGACAAGTCCCAAAAGAGATCGGTGTCTAAGTATCTACTCCCGTGGGTAGGAAGCACACTACCTGTCCAGCTACGCTGCTTGCTGTCCGAGTCATGGCATCGCGGCAGCAAGGCGGCCAGTGCGATCCAGTCGCCGGGCTGCCGCACGCCCCCGGCGCCGCCAGAACTCAGCACACCCTACTCAAGATAAGTAGGTAGGAAGCAGGCATGGTCGTGTTCCCCGAAGAACAGACGAAACACTGACGGTGCATGATCCCATGCTTCCCCAAGCTGTCCGCCTGTTGAGCGGAGACGCCAACCATATATCGAGCTGGTCTGTGCTTGCGTTCCGCCTTCCGTCGTCTGAGCTTAATTCACTGGCCGGATACGCCTGATGGACCCCTTTCGCCCTCCGCCGTCGACCCTCCACTGCTCCGCCGATGCTTCCGCTACGGCTTGTGCTGTTCTCCGTGAGCGACCTCGTTGCCACGCCGCCCATCCATCGTCACATCACCTCTCGATTGGCCGCTATGCATTGAAAAGAGACGTTTCGTCGGAGCTACCAACAGTCGACCAGTTTGCCACATGCTCCTGTGGCTTATCTCAAGGGCATTGCCTTGCAACAAGGGTTTGTTCTCGTTGAAATCAATTCATCAACTCGTCCTTCAATTTGCTCAACTCTCTGCGGTACGGTGAAATTCTGCTGGATTCCAGCTCTATCCCCCAGTCCCAGTCCCCACACCACAGACAACACAGCCAACAGGACGGATTCCCAGTCCGAAAGTGTAATCCGATTGCATCGGCCTGTGCCACGAGAGGCGCAGTCGACCTGGCCGGCTTGAGGCTGAGCACCATTGCAGAGCAGCCAAACGACTGTGTAACCATGAAGCCACCAACCTATTACACAAAGTGGCAAGCGTGTTTGCATCCGGATGTCTGTCGCCACTCTAGTGGTTGCGATCGAGGCGATGTGGGGTGTCAGCAATCGCCTGGTTACGCTGCTTGACCTGTTTGTACCTTCGCAGGTCGCAGAAATGTACGATAAACATCTCTTGATATCGTATCAAGCGTGCTTGACGGACCAACTTGAGAAGTCCTGTACTCGTTCATGCACACCACGAAGCTTCTGCGGACGCCCACGCAGTGTCCGAGCACATCGGCATCTCGGCGAGCGGCTCCATACAGGGAGATGTTCCGATGGCGCTGCAGCCAACGCATCGCCGCATCGCCGGCAGCAGCGGGTCTCCAATTCGTGCTTGACGGCCAAGGGCGACCAGACAGGACAGCTGAATTCCGCTGCTAGGTCCAAGAACAATCACATCCGTCAAAACCGACGGCAGGTGCTTTTCCCGGCGGCTCAGGGCCAAGGAGTCCAAGTCGAGCATGTACATGTCAAGGATCGAATATCAGACCAGGAACTCGCTCTGTCCCTCGTTGTCGGCTGCCGACAAGCCGTCGTGCCCCATAGAGGACGCAGCGATGAGCAGACATGTCCATGGAGGAGATGAGCGGACTGGACAGAGTAGTCGGGCTCCTCGTAGGTGCTTGCGAGGGAGAAGGCTTTCCTGCCACCGGCGGTGACGTCGCTGCTGTCCCGATTCTTCACGCCCAAGGTGATGCTCGACTCTATATCACGGGTGACATAAGTAACATCCATTTGCTCCTGTGTGGCCGTATGGCTTCAGATCATTGTGCTGGCCACTACTGTCGCGCACTCGGATCGATCTCAGCTCTGCGCAGCACATCTCAGACTGGCCGCGGAGCGCCCGACGACTAAGGTATCCT
Source organism: Cyanodermella asteris (assembly GCA_900618795.1). Classification (NCBI taxonomy): domain Eukaryota; kingdom Fungi; phylum Ascomycota; class Lecanoromycetes; order Ostropales; family Stictidaceae; genus Cyanodermella; species Cyanodermella asteris. Next base: position 2,041,146 of record UYJD01000002.1, read on the forward strand.
ATTGGCACTAAAAGCAGGCATTCGGACTGGCCCCAAGTCGTCGTAGCGCAGCGACTCTTGACCGCCTGACAGACAGCCTTTCTCTCCACAGCACCCAGCAGGTACAATACGACACAACAAACACCGCCTGGGCCGCCTTCCCCTTCTCCTGCACGCCTCTCGTCGCGCACCATCATCGCCAGCATCACGAAAAACACCGTTCGGGCCTCGTCCAGCATCTTCGAGACGTCAGGCTGAGCAAAAGCCTTTCAGTGAGCGTGCCAAGAGCATCCCACTGCGCCTCCCGAGCCGCGCCAGAACCGCCCTCTTTTAACCACCCTCACTCGTTCGCCTAACAACTACCGCCGCTCTTCCTTTCACCTTCTACTGCGGCCTGGTGCCGATTTGACTCCCTTTCTTGTTTGTCTTTGCCTCATCATTCGTGGCAACCACGCCAGCACTGCCGCGTGGTCCCTGTCCAGCCCGACTGCCAGACAATCGCCCAATCGGGCCTACGTCTGTTCCACTCATACTGCAGGCTGAAACCACCGTCGCTTGGTGCCAATGTCTGCACTTTTTTGAGGTGACGCTTCACACAAGCCTCACTCTTCGACTCCTCTGCAAAGCTATCTGCTGAGGCAAGCGCGGCCGTCACACCTCTGCACTCATCCTCGGCCCTGCACCATGACCGCCTCCCCATTACCGCCCGATCCTTATACGGCTCTGAGCTTGTCCAAAGACGCCACTACTGATCAGATTCGATCGTCCTACCGCAAGCTTGTGCTCAAGGCTCACCCGGATCGCTTCCCTCAGGCTTCACCAGAAGACAAGCAGAAGAAGACGGACGAGTTTCACAAAATCCAGCAGGCCTACGAGCTTCTGACCGATGACACACGCAGGCAACGCTACGATGAGAGGGTCAAGCTGGCAGAGCTCAAGGCGGAGCTTCTGAAGGAGAAGACCGCCAGCAGCAGAAGACCTGGACGCTCGGCCCCCGGCTCTGGAGACTACACTCAAGGTCGCTCCTTCAACGTACCCAGCTTCGAGGCTCGTCCAGATGCCTTCTATGAGGAGAGAGTCCCCTCCAAGTCGGCCCCGAAGAAGCCGCCTCCGCCCCCAGAAGAGCCTTCCTATCCGCGATACGAATCGAATACAAAGTATGACGACTACAGGTCTTCGCCGCGGTCGTCAAAACACGAAGACTCGTACAAGTCGACGGCACGCAAAGCCCCGATCAACGGCTACGATGAGCTCAGGAAGGGCGGCACCCGTGACGAGAGAGATGCCTTCGACGAGAAGGTGGCGGCCAAAGAACGACAGAAGCAGCAAAAGGAGCGTGAAAAGCAGGCGTTGGCTGACAAGAAAAAGCAACGCGACAAGGGTCGGCGACAGGCATCGGAAACGAAACAGTACTATAGTTCTCCCAAGGTGAACGACTACACTGAAAGTGAATCGTCCGATGGTGGCTACAGACAGCCGGTGCGCAGCTCCCGTAAGAAGGCAGAAGAGCCTCCTCGCCGAAGCCAACGAGATGAGCGCGCCGCCAGACGAAGCCGAGATATCGACGACGACGACGACGATCAGTCCGACTATACCGACGACCGCTCTTACAAGGAATACTCACGTCGTGAGACTTCTCGAATCGAGGATGCTATGCAATACATCAAGCTTGCGGTAAAGCAGTCCGCCGACCCCGAAGAGCAGTCGCGAACTTCAGCTCGTGTTGCAACTCGCAAATCGGGTGCGCCGCCGCCCCCAGCTCCTCCTCCACCCCCGACTGCGCTCAGGGAGAAATCTGAAGCAATCAAGCGTTCGTCAAGCTCGAAAAAGACGGCCACCAAAGCATCGCCACCTCGCGAATCTCGACGCAAGGAAAGGACCATATCTGATATAGTTGAGCCGGAATCCAAATCGAGTCGCCGCCCTGGCGTGAAATCGGGAGATTCTGCTCCCCCGCGGGTCGACCCCGAATTCCGCCAGCCTGCGAAAGCTGCAACGTGGCAATCGCAGTCTCGTTCAACCCTGGAACGTGAGCGAGATCGTGATCGGGAGCGAGAGCGGGAGCGTGAAAGAGAGAAAGAGCCGCCAAGGGCAACTATGCGTAGGACGCAAACTACTCCTCTGCAGAGTATGGTCAATGAGGATAAGCCAACAAGACCGGCCTACGGTACAGGCGCATCCAAGCTTCGTCGGGCTGAAACGTCAAGGGACTATCAATCCGAGTCAGATCCTGAAAGTCCAGTCGCTACTGGGTTTGGCGAAACTGCCGGAAGAAGCACGAAATTTAGATACTTCGAGGAGCCAGAAGAGATGGGTCACCGTATCATCAATATCGAGCCAACCAAAGTTGATGGTCGCCGCTCATCTCGTCGCGATCCATCTCCAAGGATGCGTGAACGTACGCAGAGCCGCGAAGTTTCTCCTCATGGATCACGCCGCCCAGCGATGCCGGGCAGGAGCACTGGCTCTTATCGCATTCAGCGCTCCAGTACCTATGTAGACCCAAGTCCGCCACCCAAGGCTTCTCCCCGACCGTCTCCCCAAATTCAAAGGAGCTCCTCAAGTAAAACAGGCCTTTTCGGTGAGATCGAGCGCGAAGGTGCTCGGCCACCCATGATGCGCACCGGCTCTTCTTTCGACTGGAAAGATGTCCATTTCAGCACTCCGATAGATAGGAGCAACATCCAGTTCTCGGAGCGCCGCAGGAGTCCAAGCGAAAGAGAAAGAGACCGAGGGGCCAAAACCAGCGAAGCTGAGCCGAGTCGTGAACGCAGAGACTCTCACATGAAGGACGGTTTCAGCGGATCTCGACATGGACCCAGTGGTCTCAGCCGCCAGGCAACGGGCACTACGGCCTATTGATTGAAGTGGTGCATTGCGGCAGCCCGCATGTCAGGCACCCTCTACGGCAATGATGAGTAATGATTATAGCATGCAAGGCAGTATCATGTAACGATTGTGTAACTGAAATGAAATAAATTGAACATGACCGAAGATTTTGGGAACGTGTACGTAAATCGTTTTCAATGGCTCGCAGATGGCTCTGGCTATGAGAGATGATTTCACTTGCGAATGGTGTGGTCAGAAGCTGCTTCCTAGGCTCGAATACAACCTGGCCATCGCCGTGTTGAAACCTCACTGATATGCCGCGTCAAATTCGTCCGCCAGCTGCTTCATATCCTTCACCGTTCGCAAGCGCTCGTTGCCCTCCATCAAATACTTCCCATTGTCGGTGCCCCGCTCGACCCAAACATGATCGATCCCCAACGCCTCAGGCGTGAGCTGGTCACTCGAAATGCCGTGCGCCACGTGCAGAAGCTCAGACTTTTCGATTCCAAAATCCTCCTCGACGCCACGCAGGAGATACTCAAAGTTGTCCAGCGCGGGCTTGTAGGTCCCAATGGCTTCGGCCGTGTAGACTGCGTCGAATTTCACCGCTTTGAAGGGTCCTTGCATGACTTGTCTACGGATGAAAGTTATTAGTTATTTTATTTTTTTTAGTTTTTTTTTGGTCGCCCCGGTTGGGTCCCGAGACATTTCACTTACGCAATCCCCTTGTTCGAGACGTTCGACAGCGCAATCAGTTTCAGTCCTCGTTTCTGTAACCTCAGTAACGCCTCCACCGTATCGTCGAATGCTGGCCAGCTCCCGTAACTGTGGCTCGCCTTCTCGACGTCTTCGGTTCTGGCTTCGACGCCGAGCTCCGTGGCGAGATCGCGATATGCGTATGCGAGCACCGTCTCGTGGTCTAGCTTGGGGAGCTCGGCCTCGATCTTGCCTTCGTGCCGGTCAAAGGCCACGAAGACGGGGTGTTTCGGTGGCAGCGATGTTGGCGAGTCGGCGGGAGGACTAGTCGGGAACGGGGCGGCGCAGGGGTGAGAGGGGGGAAGTTGGGAGATTAGCGGTTGGAGGTATGGGTAGAAGCCGGTTTCCCAGTCGAGGAGCGTGCCGAAGACGTCGAAGGACACGGCGCGGTAGGTTGGGTACGAGGCGGACATTGTTGGTAGTCTGATGGTGTCGAGAATGAGGATTCTGGCTTGATGCAAGAAGAGTGAGTTTGGGAACAAGGTAGAGCCAGTTCTTGCCTCTTAATAGTTCCTCGATCCTCAATTACTTGTACGCTTGATTTGTGAAGTTTGTCGTTGGTTGTAGGTCGGGTTGTTTGGTAGCTTGAGCAAGGAGTGAGTCACACATGTGTTGGAGACGGAAGCAATACTTGGTAAAGCAGTATTATGAGGTTTGAGGGCGGCTGAATACCATGTTATGCTCAATACGCGTATCCTTGAATACGGCCAAGATCACTGATGGGCAATGAAAATGCATAGAACAAGGGTAGTCATGTGGGGCAAACACGACTATTAAGCAATGAGATCTATTTCGTGGCTGGGTCTCAGACAAAATGTGCATTGACAATCGTCAAAGATGCCCATCAGAGCTTCGACTTTTCTCTCGCACGTCGCAAGAACTTGCAATTGTTACCCACGAACCGGAGAGTACGTCGACTGGCTTGAGCATATTGAGCGGAAGAAACGGTCGAAGGTAGTCTACAGAAGACCAGCGAGCCAACTCGGCAAATAGCGGAGTTCTGAGACGGAAGTCACTCCGGCTACCACTTCAATGCGCCGGAAAGTCACTAAAAGTTGTTGACACTTTGCAAGTTGGTAGATAACTTTTGTCCCCACTTTCAAGCCCGACCTGGTCAGCGTTTTTCTCGTCATGTTCGCGTCGTTCCTGATCTAGAATACCAGATCACTGTTTCCCCAACCGCATACACGCAGCATGGCGCGCCAGAAAGCAGCAACGCCGATGAAGCGGCAGGAGTCCACGACCATGACTGACCACCTCCAACAAAGCAACGGCCATGTTGGCGACAAGGTTAAGAGGGAGCTGAAAGACATGGCTGCCGAAGTACCAAGCGATTCTGCAAGCCTTGCGCAGCTACTCATTTGCGTCGGTGGCATATACGCCTCGTTGTATGTCAGGGCGGAAGTTCAGTTCACGATCTCATCATGCTAACTCGTTCTAGTCTATCCTGGGCAGTTCTTCAAGAAAAGGTGACAACGACCAACTATGGTGATGAACGTTGGAAGTTCTCTATCGTCCTGAACACCATACAATCCACATTCGCAGCCATTTCCGGCTACATCTACCTCATATCCACAACATCTACCTCTTCACGACAGCCCATCTTCCCTTCTACACGAATCCTCTCTCCTCTCCTCCTCGTCGCTGTCACACAATCGCTAGCCTCACCGTTCGGATATGCTGCACTCGCGCATGTGGACTACATCACATACATCCTCGCCAAATCATGCAAGCTTCTGCCCGTCATGGCTCTGCATGTCACCATATTTCGCAAGCGCTACCCTTTCTTCAAATACCTCGTGGTCGCAGCCGTCACTGCTGGCGTAGCTGTCTTCACCCTGCATGCGCCATCAAAGAAGAGTCATGGGAAAGGTCCGTCGGGGAGTAGCATGTGGGGACTGTTCCTGCTTGGGATCAACCTTCTTTTTGACGGCCTCACGAATTCGGTCCAGGACAACATCAAGGAGAGTTTCAAGGGATACTCCGGCGCTCGCATGATGGTAGCTCAGAACGTCCTGTCCACACTGCTCACGACCTCATATCTGCTCCTACTACCGTTGCTACCGCGACAAATTCTGGACCTATTGTCAATATCCCCATCAAGCACATTGGAGCTGTCCCAGGCTATCGACTTTATGCAAGCGCACCCGGCCGTCATCAAGGATGTACTGGGTTTCTGCGCATGCGGAGCGATCGGTCAGATCTTCATCTACATGACGCTTTCACGCTTCAGCAGCCTTCTCCTAGTCACCGTCACGGTGACCCGCAAAATGCTCAGCATGGTCTTCAGCGTTGTCTGGTTTGGCCATATGCTGACGTTCTGGCAGTGGGCTGGTGTTGCGATGGTTTTTGGTGGTGTCGGCGCAGAGGCCCTGATCACGAAACATGAAAAGGAGAAGAAGGACCGTGAACGCGCTTTGAAATCTGGCAAAACCCAGTAGGCGCTGGAGGGCAGCAGGTAAATTGATTGTTCTATTTTCACTGCACATGTCTATATGAGTTCCACTTTATACCATCAGATCATCTAGATCCACACTATCTCGAAAATTTGGACCACAAGCTGTTCGACGCGAGCAAGTGTCTCCAGATCACGTCAGCCGGAAAGGATGACTCTTCCGAGATACTGGCGATATTTTCGTACATCGATATTTCCGTCAGGGTCATATTGTACAATTCGATCTGAGTGATTCGAGTCCTTGAGGGGTCTATGGGAGTGATGCAGGGCGGCAACGATATCGCATGTCTCGATGCGTTGCTACCCGATATCGTATTCACGAGCGCTGAGCGTCGCTTGAACAGCACCTTAGTGAGTACACGTGAGCCGGGTTCACAAATACGCATTGAGACCGGACACTCAGGGCTTGCGCGGCTGCGATTGCAGGAGCTATGACTCTTTCGTTAGAGTTTGTTCATCCGGCTCATTCGCAGAATGTGCTTGCTCGGCTGGTGCGACCTGCTTCCTTATTCACACCTGACAAGGTTCACCTTGCAGTTCTTGCTCTTTTCTCAACTTTCGGCAATACTTCACTTTGTGATCGCCAACGCCTTTCGCTCACTCGTTGCTCATATCCAGCTGAGCAGTTTCCCACAACAGTAATCGACTTATCCACCATCAGTGCAACAACTTGATAATATCGATTTAAATATGCCTGCCGATACGATACATGGACCCGTAGGTCCTGCAATGGATCTTGAATCAACAACATACTCAAATTTCAGACAGGCGCTCATGTCATCGCATGGGTCGTATCCGGACACTCTCGGAGAACTTGTCTGTACGGATGATATCGAACCTTCCACTCCAACTGCTGCTAGCATCACATCAGACCAATGGCATGGTCAGAATCCTCTTTGTGAGGTGCACAAGTATCCGGGTAAAGGGTCGGGCTTGAGGGCCAGGATAGACATTGAAGGTGGTGCCCAAATAGTTGCGGAGGACCCTCTTTTGACATCCCCTACATCAACTTTCGATGCCGCTCACACGGAAAGCATACTGCAGAAGCAGGTCCGCAACCTGAGCAGCTCGGATTGGAAATTTCTCATGAACGGTCTAACCGACGTCTTTAACGATCCCAATACGCCAATAACAGGTCGCATCCGCACCAACAGCCTGCCGTGCGGCCGCGCCAGCAATCTTGCAGCCATCTTTGGAACTATTTCGCTTGCCAACCATAGCTGCATCCCCAACGCCGAATACCAGTGGGACCCGGTAGCCAAGCAGGGCACACTTCACGCACTCGACGATATCCCCACTGGCACCGAAATCACCATCAGCTACATCGACCCAGGCACCACCAAGCAACGACAGACACGCCTCATGGAGAGCTTCCGCTTTCAATGCACCTGCTCACTCTGCACCATGAGCAAGAAGAAACGACGGGAACAAGACAGCCGCGTTCGTAATATCCAGCTCCTTCAGTTGGAGCTCTTCACCGACCCTGCCGAACATTGCGCTGATCCGGATGCTGCTTTTGCAAAATTCGCCCGCCTCGCGTTCCTGTACGATGAGAGTTTACTCAACCATGATCGGGATTTGGAGAGACTGTGGGCTGGTATTGCTGACTTGTGCGTCATGATACTTGATCAGAAAGAGGCGGTGAAGAAGCTGGTCAGTATGACTAACATTCCTGTGGATGAGGCAAGGGTGGTCGTTGGGGCATGGTACGCGGAGCACAAAGACGTGATTTGTTGGTAGGATCCGCGACGAGCTCGTGGATCATGGCACAGATTGAGTTGAATTGAGAGAGGGGCCTCAAACACACGGACATTTCTGCATCTCATTTGGTTCAGAGGGACAGCATCGGCCATTCCCACCATTGGCGATGACATTGAGCAACAGCTTCTACCTTATACACTGATCGTGGCCTTTAGTTAAGACCGTGCACCTTGGATATTTGGAATGGAAATTCATTGGATTCTTGGAAGCAGAGCTTGGTTTCATGTGTCTACTACCGAAACTTAAAGTCCTCCCTATCCTTCCAATATCCCTTGTCGTATCTATACAGTGCCAAACCCTCGGCAGTGCCTTTGCTCGGATGAAACTCCTTCTTCACCTGCTCCAATGCCCGATCGACCTCATCATCACTGTCGACCTTGTTCTGAATCGTGTAATGCGCCCTGAAGCTCTGATCCTGCTTACTCAAGAACCCAGCCCACCGCTCCTTCAAATCCTCATACACCTCTTCCGCCTCGCTCCTCTGCACATTGACGCCGATCCCGTGGCCGCCGAGACGAAACGGCCGATCGGCAACGATTCCGAAGCTGTCGTACTGCTGCGTGACTTCCTTCAAGTCTTTGACGATTCGAGTGAGTCGAGAGCCTGGCAGAGCTCGGAAGAGTGCAATATGCGCTTCTAGCTTGTTGATGTGTGCGGGGAAATACCTCTTGCGGAGGTCGGTCATGTACTTGTGATGCGCCTTGTCGGTCAGTAGAACAAGTACGTAGCTTGTCTCGTGTTGCTGCGTGTTTGCCTTGTGGTCCGGATTTCGTTCGTATTCGGCGGCCGTGTAGGCGTGGGATCCGGGGTGGTGTTTGTCACCGAATCGTGACGTCGTGGACATGCTGCGTTGGATACGATGAAGGGCAGCAGACGCGGAAGATCGGGAGACCGTCAAGCACTTGGTCGTCATTCAAGCAGATCCCTTCCGTGGATGATCGATGGAATGTAACAAGACGTGGTGTTCACAGTATACGGAGAACAGGTGAGAAATTAATGGAAAGGAAAAGGAAACAGAGGCTTGGCAGACTGAAGATTGATCTGGCAGATGAAGACAATGTTTGAGAGGAAGTAGCGGGTCCTCTATTCTATCAAGCCTGATGATGCATCCGTATCCAAAGGGACTGTTAGAACGCGTAATAGTTAATACAGCTGACCTACGGGCTCTTTTACGGCCCTAGATACCCGCGAATGAGAGGAACGTCTTGGGCGCCACTCTGCCGTCACGCCGGCCGCTGGCCGTGAGTGGATCTTGCGGAGATGGAGAATTGGCTGCGAAGCACCAGACGGTTGTGCGAGGATACTTGCATGTCCTGCCTGCATACAAGACTGACACCAAGGCGCTTGCTCCACAACAGAGCGAGGCTGACGAGAGTCCTTCCTTTCACCACGGCGCGAAGGCGGATGCGACTTGGCCCGGCAATCCCGAACCAACCAGTGTCGTACGGCACGATGTCAAACAACGCTCGGGATATGCATAGGTAGGCAACGGAGGTCTTTCTATGTTTGCTGTAATATTTTCGATCCAAACGAAAAAAAGGTGAATCTCCTTCGGCAGCCGTTGTTCCAGCGTGACGCCGGCCGCTGCGGATGGATCTCAGCAGGGAGGCATCGCCTGTGAAGCACCGCACGACTCCACGCCGAGGCCGATACTAGGCCACACTCTCCAGGCTGAAATGCAATAGCAGCAAGGAAACAGTCCCCAAGATTCTACAAGACTGAGAGCAAGGCTGAACAACTTCGCCCGCTTTACCACAACAGAATCAACGGCTGCAAACTTATCACTCCCTCTCTTTCCACGCTAGTCCTGTACGATCCCAGCAAACATAACGTTTCCGAATCTATGCAATCTTCACGACCGAATTCGACGACGTGAATGACAGGCTTGTACACCCCGCAAGGCACGACAACTACAGCTACTTCAACGATTTTGTCACGCGTTGTGATTGGGAAAAATTGAGGACAGAGACTGGTTTCTGCGTGTTTGTAAGGAAACACCGATACAGGATCAAGTAGCTGGCTGGAACTGCGTTTACTGGTTGCAGGATGCTCTCGAAAGGGTCTTGCAAGACGGTCACTGCCTTGGCACCAGTCTGAAAGGATGGACGCAGGTTCGAGACACAGCTATGTGGTACGTGGATCACAAAAAGGGGCAACATAGGTTCGATGGTCAAGTGAAGGTTGATCCATCCACGGTGGCAACCTGGGACGCGCTCGAGAAGAAAGAAATCACAATGTGAAGAGCGTCTGAAACGTAATGAGAAACAACTGAGATTTTGGCTGAGAGCTATTGATTATTCAAGTGTCGCCAAAATGTTCTCGCCGTACACGATCCATCTCCAACGCTCTGGGCATCGGTGTAAGAAATTTGTCAACCTCATCTTGCCAGAACGGATTGCTCGGGTTGACATTCCAGGCACATACATACTCCCAATAGGGAGGAAACCAACCAGCAGTTTCCCAGTCGACGATTCCAACGACGTCATCACCCTTGACGAGAATATTAAGACTACTCAAATCAGCATGAGTGAAAACAAGCTTCTCGGGCTCCTGTCGATAGAATTCGAAGAGCATTCGAACATCGTCTGAAAGGTCTGGGTAGTCCTTGTCTAAGTTGTGACCATTCACAAGGCCTTCGTGGAAATTCCGAACCGAATCGAAAGGGCCCCAAAACAAGCTCGCTGGTAGGCGAACGTCGCGAAAAGGCCCGCCGTCAACATTAGCCACGCAGGTACCTGGTGGCGGAAGAATTGATCGAACTTCGCCCACCATATCTCGAAGCTGCCGTAGGATGCGTTCTCTGGATTGCTGAGGCCGTCGAGTCCAGCTTCGCGCAGCCGGCTGTCCATTAATCTTCCTCATGACTATATATGTTGCGTTCTTGTGCTTGAAGGCGGAATATACTTTCGGCACTGGTATCGACGTATGTTGAGCGATGAATCTAAGTGTGGAGGCCTCAGCCAAGTGATCAGACGGCGTGATTTTGATACAGAGCTTGCCGAACGAAGGAAGTTTGATGGAGTTTTTCCACAATCGTCGTACATATCTATGTGTCCTGATCTTGACAGCGAGCACCACAAGCAAGCGGACGATCGGCCCATCATTGACAGGCTCGGATAGCATGATAGGCAAGAAACTGTATCTGAGGGCCCAGAGCGGTGATGGCAAGGACGTATGGAGCATGAGTACCTCAAGCTGTCGGGCGTACTGGAGGGCACGTGATTCCTTGGCCTGGTATTTGCGACGCAGGCCGTCAATTCAGCTCGCCCACGCACGCCGACTGATGCTGTGGTCAACCACGAGCATAATGACCAAGAGGCTGCGCAAATAGGATTTGCCATTGTGAATTCGAGTTCTTTGAACTTGCGAAACTCACGGTTACGGTGAGCTGGAGGGCCATCTGCTGACGAATATCAACACCTCACAGCTGCAGATACGTGGTAGCCGATGCTGTGCGATTTCAGCCTTGCTACCTGGCGATGATCGCAGACTCTGAGCACGGACATTCCAGTTACGTGTAATCGCGAACACAGGTCCCTAAGCATCAAAGGCAGCGGCTGCCCTCTATATAAGGAGGAACGACCCTCTAGAGGTGGAGGGCGGAGGGTACGCTAATATAAATGAGGAAGTGAATCGGAACTATTATAACGATAGTGGTCCGTGAGTTCTCCGATACTAGGCAATTAGCATAAGCCGCCGACACTTGTGGTAGTTGGCGGCATTTGCATTCACCTTTAGGAATGTATTTGTGACGCGAGAATTATGCTGCTTGTCGAGGTCAACATAACTGGGATTGTGAGTCCGTAAGTCGACTTTGATAGATCGAGGCGGCCGCATTCAGTCGGACAAGGTGGAGTTAGGCCGGCGGCCTTGGCAGCGTGACCTCTTTGTTGGTCTCGAGGCTGCTCCGCCCGCCTGAACCCGACCACATGCTCACTTGACTGACTTCATGCTCTGATCTCTTAAACACATTGCGGCCAGTCCTCGATAGACTGTGCCTTCCCGTTGACTTGGGATTCGAACAGGTCCACAGACAAGATCCCCTTCCGTCCACCCCTCCTGCCCTCACCATGACGGACCGATCGCTCATCCCAGTGCTAGTCAGTATGATGCTGCTGACTGGCGTCTGCAATACGCTCTTGACCAAATACCAGGATCTACAGTGTGTGCGGAATTGCAAACCTGGACAGAAGCATGACAAATTCGAGCAGCCCGTTTTGCAGACTGCTCAGATGTTCGTTGGTGAGGCCGGCTGCTGGCTGATAGTTGCGTTGTCATCGCTCTGGAACATCTTCACAAACAAGCGAAAAGGCTATACCCCGATTCCCGGACCCGACACCAATATAACTGCGATTGGCGATGATAGGGAAGAGCTGGATAATGAGGGTAACCCGTTGCGGAAGCCTTCGGCCGAATTGGAGCGGGTACCGCTTCAAGGCTGGCCGGTCCTGCTCCTGGCTTTGCCTGCAGCTTGCGATATCGCTGGAACTACTTTGATGAATGTTGGGCTTCTGTTTGTTGCGGCCAGTATCTATCAGATGACGCGTGGCGCTCTGGTACTGTTTGTCGGCCTCTTCAGCGTCATATTCCTTCGACACAGGCTTGGTCCGGCGAAATGGCTGAGTCTGGTCGTGGTTGTGCTCGGTGTTGCCCTCGTTGGACTTGCAGGTGCTCTCCAAAAACATCCGCAAGCGCTTCCAGGAGATCCGCCTCACGAGAGCCTGCTCAGGAAGGCCTTGCACATCTTGGTAGAGCGTGCCAGCGACGGCACTCCCCAGGAGCCAATAGTGGAAAACGAAGCCCTCAGAACCGTCCTCGGAGTGTTGATGATTGCTGGCGCACAAATCTTCACTGCCAGCCAGTTTGTCCTCGAAGAGTTCATCCTCGGGAAGTACTCGATTGACCCAATACGGTGTGTCGGCTGGGAGGGTGTCTTTGGGTTCATCATTACCTTTGTCGGAATGATTATCTTGCACGTCACAGTTGGCAGCACCGACGCGGGAAGATACGGCTACTTCGACGCCGCAGAGGGCTGGCGCCAGTTCACCAGTAATCCCGCCATATTCACCTCGAGCATTCTCATCATGTTCTCCATCGGTGGTTTCAACTTCTTTGGACTGAGCGTGACGCGGACCATCAGCGCAACGAGCAGAAGTACTATCGATACCTGTCGAACTCTGTTCATTTGGATAGTTTCGCTGGGACTGGGTTGGGAGACTTTCAAGTGGCTGCAAGTAGCTGGATTCCTACTACTTGTCTACGGCACTTTCTTGTTCAACGACATTGTTGTGGCGCCATGGGAGCGTTGCTCGAAGAATAGGAAAGCCACCTCGGCTCCTGAGGATGATGGTTTGCTTGAGCGCGCATAGCTTTCGCTTTATTTGTGAATAGATCTCTACATCTTTCGGCAATCTAGGATCATGTCGATGCAAGAGTCCAAGCTTCCACTTGACTGTTCAGGGTGTCTTGTTATCACAATTTCATCTTTTGGATTTCCTTCATTTAGAGATTGTCCTTTATTGATCGGCAACTCTTACGATCAGACTTGAGCAACCTCCCTTCAGATCAGATTGTCCACGACCCTCGGCGCATAGTAATAGGTCTCCTCGCCTGTTCGCCTTGCAGTCCCGTATTCACTGGAACCGTGATCGTCAAGTGCTGAGCTTTAGCTGAGTGGAGGTTTCTGTTGCCCGACTAGTGTTACAAAAATATTCTCTGGAAAGGTTCACTCGTCTAAAAAGCACGAGTGGCCCCTTCGGTTGCGGCAGGTTACCCAATATTCTTGCCGCGCCCAGCAGCGGAGCGATGACAGCCATCTCTCTCATATTGTTTCGTTTGTTGGTGACCACAGACGGTATGCCATACTATATCATCCTTTCAATTCTGGGCCCAATTCACTTCAATGTCCGTGCGAGTGTGGATGCCCGTGCGAGAATGGGGCTGTCGTCGGTTCATCCATGCGTCCATAGCCTCCTCTCATCTTCATGCTTTGGCGAACAGGCTCGGCTGCTCGTTGCTTCTTCGCTCCCTTGTGATGGCTTCTCCAAAGCCAGGCCAGCACGCCCATGATCGCGATCGAGGCCAAGACACCGACAAGGATCAGGCCAATTGCCACTCCATCGAGGCCTTTCCCCTTTGATTCGGATTCCGCGCGCGATACTAGCTGGTTAGAGAACGCAGGTGCCATCACGGGCGGTACGTCGATTTCGAGAATCAGTAGAAGTGACAAGCAGAAGGATCGGGTTGACCGCAAAGTATGATGAGCCAGGGACTGGAAGTGGAAGACAGCAGGGCGATGAGACAAAAGACTGTAGATTGATATACGAGTCCCGAGAACTATACTTATGACCCCAGTGGCCGACCGTCACGCAGGGCCTAGTGTAAGCTGCTGCTACTCAACTTGGGTGCGACGCATGGCTTGGACTCAGGGTGATGATTACAATTCAGCTCGGCCAACAAATACTTACTGTGAGCCTGTAAACACGATGCAGGCCCGGCCAGCCTTCGCAAATCTCAGCCGCACTGTTGGTAGATACAACCCACCGAAGCACAGAAGCCCGGGGCTGAGATGATTCCAAACATGGCCAAACCTTATTTTGCGGATCTCCCTGCGGCTTTCGAACAAGCCTTGCTCAAGGTCTCTCGGCGCTGCAAATCGAGAATCGCAAAGCACGTCGAATTGAGCGACCCGTCTTTCATTAGATGAAGCAGGAATAAATAATGGGTGCATGGCTGTAGTTGTGGAGTTTGGTCTCCGCAGCAGTCTGAACCGATGACCCGTCTCCGGTTGGTTGTATCTTGAAACGCCGCCACAAGGACAAACTTTCGTTACTTGACTCGCCTGCAGGGCGAACCTGGGTGACCGCGACCATTTCCCCGAAGCAACCCAAAACATGTCCAAACCAACAGCAAAAGCCTCCCCAGTATCCGTTGAAATACAGCATTGACACTATGCCATGGGAAACACTGACAGAGGTTTCACTTGCTTTGGCCGCGGACTTGTGCCTTGAGGGCAGCTGTTCAAGTCATCGCGGCCAGTATATCGACTGCAGCATGAAAGGTCAGTGCGGTACAGCTCAAAAGCCTGAAACAACGCTTTAAGTGAGTTTGGTAACCGTTGGGCCGCCAAGATCTTTACGTGCGGCTGAGAAGGCTGCTAGTCAGATATGCTGGGTCCTTCGGGGGCTGGGATCTGACCAGGTTGGTAGGAATTTGAAATTTAGCAATTTCATCGATGGAGACAAGAGGATCCTGGCGCCGAATCGTGCAGGTGTTCTACTGCTTTCGTGAGTCGACCCCAAAAACGATCTTTTCGCTGCGTGTGGTAGTAGAGGCTACATGTCCATGTCAAGAATTATATTTGAGTAATTAGACTCTGTTTCGGTGCTCGGATGTGGTCGCTTTTGTCGTTGTTTCAGCGGTGACGGACGACAGTCGTGTACTATGAGATGGTGTTTGAGGACAATAGGGATTTTCGAAGATGTGTCGATTTCTTTTCGACTGATTTTACGAGACTGCAGTTTCGACATTAATTAGGCTATCTCCAGGCTGTTTTTGGTACAATCTGATACAGGAGGCAGAGACCACAGGCGGGACATGTAATCTTTTAGTAATATATAAGTGGCCTACAGCCGGTGCAAATTTGGACGTTCCTCATTCATGCGTGGGAAATGCTCAAGAGACTTTGGAGGTGATGATGAGAAAGGCTTGGCGCGCAGATAGCTCCGCAAGAATGCTTCGACATTGCGCATCTTCATCCGCCTCGTTCAGGTCCACACTCAGTTACACCGTCTGAATTGCGAATCGTCAACAGTACTCTCCTCCCCATCTTAGCGAGCTATCTATCACCCTTCTTCGTCATTCCGTACCCGTGAGACAGACGCCCGGGCAGCGTGCCTGGGGCAAAAGAAGCGGCTTCTCAAGCCTGCACCGCGCCGCTGCAGTGATCATCTCCCCACACCTCAACACATGTCGAAACCGAAGAGCAGTCATCTGCGACGGCAGAAGGCGAAAGCAGCTAAATCCAAGGCCGCAGCGCCGACACCCGGAGTTGTGGGCAAAGAGGAGTCACCCTCGACTAGCACAGAACAACCATCACAACCGGGGAAGAGCAAGACTGAGGCTGGGGACAATGGCGCAGACTACGACTTTGATAGTGCTCCAGCAGAAAGCGATGGACAGGATGTCACCCTGCTCGAGCTCTACAAAGGGGTAATGGACCGCTTCCAGCAAACAGACGGGGACCCTACGGCGCTACAGCAAGATGATAAGCCAGAAGCGCTATGGAATGACGACGAGGAAATCGGGGAAGAGGACGAGGAGGATTCTGGCCAGCCAAAGATGTCGAAGAAGAAACGGAAAGAGCTGAGCAAGTTGTCGGTGGCAGAACTCAAGGCATTGGTTAAAAAGCCGGAGGTCGTCGAGTGGACAGACACATCATCATCCGATCCGCGGCTTTTGGTGCACATCAAGTCCTATCGAAATGTCGTTCCGGTGCCCTCACATTGGTCCCTGAAGCGCGAGTACCTTTCTTCAAAACGCGGTGTCGAGAAGGCACCATTTGCGTTGCCAAAGTTTATTCAGCAAACCGGGATCGCAGAGATGCGCGATGCTGTTCTCGAGAAGCAGGCCGATCAGTCTTTGAAGCAGAAGCAGCGCGAGAGGGTAACACCGAAGATGGGGAAGCTCGACATCGATTACCAGAAACTCTATGAGGCATTCTTCAGATTCCAGACCAAACCAGAGCTGACTAGATACGGAGAGGTGTATTACGAGGGAAAGGAGTACGAGACTAATCTCAAGTATCTCCGGCCTGGCGAGCTAAGCGACGAGCTGAAGGAAGCGCTAAATATGCCTCTCGGCGCACCACCCCCCTGGCTCATCAACCAGCAACGTTTTGGACCGCCCCCGTCATATCCAGCCCTCAAGATCCCAGGTCTGAATGCGCCGCCGCCGCCGGGCGGACAGTGGGGCTATCACCCAGGTGGCTATGGCAAGCCGCCTTTGGACGAGTACAATCGCCCGTTATATGGTGGCGACATTTTTGGTGTAATGCAGACACAACAGACGCATCCATCTGGCGAACCGGTGGAAAAGACTTTATGGGGAGAATTACAAGAGCCTGAAGAGGAGTCGGAGGAAGAGGAGAGTGACGAAGAAGAAGAAGAAGACGACGACGAGGAAGCCGAGGATGCGAGCGAGATTCCTGGTGGAATAGAAACGCCTAGTGGCCTAGCTTCTATGGCACCTTCTGAGTTCGCAGGGACAGAGAGCGTCGCAGGTGAAATGAATCTGAGGAAACAACGTCACGGAACGGATGCTGGTGGTTCGTCAGGCAGATCTGCATTTACACAGCTGCAAGAGCAACAAGCTCGCGTCGAAGGCTTTCTCGGATCCGACCGCAGGTACGATGTCGCTGGAGCAGGCAGGCCTGACCTTCCCGTTCTCGGACAAGACGACAGCAGGAAACGGAAGAAGCCTGGTGATGTCGATGTTTCGCTGGATCCGGATTCGCTACAGGCACGTGATGGTATCGACAAATCAGATGTGCAAAGACAGTACGATACTCAACGGCAGCAGGAGCAAGGCCAGTGGGGCTTCCAGGAAGACTTGAGTGACATGATTGCCCAGGAGATCAGAAAGCGGCAGAAGCGGGACGAGGAGAAGAGGTCGAGAAGATAGCGAATGCAGTCGAGAAAAGAGCCCATGGCAATGATCAAGATTGAAGACCACAGCTGCGATTGCAACCCCGAAAACGTACACTCTGGACGAGCTGGCCACATGCCAAATTCCGGTCTGGTTATTACGTCGAACTTTGCCACGAGACCAGCTAGCTTGTGGATCAGACTCTTCAGCTCAGAGTGTGACTTTCCTGTCTAGCGACAGGATCGTCTCTGTCAACGAAGGACCTCGTCTCGATGCCCTCGAGGAGCTTTGGCGCATGTCTTTAGGAGTTCGGAGTGTCACCCCGACCGGGCAGCTAGGGGCGGCGCGGCTCATCTAAGGAATCTTGACTTGCGGCATCAAAACTGATCAGTCTGTCTTGTTTCGGCGCCAGTCGGCGATCTTTCCGTTCACTTAGCTTCCTCATCCACCGTTCTATCCGCATCTCGGACTCAATGCTCCGCCTGTACAGACGCCGCCTGATTCAGCCAGGTTCCCTTTTTTCCCCCGGAGCTCTGTGCTCGCGCACAATCTGCGAACACGACTGAGATCCTCCACCAGCTTCTTTCAACCCACTCTTCGCAGCTCCCCCAATCTGCTGCAAGATGGATCGTGGCCGGCCCATGAATACATACAGACCCAATGACCGTTATGCACCAGGTCCGCGTCGAGGCAGAACACCGCCGGGTGACAGAGACAGAGACAGAGACAGAGACAGAGACAGAGACAGAGACAGAGACAGAGATAGAGATAGAGATAGAGATAGGGACAGAGACAGGGACAGGGATAGGGACAGAGGATATCCGGTAAGAGGAGGACCGTACAACAGAGGCCCGTCACCGAGACGTCCGTCGCCTGGCTGGCAACCCCGGTACAGATCGAGAAGTCCATACCGTCCACGAGAAGGTTCAAGCTTCAGACCTCGCTCACCTCCTCGGGGGCCTGCGAGAGGCCGTTCTCCACTCCCTCATCGGCGTTATTCACGGTCACCTCCACCTCGCGCTTCTCCATACGCTCGCGATTCTCCACATCCGCGTGGTCCAATGAGCCGGAGACCATCGCCGTATCGCCCGGCTCGTTCACCTCCCAGTCGACCTCGCTCTCCGCCTAGTAGGCCCAGATCGCCACCACGCAGATCACCTCCAAGGTCTCCGCGCCGGGACAACTCCAGCTTTCGCGATCGACCACTACGTCAGCAAAGCCCTCCTCCGATGCACCGTGATAGGCCATCACGCCCGCAGAGCCCTCCCACCACCAATCTTGATCGGCCATCACGCCCGCAAAGTCCGCCTGCGATCAATCGAGATCGGCCGTCCCGTCCACAAAGTCCCCCGATC
The DNA here is from genome assembly GCA_900618795.1 of Cyanodermella asteris. Classification (NCBI taxonomy): domain Eukaryota; kingdom Fungi; phylum Ascomycota; class Lecanoromycetes; order Ostropales; family Stictidaceae; genus Cyanodermella; species Cyanodermella asteris. The sequence goes on from UYJD01000002.1 coordinate 2,059,926, forward strand.
AAACGCGACAGACCCTCACGTCCGCAAAGCCCACTTGCTAACAACCGCGATCGTTCTCCGCCACTCAGACCTCGACTTGAAGAGACACGAGTACCTCCCAGCGGGCCACGAGCTTCACAATACGAGCATTCTGCTCGCGAACCATTGGCGGGGCCACCAACAGGTCCTGCAGCACAGTCACATCGACCCGCATATCCCACAGGCCCCTCACGAGGTCGCGGCGTCGCTCCCTACGGCAGAGGCAGAGGTGATCCGTATTCGAATCCTTCCGCAAGCTCGCTTGGACGAGGAAGAGGAGGATACGATACAGCTCCACCCCGACGAGGTGGCTACGACGGCGGACCACCAACGGGGCCACGAAATTCCTATCCTGACGCAGCCCCACCGACACCTAACCGCTTCATGACGGACAGACCTCCTTTAAGGTCCAACAATGCGACTACCTCTACTTATCCCCGCACGCAGCGCTTCAATCCCCATCTTGCCGGCATTACACCCATAATTGATGGAGGCCGGAAGCTCCCGTCTGGGTTGAACGTTTCAGATGAGAGAAGACTGGCGCAGATCGAGGCCGACAAAGAGCGCTTGTACAAAGAGATTGATGATAAACAGCGAAAGAAGCGAGCCGCTGAACGGGAATATGTCAAGGTGGAGCGGGACGCCGAAACAGCGCGCCTGAGGTCTGAGCTTGCAGAATCTCAGTTGGACTTGCTGGCAGGTGACGTGGAGATGGAGACTGCCTATTGAAGTACTGTCCGGAGCTGTAGGGTTTAAGCGTTGGAAAGCAATTGTTGATGGTGACTAGCTTGCCCAACTGGCGACGGTCCATCCTCAGCACTTGCAACAGAGGCCAAGGTCAATGGACTCTGTTGCACGAACACGAACTATGAAATCACGGGCAAAGTAACAGCGGTTATTTGCTATTCTCTCCATGCCTCGTACTTTTGAAGAGCTCCTCAGAAAGAGGGTTGTCACGGTCCGATGGTCATTTGCTCCCGGGCTACATGATAACAGCGGCGCCGTCATGGTGAAATTCCGGATTCTGCACCTTTTTCAATACTTCGATAGTTCGGAGTAGCTTTCCACTGAGCGTTAAATTAAGCATTCAACTAAGGAACAATAAATTACTTTCTTGACAATTGACCAATGTAGATCTTTCCACCGAATCCTGGTAGACTCGGAAAATGGCTGATCGTTGACGGAGTAGAGCTCCGCAGAAAGGGAAAGGAGCCATGCGGCAAATGGCTGGGCGTAATCGTTTTCTCGCCCTTTCCTGTTGCACGCGAGCACTTCGACAATTTTTCTCGATCCCCGTCGCCTTACATCGCCATCGTCTAGCGTTCTTTTCTGATGCTCCGACGTCCTAGCGCAGATTGAGTACGACCTACAATCTCTGTCTGTTTGGGAGCATGATTGCGACCTCATCGAGTCGGAAGCTTCCATCAGAGGTCAGGAGAACACTTCAACCGGCGTTCGAGCAATTACAGCTGCCATGGCTGGCCCCTCGACTCTACAGCCGAGCTCAGTCTCCTGTGCGACCTCGGTTGCAGCATCGGGCAACAGCGACGATTGCGAACAGATCATCTTTGGTGCCCACTCGGTCTCAATCTTCGCCTGTGATACCACGAAACACTGGAAAGCAGCAAGAACGCAGCTATGCATATGCAGCTTCTACAGAAAGCCATAGCTCACGGGCGGACGACTTCTTTATACCTCTGGTGACCGAGCATCCGGGACTGGATCGATACGAAGACTCAGACAGTGCTATACGGGCACCATTCGCAGTTCAACCTCTGATCCTCGACGATTCAACGATACTCCCGCAGAAATCCTTTGCGCTAGACACAAGTAGCAGAGTTACCCTCAATCAGCCGGAGGACCTTCTCCAGCATCTCGAAGCATGTCTCATCGTCGGTCTCTATGAACGGGCTGCTGCCACAATGCGGCGATTGAACAAATTGTACGAACTCGACGACCCTGATCTAGTCCGTGCCCACAATTTCTACATCGGGCACATGATTGGGCAGTACAATAAAGAGCGGGATGATGATCTTCTGCACAAGATTCAAAGATGGTATCACGTGGATATGGTTGATCAGGGTGTGCAGCCGGACGCGGCGACTTTCGCCATGATGGTTCAGTTGATGCTTCACCACGGTGATGCACACCGCGCAGCGCGAGGAGTACGGAAGTACATTGGGACTGCCCACGAATTGGGATTAGGAGATCAAGTCCTGGCAGAGCTCAGGAGCGTCGTCAATCACAATGACTTCTCCCGGATCAGGGAAATGGTCCCCGATCTTACTGAAAGCCTCGGAGAAGACGGACGACAACCAGTATCGGACCACGCAGAAGCCCATCAGTCGAGTTCTCCCGATGTCGCCGGGGAAGACAACATGCCAGAAATCACCTGGCAGGATGGCCTTCCCAAGGTGTTGGACGTGGGTCAAAAGGGTGAAGGCCTCCGCGCTATCAAGCGCTCGATTGCGTCCCTGTCATCGCGGTCGGAGCACGCAACACAAGATCTCTCGGACGAGGAAATACGACACTTTCGACAAACACGGCTGGAGCAAGACGCCGAGACTGCCGCGATCGAACGATGGAAAGCAGACAGCATTTTGAACTCCGACAAGCCTGGGGTTCTTTCTGGAGCGCTTCGGTCAAGCAAAATCGGAGCTCGTATGTGGAAGTGGCACACAGAGATGCTTAAACTTATCCGAGAAGAGATTGACTACTATCGAGACTTGGGGAAGGACGTTAGACCCACGGATACCTCTATCCAGCAAGACGCCTACGCTCCTTACATACGATTCATATCACCGGAAAGGCTTTCGGCTCTCACCATCGTTGGCTTGTTAAACACCTTTGCGTTCAGCAGGACGGGGACCGACGTTCCCGTCACGCATGCTGTCATGAGAATAGCCAAAATCGTGGAACAGGAAAGCGCCGCAGAATGGGCTAAGATGCGGAAGAGAAATCGGTTCGCGCTCAACTCTCAACTGAGGGGGGAGAACAAATACGTCAAGACGGAAACTGAGATATCTCATTTGGATGGCTCAATGACCAAGAAGACAAAGCTCCGGTCCGAACTTATCTCGACCAAGATGGAAGCACCCGATTGGTCCCAGGCTACAAAGGCCAGATTAGGCTCTGCACTCTTATCGATCTTCCTCAAAGTGACGGCAACTGTTCCGGGTGAAGGCGCCAACGGCGTTGCATCGCCCCACGAAAATGCTCAACCCGCTTTTGTCAAGCGCGTCAAATTCCTCCGGGGTAAGAGACTGGGGCTCATCGTTGCCGAGCAGGGGCTTCTCCGAGAGCTAAGGAGTTCTCCTGCTCCTGGAGCAATCATTAAGCACCTTCCCATGCTGACACAACCTGTTCCTTGGACGGGCTACAAAACTGGCGCCTATCTGAAGGGCGGCGTACCAGCAATCCGGCTTCAACAAATCACTTTTCAAAACAAAGCTTATACTAAGCTCGCCATTGAAAATGGGGACATGAACCAAGTACTCAAGGGCTTGGACGTGCTAGGAAAGACACCCTGGCGAATCAACCAGAATGTGTATCGCGTCTTCCTTACCACTTGGAACACAGGAGAGCCTATAGCAGACGTGCCTGCACTTGACCCGATAGTACCATTCCCAGACCCCCCAAGCCCCGAAGCGACATTGGTTGAGAAGGTAAAGTACATTCGAGACAAAAAGGCGGCAGAGAACGAAGTCGCAGGTTATCATTCACAGCGATGCTACATGAACTTCCAACTCCAGGTGGCAAATGCGTTTTTGAATGAGGATTTCTACCTGCCGCACAACATGGACTTTCGAGGCCGCGCTTATCCGATTCCGCCTCACCTCAATCACATGGGGGCTGATCATTGCCGCGGTCTGCTCATGTTTGCACGAGGCAAAGAGTTGGGACAGAAAGGGTTGGAATGGCTCAAAGTTCACCTGGCCAATGTTTACGGCTACGACAAAGCAAGCCTAAGCGAGCGAAGGGTTTTTGCCGAGGAAAACATGGAGCAGATTTATGATTCCGCTAATCAGCCTCTCGATGGCCGGCGATGGTGGCTCAAAGCAGAGGACCCGTGGCAGTGCCTTGCAGCCTGTTTTGAACTTCGAGATGCCCTCAGCTTGGCGGATCCAACCAAATTCGTCTCACACCTGCCCATCCACCAAGACGGTACCTGCAATGGACTTCAGCACTACGCTGCTCTTGGCGGTGATGAAGCAGGTGCAAAGCAAGTCAACCTTGAACCTGGCGAGCGACCGTCCGACATCTACACCGCAGTTTCAGACCTCGTTAGAGATTACATCGGTGCTGATGCTGCAGAAGGCCTCAAAATTGCCCAGCTTCTGGAGGGCAAGATAACGCGCAAGGTCGTCAAACAAACAGTTATGACTAATGTTTATGGGGTCACATTTCAAGGAGCTAGGAGTCAGGTGCAGGCTCGCCTGGACGAGTTGTATCCGGTCATGTTCAAAGGAGAGTCAGTCCTGAAGTGGGCAGCGTCGACATACATTGCGCGCAAAATATTCGACGCTCTGGGCAACATTTTCAATGGGGCTTCTGCAATCCAGAAATGGCTGGGCGAATCAGCCGCCAAGATATGTGACTCGGTAACCCCCGAGCAAATGGACCTCGTTGAGAAGCTCAGAAACAATACCGAGGACATCTCTTCGCAGCCAGCCCGCTCCAAAGCGAAGCAGAAGGTAAACGAGATGCTGGAACATTCGCAATTCAAATCGAGTGTCATTTGGACTACGCCACTAGGAATGCCGGTCGTCCAGCCTTATCGAGGACATGCCGTACAGCGGGTCGTCACGAACTTGCAGAATGTGACCATCACGGAGCCCACACTCGGCGACCGGGTCCTCAAGCGCAAACAGCTGCAAGCCTTCCCACCAAACTTCATACACAGTCTTGATGCTACACACATGTTCCTCAGTGCCTTGAGATGCGACGAGCTTGGTATGTCGTTTGCGGCGGTCCATGACTCTTTCTGGACCCATGCTTCTGATATCGACACCATGAACGGCGTGCTTCGTGACGCATTCGTTCGCATGCACTCCGAGGATATCATTGGACGCTTGGACGCCGAGTTCCGAGCTCGCTACAAGGATAATCTACAGCTGTGTACCGTTGATCCCAAAAGTCCGCTGGGGTTGAGGATCAAGGAATTGCGGCGAAGCAAGAAGATGAAGAAAGTGAACGACGATCAACACAAGATTACAGAAATGCTCGAGGAACGTCGCCGCCAGCGTCTACTTGCGAGCGACGACCCAAAACTTCGTCGAGAAGGCGAAGAGATGGTTACACCTGCATCACTGTACGCCGAGATGCAACATGACCCCAAGGCGATGATTTTTGAGGACGCAGCTACAACGCTCGACGACTTTGTTGATGGATCATTCGCAGATGGCGAGGGGTCGGATGTTCTCAAGGCGGTCAGCAGTGCTATTGTTGACGGCCCTACTTCTGAGAACGTTACCGATCCAGACTCCATCTTCGAAGAGACGACGGACCCCGAGAAGCCCGAAGGAGAGACGGAGTACACTCCGGAGCAGAGGAAAGCGTACGCCCTCCTTGGCGCTTCGGAAAAGACACGAGAAATCTTGGAGCAGTTACGAAGTCACAAGTCCCAGGCGAAGAAGACTTACAAGCGAAAGCCAACCTGGATGTGGCTGCCTCTTGAGTTCCCACCTCTACCGGAAAAAGGTAGCTGGAACGTCGCTAGGTTGAAGGAAAGCAGGTACTTCTTTTCGTGATCGCGGCCCATTCACATCGATTTGACGGCCTGTCTGTGTATAACAAGATGATGGGATGTACTTTATTCGTTTGGTTGGTTACATTTGTGTGAGCTATTTGCGACAAGCGTTCAGTTTGGGTGTTGGGGACAGGATTTCCAGATCTGCATATATGTAAAATAGATTTGGTCGGAATACCGGATTTGGTCAACGGTTGGCCGTGTATACTTCAGCGAGGTGGAATCAATTGAACTCATGATACACTACACTTTGTGTTACCAGCATACGCTGGTTGCCCTTATCCAATACGGGCCTCTTCGTATGAAGCTGTCTCTAGCTGTAATGTGCGTACAAGATAGCGTGGCGTGGCCGTGATTGAAAGTAGGTCTGACAAGACTCGTCTATGCCCAATCAGCCTACTTGAAGCCATGTCAAAAAGGGCTATTCGGTAATCTCGTCCGCAGCGGCATTTTCAGGCTGCGGACCCCCCAGGTGGTTGTGCTTGTCAAACTCAAGCCAAGACCCATTGCTCTTATAGTACAGGACGATATCCCCTCCGCTCTTCCACACAAACTGGCGAATCGTGGCCAAAGTCATACCAATGGGAATCAGCTGATTTTGACAGTACAGCTCCAAGTATGTCTCGACCGACGGGCCCTCGGGGGCAGGCGGCTTCTCCGGCGGATCGAGGCGCTCGCCAATGTACTCCAAGATCTTCTTCGCGCGGAGCACGCGTGGTGCCGTGAGGCGCGAGTTCCCCTCGCCATTTGCCATGTTTGGCAGGGCGTCGTTCAGGGGAAGGAGCACAAAGGGCTGCTTAGATCTATTAGGGTCCCTGGTGGGCAGAGTGTTCCGCAATAGGAGCTCCCCGAGCCAGAAAGGCGCAACTTTTTCGAGCAAATCGGCCGCTTCACCGGCCGTGGCGACAGTGCCACGGTAAAGATCGACCACGCCACCAGAGTCTGCGCGTTCTTCTTGCACGACGACATCGGTGTTGGGAGGTAGCTTCAAGGCAGGGGCATCTTGAGGTGGCGGTAGGCGAATGAAGCTGGTCAATTTTGATCCAGGAACCGCGGATAGTTGCTCTTCGTAGCTGTGTCTGATGGTTTGAACAGTGCCCAAGAAACTATCATCGAAGGTGGGCTCTTCTTTCAGCGACATCTTGTCAGCGTCAGATGTTATATCGTCAGTTGGTTTTGCGACCTCTTCTGAGGTTCTAGCGAGCTTCTTAGGGAATTTCATGCGGAAGTTCTTGCTACTGAAAAATCCGCTCTTTCCCTCTTTCTCATCTGTAGGAGATTTGGCGCCGTCTGCATTGCCGTCCAGCGTTTCGTATCCTTCTGTTGCCCGGGGAGTGGGCTCAGCAGCTGCGGGTGTATTGTGCACGGCTGTATTGCCGTGTGAGAAGTAGTCTCCAGAGAGCCGTGAAGGCGTTTTCTCCAGCTCAGTTCCAGGCGTCTTGGCTGAAAGCAAGGGACTCTGTGCATTTGGACCTGGCGTTGCAAGGGGAACTCCCGGTGTAGCAATACCGATTCCAAAGCCTGGAGTTAAGGCGGTCGTTCCGTTTGTTGCTGGACGAGACGTAATACCGAGCGCAATCTCGGAATCGGGCTGAGTTAATGGTGGCGAATGTTCAGAGAAAGTTGCAATTCTTGGGATGTCGCTCTGCATGACACCCGCAGCGATTTGCTTCGCCAAGAGCTCCTCTCTGAATTGCTCGTCGCGGCGCACCTCTTCTTGGATGAGGCTGTCGAAGAGATGGCGCAATATCCATTTTCCATAGATTATGCGTTGTTGATCGTTGGGTTCGGCACCCGCGTCAGCTTTAGGGCCGAGTTCGTCGGCATAAACTTCGGCTTCAAAGGCGTAATTTTCTTCTAAAGCTACCGAGAGCTGACCCGTCCGGGTATCTAGAGTGCACCAATTAGGAACACTTTCTTGCACTGACAGTTCATCTGCGACTTCATCGAGATGGCGCTTGCCATAACTTTTGATTGGTGCGCACTTTATCAGATCCCATAGCATGATCTCGCCAGCCGTGTCGACGGTAAGTACACGCCGCCTATCTTGCAGGAGAACGTGTCGGGTTAGGCCGTTCTGGCCTTCGACCGTCTCTTCTGGCTTTTCACGAACGGGCTTAAAGACTTCGTCGGCGTCCAAGTCGATGAACATGCCTGAATGTTTCCGGCCTTGTGACGATGTCTTTGCCACAGCTCCTTCCAGATCATGAAACTTTGACACCGAAGCAGAAAAGCGAGCCGCATCTGTGGTCCGAAGCACTGATTCCGAAGGGATACTAGCCGGGATTGTTTGACGAAATCCTGCTGCTTGCGCATCGGAGAGACCTCTTACCCTGTTAGCTAGACTGCCATGTCGTTCATGTCGTGTTGCGAGCCCTGACGAGGAATCAAGATCGGTGCTGATATTGCGCCATCTGTTTATGCTCGAACTGGCCGTGGCAGTCCAAATGTAGTCGCCGGCAATTGCTAGCTTGCTCACACCCTCGTGCTCTTTAGCAATGACCACCGAGAGAGCTTCGTCCAGACTTTGAGAGTATCTGACGTCAGTCTTCGCTATTAGCCCAGATCTGTCTGTCGAGTAGAAAACAGCGAGATCAGGATGGTCTGACCATAGTGACCAAACACTATCATTGTGCATTGTGAGAGTGTGCATGCATCGTCCGGCAGCCAGTGACCAGACCTTGATCGTTCTGTCCGAGGAGGCTGTCATGACCGTATCGCCGAGATCATTGACCAAAATGCTGTTCAGCTTGTCGGTGTGGCCCACGAACTTTGTGATGCGCCGCCCAGATCTGTAGTCCCAGATACGTACTACGCCTTCAGGCCCGCCGCTGGCCATGATACCACCGGCGATGTTCAGGGCGTACACGGAGCCTTTGGCATTGTCCTTCTCTTGCTCGAGGGCATTGATTTCGAGCTTTTGCTGACCCGATCCAATATCCCAAATCCTGATTTTGTGGTCCAAGCCACCAGAGGCCACCCAGTCCAGGCTCGGACCTGGGGATGCCAGACATTTGACATAATCGGTATGGAGGCCAATGGTTTTGGGAAGACGCGACTCCTCCGAATGAGGTCTCCATAGCTTGACGGAGCAGTCGGACGATGCTGATATGAGCGCCGAGTCATTCTGTACAAGTGTGATATCGTTCACCCAGTGTGTATGGGCTTGGACCTGCTGGCGCACCTTCGCCTGCGGCGGACTGGCTGTGGCGTCATATTGTGTCGGCTCCGTGGAGCTGAGGGGGAGGTTCAAGTCCCAGGACAGAAGCGTGCCATCTCTTCCAGCAGAATAGCTTCCAAACGTCAGGACGGACCCAGCGGTTGCAGACGGATCGAACTCACAGGAGAGAGCTAGCAGGGTCCACGGCGAGGCTGTTCACACCCAGACGATGACCACGGGTGGATTCAGCCAGAGGAAGCACTGACTGTGTCAGCGTACGAAGATGGGACGATTGGCATGGAAGAGATACCGTAGGATATGCGCTGGCGCGCCTTCTTGCGTGCAGTGGCCATGGCGGACGAGAGACACAGGCATGGTGTGTGCCGGCTCTGATGAGCATGGAGCTGGGAGGAGCTGCTCTCAATCTGGGCGGTGATGCATTGTGCCGCGCTGGATGCGCTAGCGGGGTCTTGATCCGCCGGCCATGTACCCAGGCAAGTAAGTACGCTCGTAGGCGGCCAAGTACCCGGTCAAGTACTCAGCTATGTATCGAGCTAAATGCCTTAGTTTGCTTCCAGGCGGAGTGCCAAAGCATATATCGGGATAAATATGAACACTATTGCGTTCATACAGAAGCAGTCATTTGTGCACTTGCACACTATGGTTCAGGTCGGAGTCTGATCACAGGGCATCATGACACTTTTCTCCCTAGCCTAAGAGCACCTGTCCGCCCTTAGAAGCAAAGTCATTGTCCTCACAGGTACAATCCGCTCGCCATCCCTGCATCTACATAAGAGTCTAAGAAGCGGTATGCAGGCGGGGCGAATGGCATAGGTGCAGCGACAGTCGCCCGGCTCGCCGACCTGGGGGCCCATGTTGTGTTCGGTGACATCGACGAGACTGTAGGCGAGAAGCGTGCCGCTAGCCTATCTTCGAGTCCAGGGACGGTCCTGTTTCAGCGTTGCAACGTGACGAATTATGATGACCTCTACAGCTTGTTTCGCACGGCATATGATAGACACGGCCGCATCGATCATGCCATCGCCAATGCTGGCATACTCGAGCAAGGCAAGTGGTTCGACCCGGAGCTTACCATAGATTGCGTTGACAAACAACAAGAGACCACCAAAGTTCTCGACGTCAATATCCTGGGAACTGCAAACTTCTCTCGTATCGCAGTGGTGTTCTTGAGAGAGAGCTTCAAGTCTAGACACAGCCAGCATCCAAGCCTAACACTGCTTGCAAGTGTGGCGAGCATCAGAGAATCTCCCGGGCTATTCATGTACCAGACTTCGAAACATGCAATCCTTGGCCTCATGCGCTCCATGAGAAAGACAATATTTGAACGTGACGGAGTGCGAGTCAATACCATTTGTCCCGGGTTTACACAAGTCGGAGATGACCAAGAAGATCTTCCCAGCCTTTGAAAAGAAGAATCTGGCGAGACAGACATCAGAGGATGTTGCAAAGATAATGGTCGGACTCTTGGCAAGGAACGACCTGAACGGCAAAAGCATATACGTTGAAGGAGCCAAAGGATGGGAATTCGAAGATGGCGTTTGGGAAACAATGTGAGCCAATTGATTCTTGCTTTCGTGGCAAGCATGAAAGCACGTTGTGGGGTAATGGCGCTGACAGATCGTTATTTGCTAGGCCCAAGTGGCTAGGTGAGGAACCCGCAAAGATGCTGAAATCAAACAGTGAATTTGTCTCCTCTGTAAGTGGAGATACACCTTGCTGTCAGCTCAAGTCCAGTGTTCGTTCTGATAATATTAGGGCGCTTTGACCCGGGCGATGGAAGAGTGAGATGCTGAAGGGACCGCGTCCGCGACCGATATTTGAATTGCCCATGAACAAGGACATCGGATTGAGGTCCTCCAAGCGAACCATCCGCTGATGATGCGTCCGTCGCGGAAAGTAACGACCGATCGGAGCAGATCTACTCCTGTAAGAACTTGAGAAATCCCGTAGCAATGAGTACCCCGTCATGCTCGTCGTTGACCCGTCGCTCCGCACCCGAAAAGACCTCATCGGTGAAGATCCCTTGCTGTAACCTCGTCTCCAGAATCTCCTGCACGATCTTACCGGTGAACTCGGGGTGGCCTTGGACCGAAATCAAGCGCTTGGCGGCGTACATGCCCTGCACTTGACACACTGGGGATGTTCCCAGAGACTCGATACCCTCCGGATATTGCTGAACAATGTCCCTGTGCATCTGCTGGATGTACTTTTGTACGTCAGCAACGGGCTAGTGCTCCTGTAATCGTGAATGTCTCGCAAAGAACAGAACTTACCAATTCGTTCTTGCCGGGAAAGAGTTCCTTCCCCTTCTCTGTCAGATCCATCTTGCATACACTGACCTCCCACTTGTCATTCCTTCCCACCGGTGCACCGAGCGCTCGCCCCAGAATCTGATGTCCAAAGCAAACACCAATGACCCGGATCCGCCCGGAGTCGAGGACCTTTTTCGTAAAGTCTACTAGCTTGACTATCCACGGGTCATTCTCAAATGCCGTATGCTCTGCCAGTATGTCAGCCTCGATCATCTCATATTGCGCGTCTGAACCTTATCACTGACTGCTCCCGGTTATCAGAATCGCATCGATCTGATCCAACTCTGGATACTCCTGCTTCTCGACCACATCACAAGCTTTCAACGAGAAGGCTGTTGAGGGCCAGTCTAGCTGCTTCGCAGCGGACTCGAGGAGTGTCTTGAACACGCCGCCGTAGCCTCCGTATTGTTCCCGGGTCTGCTGGAGGGGTGTGTCGGCTTCGAGAATGGCGATGCGGAGGGGCGATGCGGGGCCCACTGTCATGGTGTAGATCTGGAAGAAAAATTCTGGGAAAAATCTATACGCAGAGGAAACACGGCAGCTGAATTGCTTTGGTTCTATAAATGTTGGTTGGGAAGGTGGCAGCTTGGCGACAGTAGTTCTTCGTGGTTTGTACTGACGGAGCTGATGTGGGTCCGGGATTGTGGCGGACATCCGATCACGTTAAGGCGCCGCCGACGGGGCCTTAGCTTCTCTACGATATCACCTTTCTCAATCTTCGAATGCCGGTCTTACTCTCAATCAAAAGCATCAAACGGTACGAAGTTCTGATTTCTAGTCGTCTTGGTGCGTGCCGTCGGTGAACGGGGCGAAGTCGCTGAAGCTATCCTGATCATCCTGGGGGTCAAGCTGTCCAGCCACTTATCTAAGTGCATGTGTAAGCTCGATGACTCCTCGATGCAGGCCTATGAAGACATTTCAATGGAATTTCGAGTCCGTGTAGATGTGAATGGGCTCGATTGAACGCTAATCTTCTCGCAAACTCAAGTGAGCATTGTGGTATCTCGGGATAATCAAAGCTCTGCAGGTGACCGTAGCCCAACATTATCAAGCAACCAATATGTCGACATGCCCTAAACAAGCTAGTGTGCCTCAAGCCTGTTTGTTCTCCTTGCCAGCGCTCTCAATCTCAATCTTGCCGACATGTCCGCTGGACGTTTCCGACAACTGAGCTGGGTCGACGCCTTCTTCAATATGCCTCTCTCGCAGACTGTGATGCGCACGCGAATAGTCCTCACCGAAGCAATACGGCTCCTCACCGTGCACAACCAAATCTCCGAGCGCCAGCTCCTCTTCCGTCATCCTCAACGGGACTCGAAGCGCATACTTGATAAAGAGCATGATGAGTGAGGTCCAGACAATGTTCCAGCCGATGATGAAGAGCGCACCGACGATCTGAACACCGATCAGGCGACCGTTGCCGGAGACTGCGCCACCGGGAGAGGTCGAGGCGAATGCTGCGGCACCTTCGGCCTTGGCAAAGATACCGGTCAAGAAACCGCCGAGAGTTCCGGCGATGGCGTGGGTGTGGATTGAGCCGAGAGTATCGTCGATGTTGTGCAAGAAGCGGGTACGACGGCCGATGAGATTCATGGTGGCCCATGGAATGGAACCTCCAAGGAGGCCGAAAATGAAGGCTGCCCATCCGTCGATGAAACCCGCTGCTGGCGTGATGACAACGAGACCTGTGATCATTCCCTGCGTCATTCCGATGATGGAGGGTTTGCCGAAAGCCAAAATGTCCAAGAATAGCCAGACGAGGAGGGACACGGCAGTGCACAAGTGCGTATTAAGGATGGCAAGACCAGCATCACCATTGGCACTGTAGGGCCCTCCTCCGTTGAAGCCACTCCATCCCATCCAGAGTAGGCCTGTCAAGGTCAGTGTCGTCCCATCAAACCTGGCCCCTTATACATCGTGGTAACGTACCTGCACCGGTCAAGACGGCGATGACATTGTTGGGCTTGTTGTTCTCGCGGTCTTCCTTGCTGCGGGGGCCGATCCAGTATGCTCCAACGTATCCAGCAGTACCCGCGGACAAGTGAATGACATAGCCACCTAGCAAGCTCATCAGTATTGATGGTCATATTCCAAACAGGCGAGTCCACTTACCGCAGTAGTCGAGGACGCCGAACTGAGTCAAGAAGCCGCCTCCAAAGAGCGAATAGCACCCGACAGTATAGCTGAGCGTGAACCAAAGAGGCACGAAAATCATCCAGGCGAGGAAGTTCATGCGGCCGAGGAAGGAACCGGCAGCGATAACAACAGTAATACAGGCAAATACACCCTGGAAGTAGACCATTGTGCTGAGATGCCTGTCAGTTTCCACTTCTGCACTAGACATCGTGGATTGCGTTGTGCAAAGCTCACCTGATTGGGAAGTTGGCAAGAATGTTGGCAGAGGGGATCACAGCTGGCGCCAGCATGTAGTCGATCTCAAGAGAGGGCTATTGGATCGATATCAGCGTTGTTCAACTATGCCCGTGACAGTCAACTTACACCTGGAACTCCCACAAACGGCAGCATTTCGTAGCCGAAGCCGGCTCTGTACCCATAACTTGAGGAGCCGTCAGTATGTTTCTTTGATCTGTTATTTGTCGAGTCTTACAGCAACCAGCAGACCATAGTCATGGAGAAACCATAGAAGGCCATGAAAGCACTGTTGATGGCCCACTTCTTCGACATCATGCCTGCATAGAGGATGACAAGGCCAGGAATCGATTGCAGGCCGACGAAGGTGGCGGCACTCAGTTGCCAGGCATTGTCGCCAGTGTTCATGGTGGCATTGGTCGGAGCCCAAGCCTCGCCATATTTGCCACTCATGAGGGCGTCGGTATTGATCGACATGATGGATCGAGTCGTTGGTTCTTCTCGACGTCTGTGGATGTTAAGGAGGAAACTTGGCGCCAAAGGAGGCTGGCCACGAAGATGTACAACAGCAGAGATCGCACGGGTTGGTGACGAAGAAGAGAAAAATCGAAACCAGGACACGGAAGGCGCAAGGGTAGGTATTAGAAGTCCCCTGCAGTTCGGAGGGTGGCATGGTCTTCACCTTGTAGCCATCACACAGGCAGGATTGGGGTCAACGGTTGATAGACCGCAAGGCTTGGCCCGCTTCAGGACAGCACGTGGAATGTTGGATTCACCTCGTTTCGCCTTATCTATCATCGTTCGCCGGCCCACAGGTCTGGACGCCTTTCAGCCCTCGTGGATCCCGCAACTCGTGGAACTGGACAAATAACATGCATGAGCGATTTCGGCGTGGACAAACGTGGGCTGCGGCCCAGCAGTAAGATGAGCCACCTTCGCGAACTTTTGCTATCTCGACATCGCGTGGAGCGTGGTCACGCCTAAGCATAGTACAAAATGGGAACATCCGTTCATGGACTGTCCAAGCGTGAAGGAATTGATAATGTCCAGCAATCACAGGCAGCGTTTCCTCAATCTCGAATCAAGCGAGACAGCAGAGACGGGAAGAAGCCACGTGAGCCAACACGCAAGCGGAAGGCCGTTTCCATGGCCGTTGCTCTGTGAAGTCTGCTGTGGTAGCAATAATAGGAACAGCGAGAGGCCTTGACCAATGGCCAAGGACACTGTCGGGCTCCTGCTGCATCTAGAAGGGTTACGTGCATGACAAGCTGCGTTGATTGAAACAGCTTTGCGGAGAGCTGGCCTGCTGAAGGTGCCCCTGGTGTTCTGGGAGAGGTTCATTTACGTCCGACTGGCGAGGTTTGGATATGTCGTTGGCGTGGACCAATCAGCAGGCGTAGCTTTATCGCGATGCTGACACGCGGCGTTGTCGGGCCTGGAAGTGCCGTCCTTCTGGGAGTCATGAACACACTCATTGGGCGAATCAGCCGGGGGCCCTGCAACAATCTTGTTTGATACTCTGGTAGCACAGGTACGAGCATGGAGAGATAAGAGAGCGCCCAAGGCGCTCGAAGGCGCTACGGCCCCCTGGTGGCATGGACGCCTTCTTAGAAGCATCCATGGTGCGTCCATGTGTTCGATTGCCCAAACATTGAGCGTCCGGAGCCAGACGAGCTGTCCGCCAAATGTTGCTTCGACCTTTGCGAGTCCGGCCTCAACCTTTGGTCTGAACCCGCTGAAGGCTACACGTGTGTTGCGTGAGGTGCTGCCGTACCTTTGGGTCTATTCTCATTCGAGCGATAGCACTGCTCGTAGCCGAAGCCTTAGGCAACGCGAATCATCAGCAAAAAGTTGACTCGATCGAATGCGTAATATAGAATGGCCAGCTGAGAAGTGTGAGCCGTGGAAGCTGCAGGTCGTTCGTCGTGGTTGACGAGAGTAGAATACAAGACAGGGGGCAATAAATTCCTGCCAGCATGCCCCGTGATTTGTCTCGACGCTTATTTCTGACGACAGCATTGGACAGCTAGCATATAACTCGGTATCAGGCTAGCTCGTTAATCAGACGCCTGGCTTGGGGGTCAGCTGCGTGCCCAGCTAGGTACTTGAGTAGGTAAGTATTTGGTCGGGTACTTGGCTGGGTGCTCGCTGGAATGACCAGAATACTGGTATCGACTTCTCTCCTCCCGCCTCGACTACCTGCTTGAGCACGGCAGCGCCGTCCGGATACTTGATTGCGAAGTCCGCAATATCACGCGCGGATTTTGTATGTTATTCGAGCGATAGACAGACAGCCTGTGCTCTGCGAGTCTGTCAGAACGCCAACTCGGGCCGGAGAAGATACGTCGAGGTCTCAGCCGAGCCACCTTCAGGCAGCCCCAGCGGTATGACCACAAGTCAATACCGCCACTAGCATGAAATCACACATGACTGGGGAGGCAGCATGGACGGCAAGCCTCCAATCTTGTTGATCAAGCGATGGCATTCGACCATGCTGCATGCGGCATCGCGTCAAGATCCGGCAAGCATTTCGACGTAGGATTCGCTCAGACGAGTCAGCCCCATATGCACGTCACAACGGCATACATTTAAGAAGCTCTGTTCCCCACGAGAACGTCCTAGAGACACGTGAGGCCCTTGTGATAGACATGATCTCACATACTGCCGCTCAGTGCGAGTCTTCAGGAAGCCCACAAACCAAACTCCGTGTGACAGCGGGAGGGCCCTGCTTAGCTGCTTCGACCTTCTCTCCTTTGCTCCCCTGACTAGTGAAACATGGTCAGATCAGGTGTGTCTGGCCAAGAACCTTGTTGCATATGGTCGCAGACAAGATCGGCGGCAGGAGTGCTGGATATGCCCACGATCGTGGCGCAGGAACTCACGACATTGCCAATCTACAAGCCATACCATTAGGACTTTACGAAGGGCTATACACACGAAATAGAGGATGACTATCTTACAGCTGATTAAACCGCATCAACCGGTTCAGACCAAGTGACGATGGCCGGTCGCACAAGTTGTCAGATGCATGAGCTGTATAAAAGAGCCCACGTTGTCCGTGGCGGGCTGCTTCGGAAGCACCTTCGTGGCCTGCGACGCCTTCAGAACGCGCTTCTTTGCTGTCGTATTATGTTTTGTTACCCTCGCGGCCGCAACATCTACGCCATATCTGAAGCGACGGCGACGCGAACATCGTTGCGGACAACTTCGGCGAACTCCTTTCCAACTACAGCAGTGCCAAAGCCAACGCTTCCCTCATTGAAGATTTCGTCGACTACTTAGACAGTGCCATTGAGATCATCAAGCCAGGCTGCTCGAACTCGCCAATACGGGTACTTTATACCTGTCCGATTTGGATCAATTCATGAACATAGTGACAGAGCCCAAGCTTGGAACCCCTGTTTTCACATCTTAGGAGACATTCAAGGCCGGCCAGGGTTCGCAGCCGAGCATCCCGTTTCAAAAGCTCAACGTCTGGCATAACTGCAACACCGTCACACTTCGCTGGAAATCTGCCATGATGCCTGGCCAAGTGCAGGGCATCATTGTCGTTGAGCCCCTGTATCAGAATGAGACATGGCTGATCAAGACCGTCTGCTCTGAGTTCACCAACGGAGCTTGACTTGTCAATCTTGGGGTCTTCAATCCGACTTGTCCCAGGTAAGGGGAAAGGGTCCCGGTATCTACTTTGAGGCGGAGCCGAGTTTGAGTACTGAAGAGATGCCGTGATCATAGGCTGCTGGCGGGTATTGCTATTGTCATCTGTATGGCATCATGCTTTGCGACCGTGAACGCGTATGCCTCCGCGCTTACCGAGCTCGAGCTCGTTGCGAAGCGCGCCTGTTTGGCTAAATCGTGCGGGCTGTAGGTTTGACAGCTGCCAGCGCCTGTACCTATGCCTTGGAAATAATGACAGCGCTTCATTCTCAATGTCCTCGGCAAATGCAAGTATTCTGTCTGCCATCAATGTCAGTGAAATTCGCCACGGAATCAGATCCGGGCACATCGACCAATGCGACAGCCAGGACGGTCGTCGGTCAGGACCGCGGTAGCGACCGTGGCTCGATTGCTCAAAAAGTCTAGCTCTCCCCCGCAGAGCACGACACGAGCCCCTCAGCGACCTCACAATCACCCATGATTGCAATTGAAGACAAAGTCATTGGCTCAGAAAGTCTGCATGGGTTTTCTGTCTGATTGCGCACAGACGTCCCGATTCGCGTAAATCGAGTCCCGTGACTGCTTGGTAGTACTTGGCTGGTTCAGTGAACTCCTCTTTCCTGTTCAAGATGACATGCGCCAATCACAGCGTGCCGGGAAGTCTACACTCTCCGAATTATCGTGAGCTTTTCGACCCCTGTGGAAATTATGGAGTGGCGATCCTATAAATCCTTGGCGCGCAGGGCGCAGTACGAGCTGCTAAATCAAGCAACTTCGATTGCCCCGGAATGTGTCGAGTGTAACGCGGGCACGGGGTGGTTGACTGTGTAGGCGACCAGTGAAGGTCGGCGTCAAG
>UYJD01000002.1:2078093-2179833 GCA_900618795.1 Cyanodermella asteris
TCGAGGTATGGTCACGTAAGTCGACTACTCTACGTCGACGTGTCTTGTCGAGCTTGGACACTTTGAACAAGGGCTTGGCGCCGTTGCCGTATCGGTCACCGACGGTAAAGACCTTGTATTCTACACCACGCGTGGATTATACTTGATGCGGGTGCCAGCGCTTTCGTGCGTGGTAACTTGGAACTGACCTTCTCGACACTGGCAGCGAGACTGAGCGAGACTACATTGGAAATCACTAAGACGTTGGCCAGTTCAGCTCCGGCTTCTATTTTGCAGGAACCCAGCCGTACTCCCATGCTTGAACCACAATAGCTAAGTACACATGAACGACTCAGTGCGTATCACAGGCCAGAAACTTTGGCAATCGCTCTGTCAGACATCCTTAGGTCGAACTATTCAGCGCACCATTGGGCGCCCAACGGTATTCAGCTAAAATGTGCCAACACAGTCATATTATTTGTGCGCCTGAATAGAAACGTGGTAGGTCTCATGCCCACGGGCCCGAATTCAGTTCAACCTAGAACTTATTCTCAATTCATTTCGTCCATAATCTTTCTACTACGTGATACTTTCATCATACCACGCGCTCACCTCCTCCATCTGTAACTTTAGATGCAAAATGTTCGAACTTCCGTGGCACATGCCGCCAACACTGCTTCTCAAAGCGACTTTCTCCACTGAAGCGGTTGAACGCATTCTGAACGTCTCGCATGATCCTATTTGGGACACTTTCCATGAGGTTGTCATTCGCGCCATACAGCCATTGGTCAAAAGACACCTGGGCGGCTCTGTCCCAAGCTCGACAGAAGATTTTGTGTCTACCATGACGCCGGTGTTCAACGAGGTCACAAAGCAACAGATTGCTATGAACCTGAAGGGATTCGACGACCTGGCCGGCTGCTTTTGCAGCGACAGTTTCATCAACAGGCGCCCGTACGCTGCTTGGTTGTCGATTCTTTGCGAAAAGCTGATGCTGGCTAGCGCCAACTCTTCAACACCATCGTCGGCTCCCCACAAAGCAATCTCAGTTACTGGTCCACGGTGGGGTCGTCACGTACATCCGCACCGTCGCGCCCGACAATTTCCTCGAACAGGTATCCAGCATCTGCGATAAACTCGGATGGCCCGTTCGGCGAGGTCGCTCCCGAGAACAGAATCGTGCAGGTGCATCTGGAAGGCCCAACGCTCGTTGAAGCTTGGAAGTCAAACAGAGCTGTGGTCGACAGTCGCATCAAACCCATCACTCTATCTATATTGAGCCAATGTTCTCTTGGCGTCAACGAATCACCTGCCATCGGCGCCGGACTAAACGTCTTTCATGGGACTATGCACCATGTAAAATAACCGGGCCACCGCTGGCCAAATGCATGGTTGAAGGAAACTCTGAATCTGGAGGGTAATGACGAAGGTACGCAAGCAAATCCGCGAGGAGTTCCAAGTGTACACACTGGCTTTAGCGCCATGCGATGCTTTCTATGGGCGGTCTTTAGAGGTACATTGTATATGAGCGTCCCGACCTCGGACACTACGAGTATTCTGAGTCGGCACTGGTCGGCAGGTGGCAAAGTCTACCAAGGCGTCGCTCTGTTCGTATTCGAGACGCAAGTGCCCGCTCCAGGTGGCTGTACGCATTTCACTTTGCCCCCCAGCAAGAGCGAAGCATTTGTTACCAATGTTCCAGAGGTATCAATTACGCGTTCCGAAAACCAGCATCAGGACTGGAAGCCAAACCAGGCCTGGAACGAGCTTCGGGGGATTCACGAAGATGAAGGTGATGTCTGGCCTGATCTGTTACATTCCTACGAAATGGGCGCACAGCTTTGCGATTTGCAAGGCTTTCCAATGAAAATGAACCTCTGGCGGACTTGTTGGACGGGCAAGGGCATCGATCGGCTCAATCAGAGCTACAAGTACACGATTGCCATAACATTCAAGCAGAAAGCCGATCCACCAAAGTCACTCACTGCTGTCCCGCAACCTCCGTCAAAGGCACCAGAAAAAGATGAAGACGACAGCAATACCAAGAGAAAGGGAAAGGGCTCATATTTTGGTCGACTGCACAAGAAGCTCTCGAAGATGAGCCTCCGAGGGAGCACTGGAAGCGGCGGCAGATAGTCAGACTAGCTGGAAATCGGCGACACGCAAAAGCAACAGCGACAATAATGAACTGAGTGAGAGCAGCTAGCGACGGCACTGGGGAAGCACATTGAAGTGACGTTGGAACGACAGGTGCTTCGGGCTCCTTTTCAACGTCGGAGGAAAGACATGAGAGTGCTCGAATGCTACCATCAACGCGTTCACCTTCGTATGATTCCTGATGAGTGATGCATGCAGATACTGGGCTCCTGTGCAGAGTGATCAGACCAGAAGAAGATGTTGGTTTTATCGTGTTTGGAACAAGATCGCTGCTTGAGCAGTCCTGAAGCTACTTCATCGGACGAGCGCAGACGTGCTAGAATGAAAAGCCAATAATTTCAATGCGCGTAATCCATAAATATCAGACACATCGTCAACTTTCTGAGGCCTTTGAGTAAAACATGTTGTCGCCAGTTTTTACTCACGAAACAATTTATGTACGATGGGTACGTGCGAGTGATATGTGAACATGTCAGTGGACTTGGCTCGGTGGCTTCATGCAGATTACGTATGCGGATCTTGACAAGAATTATTTGCAGCCGGTCGACATTCTGTTATCAACCCAAAGCTAAGAAAACAATCAAGGTTGAAATAACAGTGATGCTCCTAAGCATTTCCTTTCGTCTATTTCTCAGGCGACGGACGCGCACGGATCGATTGACGTAATGCGACTCCGCGCGAGACCCGCGTCAAGCACTCCAGTCGCGTCTCCCTCAAAGTGGCCCATCTCAAAAGCTTCATCAAATTCCCTACCAACCCCCAATCCCACCTCGCTGCAGGCCAACAATCGCTTCCGCTCCTCAAGCAACCTCCGTCCCCATTTCGCAGCCCTCACAACAATGGGCAAAAAGCGCGCCGCCTCCGAAGTCTCCGACGACTCCCTCATCGCCAAGAGACCCCGAAAAGACACCACCCCATCCACTGCGAAGAAGGACGCCGACAACAACGACTACTGGGAGGTAAGGTCGACCCCAAAAAACACCCCCCCCCCCTCTTTCAGTATGCATCTTTCTAGAAGTTCCCGTGCTAACAATATCTCTTCGTGCATGACCAGATCGCCGACAAACGCCGCGTAACGCTATCCCAGTTCAAAAACCAACACCTCGTCTCCATTCGAGAATACTACGACCAAAACGGCGAGATGAAGCCGGGAAAAAAGGGCATCAGCCTGACGCTCGCGCAGTACTCGGCGTTGATCGAGGCGTTGCCGGCGATCGAGAGGGGGTTGAAGGCTGCGGGGCAGTCGGTACCGAGGCCAAAGTACGATGTTGCGGATACGGGAGGCGGGGATGACGACGACGGCGACGATGACGGGGACGGGGATGGGGATGGGGATGAAGAGGTTCCGGATGCGGGCGAGGAGGAGGAGGTGGTGGTTGGGGGGAAGAAGAATTTTGAGGAGACGAGCGAGGAGGAGTGAGTGGGTTTCGCTGGGTGAGAAGGGAAGTTTGGATTGTGATGGTTGCTTGTTTTTGGCGATTGCGAGGCGTTTTGGGATTGGGCGTCTTGGGTTGTCCTGAAGGCTGAACCGGATATCATGCCAGAGGGATCTTGTAATTTCACAGATGAAGCGACATGTCGCGCCTTGTTCAGGAACGTATATCGAAAAATAGGCCTTACGGACTTTCGATCTTGGCAGACAGCACCGTCTTCGCTAGCAAGGCTACGACTCAAAACCCCCAGCCGATAATAGGTTCTGCTCACAAGACTGGATGAAAACTACGCCAAGTCTGTACTTGCAATCTCAAGTGGTCCTCATGCTTAGAAATGAATGACATTCTCGGCTGCTTGTCTAAACCATGTTTTGCTAACGTCAAAAGGCCTCAGGCCAAAATTATGAAGATGCGAATCTCGCAAAGAGAAGTTAAATTCCATTTTCCGTCCCGAAGCCCAACGACATCTCCGTCATTATTGTGCCGCACTTAAAAAGGTACAGGAGCCGGGGTCCTGACAACCCTCTTCTGCAAAGTAGTGCCAGCGACAGCACCGACTCCAGTGGCCTTGGCAGCAGTCTTCTTGTTCGCAGCCTGGCAAGCCGGGGTGTTACGCACAGCCAGCAGCACCGCATTCTCGAGACCACCCTTGTAGTCGAATCTCCAAATACGGCAAACGTTCGAGTTCGCCTTGAGAGCGGGCCACTCGTCGGTGGTCCAGACGCTAGTCTTCTTGCTGAAGCTCAGAGGGAAATCGTACCACGTCTTCGGGTCGTCGCGGTCCTTGACAGCGGGCATCATGACGTAGACGTCCCCGGAAGCCCATTTGGCCCAGGCGACCGACGCCATGATCCAGCCGTTGGGGCAGGTCTTGGAGTCGGCGAGGACCTTTTCGTAGGCGGGCGAGACGGAGCCGGCGACGACCTTCATCTTGTGGGTGTTGGCGAAGGAGGAGGGCCAGAACTCGTTGCCCGGGTTGGAGAAGAACATGGCTTGGTTGGCGGCCGGCTGGGGCTTCATGTTTGCCTGCGCTTCTTGGTAGGTGGTTGGGCATTTGAGGTCGTCGTCGTTGGACTTGCCTTTGCCCTTGCCCTTACCCTTGTCGTTCTTCCCGCGCTTGGTCACGCGGACCGAGTTGGTGCGAATGCGGCGGGCACGGAATGGACCGGTGCCGTTTGCGGCGACGGGGAAGCCGGACGTGCCGGTGCTGAGAGGAGCAGTCCCGGTAGATGTAGGCTCGTCGGTGGATGTCGCGGAGGAGTCATCGGAGCCATCATCCGTAGTACCATCGTCAGTGCCATCGTCAGTGCCATCGTCGCTTCCATCATCTGTGCCTTCATCACTTCCATCATCTGTGCCTTCGTCGCTTCCATCATCTGTGCCGTCGTCGCTTCCATCATCTGTGCCGTCGTCGCTTCCATCATCTGTGCCGTCGTCACTTCCATCATCCGTGCCATCAGCGCTTCCATCAGTATTCCCATCAGTAGTTCCATCGGTAGATCCATCGTCCTCGCAAGTACCAGAGTCCGCGCAGTTGCCAGTGTTCACCTCGCCAGAACCAGAAGTGTCCGTTGAATTGCCGTCGCTGCCGTCATCAACGTAGACAGGGTCACCCATCAAGCTTCCGCCATCCGACAAACTCCAGGCAGCCTGTTCAATGGCAGGCAGGAGGAAGTCGCTGGCAGCAGAGAGAAGCGAAGGGTAATTGCTGGCAATCTCGTCGGCTGTTGGGGGAGCCAGACCGTTGACGGGATAGGTGGGGAAAGCACCTGTGTACGCAGTCGAGTAAGGATCATCGGTCATGACAGACGCCGTGGTGGTTGTCATGGTGCTGCTCAGGGTCTCGGTACCAGTGAGAGAAGTCTCTGTACCGGTAGAGGTTCCTGTCTCAGTGCCAGTGTGGGTGCTGGTAGGGCTGGCAGAATCCGTGATTGTGCCAGAGGTAATGCTGCCAGTAATGGCGGACGAAGACGAGGTTCCGGTTTGGGTGGAAGCTGTGCCTGTCGTGTGGGTGGCAGAAGAGCCGCTGGTGGATGCGGACGAAGACGAGGAGCTTGCGGATGAAGACGAAGAGCTCGCGGACGAAGACGAAGAGCTTGCAGACGAGCTGCTGCTGGAGCTCAAGCTCGAGGTCTTAGATGTCGTGGGCTGAGAAGTAGTTGTTGGTGTGGAAGTAGTTGTCGGTTTGGTCGTGGTCACTGCAGCCGGCTTGGTGGTGGTTGGCTCCTGCTTGGGAGTCGTCACCACCGCCGGTGTAGTCGGCTTCGGGCTCGGGGTGTTGACCACAGGTGTAGTCTTCTTGGGAGTAACCACAGCGGGAGGATTCGAGATCTTATTTGGTGTGTTTCCTCCATTGCTTGGCCCGGTCTTCTTCTTGGGCTGAGCCAGCGGACTAGCAGTAGCGACGCCCAGGGTCAACAAGACCGTGGCGAGAGTTTCGATCTTCATGTTGGTAGCAAAGTGCTCAGACAAGTATCAAAGAATGTGTATAATAGTGGGAAACGGGGCAAGTGCAAAAGCCGCAAAGGGCAAAGTATCTAAAGAGTGACAGAAGTTGGTTCCTGACCAGAAAAGAAAGACTAATGGTATGAGAAAAGGAATGAAAAAACAAGAAATCGCGTGTAGAGCAAAAGATCAGAGCAACTTTGGACAGACATGTCGCCTTCATATAGCAATCAAGCTCGCCGAGTACCGAACGACAATCAGCTCGGATCTGCAGGGGCTCGTCCTCTGTCGCTGTGCAGGAGGTGCTGAAAGTAAAATTGTGGTAGTGGGGACAAATGATCCGCTATGCTGACAGGCTCTGACAGGCTCTGACCAGATCTGACAGGATGGCACCTTGTGCATCTTGGCAAGCCTCGCCTAATGGACAAGAAGCTATTTTCTACGAAAGGATGTAAGGTGGAGGGAGAGAAATGGCCAAGGAGAGGGGCGGTGCTACGCTGCTAGCCGAAGACGGTCACATAAGTCACGTGAATGAAATTGACAGCCGCGAGCCGCGAGCAAGTTTCGGTTCCGGGGGGCTGTCTGCACTGTTCAGGGGCTGCTTTCGGCTGGTCACAGCGGTGTTTGCCGGCGCGTGTTTCAGGTTCGAGTACCACCCGCCTTATTTTAAGCCGTCGAACCCACTCTTGCTCGTGCTGTGCTCAGCCTTGACAGCTGGGCTGTGCATCAATGTATCACCTCTCCCCGTCGAATGCTGTTTTCGGAACAAGCCTTATCACTGCTGACGTGCCAATCTCAAGCAAGAACTCTTGTGCTAACTCGAGCAAGTCGGAGCCTGACCTGCCATAGCACGCAATCCTGTGTGCAAGCAGTCACCCTGCCACGTTGTGGTTGTCCGGTTCATGTTACATAAGTAACAGAACTCATATCAGCGTTGCTTTGTTCCATATCAGGTCGTGTTTCAGGTGAGTCTCTTCCAGCGCGATTGGAACTCACTGCCGCAGCGTCCAATTGTAGATGGCGTCTGGCCATGTGGACCAAGATCTCACTGTTCATCCGGACCCTGGTTGCTCATGGCGCAAAACTGAGTCGAAATAGTAGTGTAAGTCTAGTCACGGCCATGGGTCCGTATTACGTGAATCACGGTGGAGGCTCCTTTTCATGGCATGCCAAGCATCCGCCATTTGTCAAAGCTCTCATCTTTCAGAGTTGTTGCCCAAAATTTGATTTCGCCCGACACTCGAATCCATATCAATACAGTCTTGAGTTATCAGAACTAGCCCCGAAACCGATCAACCACAGCCTACCCGTCCTTGTATCCCAACCACTAAATCAGGTCGACATATTGAATTGCTCACGCTCAGTCTCTGATTGACACCACGAGAAATTCGACCCAAGCTTTATCAACGCACACTCACCATGGCTGTCGGTCACTTTGACGAGGATGGAAGTACGTTGTTCATTGTACCTTTTCCCAGAGGCTCGACAACAAACTAACCGACTTCAGCATACGTTCTTGCTCCCAACCAACCAGACCTAGAGACGGTGCAGAATACCCTCTATTCCGAAGATCCCATTGCAGCCCTCGAGCCACTCTTCGAGGCGGGATTGGATGCGAACTATTCTTTCGGCCTCGCGGGTCGTCTTCTGTACCAAGCGTGAGTTCCCAGACCTTCCGCACTCAATTCGATGCATCGTTGTGTCGTGAGATGTTGGACCTGTCGATGGGACTATTGAGGTCTCACGATGAAGCACACACACTTTGATTCCATATCAAACTCCTCCTCATACCCTTTTTTCTTTCCTTGTTAATTTCCTTTCTTTTAGCGAACATTCCCCATCAACAAAGCATCACCTCGCTGACGATCCACAGCATAATCGCCACCGACTCCCCACCCCTAGTCGGCCTCCTCCTAACCCAAGGCGCCCTCCCCTCTCTCCCGCCCCTCTCCGGCACAGTCCACATCAGCCCCCTCTCCGCCTGCAGCTACCCGGCCGTCCCCAGCGGCGCCACCATCGCCACCCTCCTCCTCAACCACCCGACGCCCCAACCCCTCACCACCTCTCAAATCGTTCTCGCCCTCTTCTCCGCCGCCCGCGAGTTCCGCCCCGACGTCGCGCGCGTCATCCTCCAACACCTCGGCCCGGCACGAGCCGAAGAAGTGCTGAACGCGTTGGCCGACGAGACCACTGCCAAGTACGAGGACGTCGAGTTCGGGCTGGGGACCCCGAGCCACGAGGTCGTGGCGTGTGCGGTCACGGACGAGGGAGAGGAGATTGCGGATGAGAGGCTGGACAGGGCGAAGGAGTCGCTGAGGGTCTTTGTCGAGTTTGGTGCGGATCCGGGGACCAGGGACGCCAAGGGACGGACCGCGGTGGAGTTGGCCGAGGAGATTGGAGCGGAGGATTTGGCGGCGTTTTTGAGGGAACTGTAAAAAAAAAAGGTGGGGGTGAGAAAGGGCGAGAAAGGACGAGAAATGTGAGATGTGACGGGATGGTGGGTGGCGGCGTGATTCGATGGATAAGAGAAAGTACTGTACGGTATGGAGCGAAACGATGTCAGAATCGAGTCTCAAAGTCCCGAAATTCGAGCGAAAGTGAAATTATAATTATGCACAAGGAGGGTAACTAATAAGGAAACATGACAGCCCAGATGCCCCAAGAAGAGATCAGAGGCTTCAGGCTGGCGGAGGTCTCCCAACTCATATACACGCCACGACATCGAAACGCACGCCTTCGACCCGGCGGCAGGTTTTGAAAATGAGAACGAAACCTGCAAGAAGGTTTGGGTATCAGTTATCGAGCACCACAAGTCTGTTATATTTGCTCATCCTCATACGCTGGTATGGCCGTTTTGAAAACAAGGAAAGATTTCTGTCGAGATGTAAGAGGGAGGAGGGGGGTATGCCTCGTTCTATTAGCGCCACTGAAGTACAAAAAACCGCCTCTTGTGCCACACAACGTAGCCCCCGCCCCTTTGCCATTTCCTCGTCGAAGGCTCTCTCTCTCTCTCTCGTGTCAACACCTGAACTCCGCGGTCGGGAACTCTTTGTCATACCCAGTATGAGCTGGATCAACAATATTTCTGATATCGTAACTTTCGTATATCTTTCAGTCGGATGTCGCGGGATTCTAGCCCACAATGTGACCCGAGCAAATCAAGAAAAGCTGCAAGGTTTCAGTTTCCGCTTTGCAAAAACGCCGTATCGCTAATGCCAGAAAGACAAAAGACCTCCCCAGATGGTATTATCTCAACTCAGATTCGTGTGATGATTTTGCGCCCGGCGACAAAAAGTCCGCTCCTAACGGCTTTTGCTCTTGCCGCCGCGGTTCTTCTCGCCCACAATCACACGAGCGCCCTCCTTGCCCAAAACACCAGGTTCTCTGGGTTTGGGCGATCTCGCGCGGCCACCTTTCCCTTTCAAGAATGACAGCATCCCTCCTGACTTTGGTGAAGGGACAGCACCTTTTGTGGCCTCTGCGGGCATCGTTGCCGTTTTGTCGCCGCCAACACCCGGGACTGGTGGTACCTGGTCTCGTGCTGGGCGCAAATCAGCTATTGTCGTTCGAGACGTGCTTCGAGTGCTGGCCCGAGGACGAGAAGAAGACTGACTAGGACCTCTTGATGCGGGAACTGTAGATTGTGTGTTGGACCTTGCGAGAGGTGGGGAACCTCTCAGGTCAGGCGAACCTTTGGGCGGGACTGCTGCAGGCGCGCCCTCTTCTTGCGTGCCTGTTCGCGTTCCCTCGGGCGATTCTGCGGGAGTCAAAGCGTCGATAGCTGCGGCCGTCAAGCTATAGTCGAAAGGCTCGAAAAGCGTCTCGATCATGCGATGTAACTCGTCGTCGCGAATCTCCTTTTCCGTTGCGTCTTCCTTCAGCGGAGCTCGTGGCTTCTGCCGTCTGGCCCGGGCCTCAAGCGGTGCCTCTTCCAAAAGTAGCTCCTCCAAATCGTAGGTCGCGTCGAAATTTGTCTTATCGGCGGAGGGAACGAAGATGGGCGGAACTTGCTTCTGTTCCAGAGCGACGAAATCGATCTCCCTAAAGAAAGGATTGTCGGTGAAGGTGTGGAATCCAGCTGCACCAATGCGTTTCGTCGTGTCCTTCTCCAGGAGAGAGCTTATTGCGTGCAGGCATACGTTCGAGACGGGCGGGTTTGTTAGCGGGTATTTGATATCGGCAGCGATGATCTCCTTCTCGAGCTTCTCGTGTCCGTGTGACTCGAACGGTCGCTGGACTTGTCAGTACTTCTCTTCATTCGAAGTATGTGGAAACGTACCCTGTTGTATATGCACTCGTAGAAAGTAACGCCCAATGACCACCAGTCGACCTCGCTCAAATAACCCACACCGGCGTAAACCTCGGGCGCTAAATATGCAAGGGTGCCCGATCTGCTGTGCAGCTTCTTGCGGGAACTAAATTCAGAAGCGACGTTCTTTCGGGGTCAGCACACGTGCACATTCACGATGGCCGAACAGCACTCACAAAATCGGCCAGATGGACGTGTCCTTCCGAGTCCAGCAGTACATTGTCCGGCTTCAAGTCTCGATGTACGATGCCCTGCTTGTGGACGTATTTCAGAGCGCATGCCAACTCGGCAACCCAGAATCGGACAGCTTCCTCCGTCATGGTCTTGCGTGAGATGTGGAATCTCAAGTCTCCTCCGTTCATCAGGTCGATTACCATGTACATGTACTCCATATCTTGGAAGCTGTATCGCAGATTGCAAAGAAACGGGTGGTTGAGGTGTTCGAGCATGCGTCGTTCTCGAATGATGTTTCGAACGCTTTCCGATCGTACCACTGGGAATTGTGAGCCGAGATGACACAGCGACGGGCAGTGAGCGTACCTTCGTCTTTCCGTATGTACTTGAGTGCAAAGGTCAAACCTGTGTCCTTGCGCTCGACGACCCGGACCTTGCCGAAAGCGCCCTTGCCAACGACGCGCAACAGGCGGAAATGGTTGAGATTGACTGTGGTTCGTTAGCCAATGAGCCACCTCGCAAGTACGGCAGCTGTGGTGAGAGTCGGTGGAAGCACGAGCAGGGGCTTGCAGGCTACGTGGGGCGGAGGTGAACGTACCCTCATCGGTGAAAACAACGGGCTTGCCGGAACTATTACCCATGGTGAAGAATTATAGCTATATCGTCGAGAGTTGCATATGTGAAGAATATCGGGCCTGCGGAAGTCGAGCAGAGGATGGCTCAGCGTCAAGCTGGGTATTAGGTGGTGGGCTGCAGCGAGCGGGCGTTCGGCGAGGGCCAGTGAGCTGGTCAGACGGGGATGCGGGACGCGGGACGCGGGAGAAGAAGCGGCTGGAGATTGCGGACTTTTGCGTGGGCGTCTCACAAGGGATGCTGGGCGCGACAGCTGCTGCAAGTCGATGGGAAGATGCTGAGGAGGCGAGAAAACAGAAACGGGGTTTGATGATGGAAAGATGTGGCAGTAGCGGGTAAGACTGAGGCGAGGGACGAGTATGGTCGTTGTAGGATGGTGGTAATGGTGGTAATGGTCTCGGACGGCGGTGAATGGGTGGGCTTGCAGGTGTAGGCTAGTCCCGACCCGCGTGCAGTCTTGGTCTGTCGCTCGAGGGCAAATGGCCCTGCAGTTTGCCGTCTGGTCACAGGCACTCTGACCGAGACAGGGATGCCAGAGGGGATGCGTGACAAGGACGACGGACGAAGCTGTTTCGTTGTTGGTCGATGGAGGGTCCCTGGTCGTTTGCCGATGGGGCAGCGATCTGACGGCCGGGCAGCTGAACGAAGCAAGGGAGGGAAGGGCGAGGAGGGAAGAGGATGATGGGCCTGGAGACTTTGAGACTTTGAGACTTTGAGACGGGCGTCTGGGATTCGTGGAGCGAGTACTAGTAGCACACATGGTGACGCCGCGCCGCAAGAAGGCTTAAAGCTATACTTAGCCCCCGCTGCGATCGTCTCATTTCCTTCCAGAGAGCCCTTCGAGAAGCTGAAACTACGCTCTGCCCACATCGCCCTCTGTCCGTGCCCGCCGTCTAAGGTACTGTCTGCGACACGTAAGATGAAGACTCACCGATCAGCCGGCATCTGTTCCAAAGCAATTTTCTGCCACCTATTGTACAACAGGACTAGCACACATCGACTGACCGTATCGGCGACCCCGGTGTCCACCAAGCAGATGCTCGCCTGGCCTTCGATGCAGTCGAACAGAGCGTCATGCACAGAAGGGGGCAGGATGTACCACTGAGCAGAGGTACATCCTGTACTGGCGTCGAATTCAGAGTTTGCCGAGACGCTGTTGGCAGAATTCTATCACACACGTGTAGTGCTGCCGAATCAAAGTGGACCATGCGGCGTGGGAGCCAGCTGGCAAGCAACAGGAACATCTCGTCGTAGTGCAGCTAATAAACAAGGTAGGTAGGTATTCATCATTGCAAGGGATGGCCGTACTGTCGACAGACATTCATTCGCCCAAACAAGGGTTGGGTTAGCTGTGCGAGGGCAAAACGACAAGCTGGCAGGTACAGCCTTGAGCCCCGGGTGGAGCGCGCACGTGGTCTGCCGTCGATGCCACATGGCCGCGCCTTCCCTCGTGTTTCAGGCCGAGGTGGCGCCTTCCGCTCTGGGTGCCAGTCGCCACCAACATCCCGGGCTTCCCAGGTCAGAGAAGCTCGTTTGCTACCTACCTACTTACTGTACTCTTCTTCATGCACCTCACTGTTCCTCCATCATGCAGTGTTCGCTTGCCACCTTCTCGTCAGCACCACGACCATGCTACTGTACGCCTGCTGTCCACACATAAACTTCGAGGCCACGTTCCGCTGTACGAGCGTCGATTATGCTAGCAGCGTCGTGCTCTCGTGTCCTTCATCTCGTGCCGTCGGCTCTGTCTGGCGCACCACTCTGCCATGTTACACGCCCCCGAGCATCGTCGACCCTTGGCGCCGCTTCTTCCCATCTTTAGCCTGCCAAATCTTGACTGCCTGCTCACCGAACGCCGCCCTCTGAGTATAATCCTCCTCGGAACGGGTACTGCTACCGTGTAGTCATCTCTTGAGGCTAGTTGCCACTTGGCGATCCAAACGTACTCGTTCCGGAGTCATTGACCATCCTTTTCCGTGATGATGAAACATTCCAACAAGGCCAAATTCACAAGCTAGCTTATTCAAGATACCTCTAAAAGTCTCAGGCGCCGGCAATGGTCCGACTTGCAAGCCATCGAAAGCTCCTAGGATCAGGTCTAGCCGATGCAAAGTGACAAATATCGTCCCAAACTGGTTCGCAGCGACTTGACTCCGGTATCGAGAATCCTTCTCGGCTCTCGTGGCAATCGGTGGCTTGGACCAGACCACCTTTTGTTCGTTTATATACGGCTGCACGGCAGAAATTGTCCGACCACAATCGCACCTACATTTAGGAAATTGAAGACAATGGAATGTTGATAGCATCGTCGCATAGATGGACATGTCCGATTGGAAGTGTCGGCAAATCATTGGAAAGAGAAACCGAAAGCTACGGCGACAGGCTCAGGAGTCAGGACTCGGGAGAGGCTGAGGCTTTCGAGAATGCGTTATCGTGCTGATGAGATCGCTATGCCTCTATTCGTGCTCTGCATTGAACTGCTACTGATGACCACGTCGTGCGCTCGACTGCATCCTCTCACCGTTTCGAATCAAAATAATCGTTGACAGGCTGACGGCGCAGTACCCGATATGCGGCGGCGCTGCAGCCATGTGGCCAGCTAAGCTGAGCTGAATTTCGTCAACAGAATCATCTTCTTGCAAATCGCCAGATTGAGATGCGCTTGTACGTCGCGACGCCAGAGGCCGATTGCCAGGCCATCCAGCATTCACTCTGCTGGCGGAATGGGAGCGAAAAGGGACTGAGATCGCCTCGACCCGCTGCGGCTGGCAGCGAATATAACATCATCTTGCATCAAAAACTCACAAGTGTGTGCACCTTGCGATAATCGCATCTTGCGCCGTAGACTTCCAGCTGAATCGACTTGAAGTTCCTGCTCTGTAGCGGTCTAGACGCAGAGGTGCTTATCCTGTGCCAATCGGGACTCCCCACAACGAGTAGAGTGTTCCATGTGTCGGCAGTCATCAACCACGTGGCAGCCAGGCGGTCAAAGGGCCTTCATGACCACTTCGGAATAGTTGAAGTAGAGCCACCAACTAGCAAAGTCCCGATTGGAACCAGAGGGAGGGAGGGGGCGGGGGTCTGGCAGAAGTCTTGACGGACAGACTTGGTCAGCTACTAGTCCCTACCTACCCAAGTATAGTACCTCCGCAGACACTATTAGACCTAGATGAAAAACAAAAGCACCCTGCATACAAGTACTGTACGCAAAAGGCCCACCTTCAAACCTACCATCTCACATAACCACATAACCACATATCCCCCCGTAGCAGGGGCCCGATCGAAGTAGCATGCAAACGAGGTCAAAGAAGACTACGGTGCGGGGAAAAAACAAAACGACTCCCCGTCAACCCCGCCTTTGGGGAGCGTTCTGAGAGTTCTGAGAGTTCTGAGAGTTCTGAGAGTTCTGAGAGTTCTGAGAGTTCTGAGAGTTCTGAGAGTTCTGAGGGCTCTGAGAGCTCTGGGAGTTTGCCAAGTTTGCCGAGTTTTTTTTTTTTTGACAACATGGCACCCAAAAATTTGCCGTGGACTCGGCACACGTGGGGAGAATGATGATAGGCGGAGCTGACATTGGTGGTTGCACTCAAATCGCTAGCGACTGGCCCTCCGAGCATCGGATGTGTGTAACGTGAGTATACCGCTATGGGGTTGGTGAAGACTAGGTTAAACAAGAATAAATTGTGTGTGGTCTTAGGGGTCCTGATTTTACTTTTTATTTTTTGGTTTTATTTTTTGGTTCGTTTTCTGTGGCTCCCAGAAATGAAATCGCAACGAAAATTAGCCAAATCACGACAGCGCGAACACAAAATGGACGCAAACCCAACGGATAATCTTTTGGATACTGATCGCAATGTGCATTATTAGCAATGCACACGAAAAGGCTACCCAAATATACGCTCTGTAGGTGTTTCAAGCGAATAGCAGCCTCGACTTTGCCAAGGCTCCGTGACTGTTACCAACTGCCACTGCCAGCGCTGATGATTCCATACCACAATACTCCAACCTTTTTCCAGCCGATTCGCGACTCTTTTCAGGGATACACGATCGTGCAACCATGATAATATACTCCCTTCCCTTCCCTGCCCAAACACCTTCACAACGCCAAGTAATCCAGGACAGGAAACCCAATCAGGCCCTGCTCTCCCTGTTCGTCCGTCGAACCAACTTCTTCTCCCATGGAGTCGGCGCTTTGAGCTTTCCCCTGCATCTGGCCTTGGCCGTCTCGGGATCTTCCACCTCACTCTCCCTCTCACTCTCATCATCCTCATCTTCGTTCTCATTCACAGCCTCCGTACCATCAACCGCGTTCTCGTCCTACTTCACGCCCTTGCCTGCCCCGACAGCCCCTGCATTCCCCCGAGCCATCTTCCAAAGCCGTCCATTCTTCTTCACCAAATTCGCATGCCGCTTCTCCGCAACCTCATCCTCCTTCCGACAAGCATCCACAAACTCCTTGCTGCTCTGTAGCCGTCGTTCCACTTCCGCCATGCCGGCAGGAAATCCGCGTAGATCAGCCATCAGATCGTCGTTCTCCAGCAGTGGCATCGTCTTCATCTGCTGGGTGATCTCGGCGTTCGCCGAGTGAAGGGCCGCCGCTAGATCTGCAGCTGTGGACGTCTGGCCCTGACTCGTAGAAGGTGGCGGCTGCTTGTTGTTATTACGAGACGTCGACGTTGCCGGAGAGCGACGTGACGCCTCCGTGCCCGGAATGGGAATTTGAGGCTGTCGTGTACTCATACTCGGCGGCGGAGGCGCCAGCGGCGTGGAGCCAGAACCCAACATCCGCGCCGCGGCGGCCGTAATCTCAACCGATATACTGTTGTCGCCGGGGATGCTGTCCAAAGTCACCGGTCCATGCCCCAGATCCGCAGCGCGGCGGCGCGAGAACCAATCTCCACCCACCAACGCCTCTGCATTCTCGATCTCATCCGTATTCTCTTCCATCCACTTAGCCGTGGCGTCGTCGGTGCGTAGAACATCGTTCACGCGCGCGCTCTTGGTGGGCGCGAAGCTGGACGTGGTGGCTATGGGCCCTTGATCCGCGAGATGTGGATAGATATCCCAGAGCGAGTTGAACAGGTCCTCAAAACCACCCTGGAGGAGCCGGGAAATGGCGTCGTCGTCTGAGGGTTCAGAAGCCGTGAAGGGGTCATTTGACGCCTGAGACGTGGCGCGAGCGAAGAGCGTCTGGTAAATCTCACCTTCCATGCGGCTGACCATTGGCAGGACGGTGCGAGCGGCATTCGGGAGGACGAGGCTGTACGGATAAGGATGCTTGTGGAAACTGGGCAGATCCTCCGGTTCTTGGGCTTCGGATTCTGCGAGTACTGGGTGGCCTTGCTCGAGCATTTCGAGTTGCTCGGGACTCAGGGGCTTGACGATTGTCGGTTTGACGCCCGAAGCGGTCTTGAGCGGGGGCGGCGACATGAGCATCTCGGCAATCTGTTGATTGTGTGGAGATTCCTGCGCGTAGGATTGCATCAGATCCGAGAGACTGATCTTCTCGAGACGTTCCTTGATGGTGAGCGGCTTGCTGGGCAGAGGCTTGCTGGGCGGCGACGCGATGCGCTCGGGTGCCGCGTTAACCCGTGGGTATTGCGCGCTAGCTGACTGTGCTTGCGCCTCCGATTTCACTTCCACCGCAGTCTCCTGCTTCGTCTCGACTTTTGCCTTTTCATTCACCTTCGCAGGAGCTTTAGCCGGCGCAGCCTTCTCTTTCTTTGTCTTCTTCTTGCGTCCAATGATGGCCTCCTGCACCACTTCCGGCTCCTGCGTGTCCACCGACATGACCTCGGTGAGCTTGTTCTCCTCGGCCTTCCGCGTCCGCCGGTCCTTTTTGGCCTGGCTCTTCGTCTTGACACGCGTGGGCAGAGCGACGGATTTGCTGCCGCCAGCAGGCGACTCTGGGTGGGATTCGATGTACGACGCCGTCTCAGAGTGAATGTCGTTGCTTGGCGTGCTAGGCAGGTTGATCGAGCCGATGCTAGGCCTGCGAGACGGCGCCTTCGTGCCTGATCCAGAAGCGGACGCTGGTGTCACCTCAGAAGCGGGGGTCTTGGCGGATGCAAGTGACTTGACGGCGCTCTCGACTTTGGGCGTATCGATCACGCGGATTGTGCGAGGGGCTTTGGTGGCAGAGATGCCGGAAGCTGGCGTGTCGACGGCCATACTGGGTGTGCCGACTCTGGACGGTCCGGTGCCGACTGATGCGCTATCCTTGACGACCTCTTTCCTTTCACTCGCGACTGTAGCTGCTTTCTTATCCTCCGAGCGCTTATTGTCTTGCAAGGCTTGCTTTGCTGCGTGCTGGGCTGCAGCGATGTCGAGCTTCGTGGGTTTCTGCTGTCGGCGTTCTGTTGGTTGTGTTGTGTCTGCACTCGCGGCTTTGTTTATTTTAGTAGTTTTTGTGCCAACGGCTTCTTCGACCTGGTTAGACTCAACGACCTTCTCGGGATTTCGCTCTTCACTCCGACCGCTGGGAAGGTGTGCAGGAGTTTCTTCCCGCTTCGATTCCGTTGCCCCATTCACTAGCGTAGCAGCATCGTCTGGCGTCGCAGTCGATTCCTTTTGTTTGTCCTTCTTGTTCGTGGTCGGTTTCGTGGGCTTGACGATCGGAGAATCATCTTTGGCAGCGGCAAGCGACGGCACGTCCTGAACCTTGAGCGAGCCCAAGGGTGGAAATTCAGCTGCTCCAAGCCCTGGGGGTGCTGTCGGGCTGGCGGGACGGCTTTTCGTTGCGCTCTCGGTCTTGGGTTTCGACCTGGAAATCGGTCTCGGGGATCCCCTGACAAGCAGGTCGAGGGGATCATAACCCGGCGCTGTTTGGCTTGGGTCTAGAGTTTCAGTCAGCCACAGCACAATAACACTCTGTGCAGAAGGCGGAAAATGTGCAGTGGTGGGAAATCGGTCCAAACACGACAGACGACGGCAACAAGCCAGCCAGTCAGGTCTCCAGCATACAAGGCTTTGATCTACGAATGAGGACTACGGCTGCCGGACCGTGACCGCTGGTTTGTTGCTTCCGTCCTCAGCACAGGAGTCGGGGAACAAGTTGAACAGGTAATGTCAAGCCAAGACTTCGTCATCTTCAACTGCTCTGCATATCTTTTCCCCATATCAGCATTCCTAACGTACATCCATACTTTCGTCGACAACTAGCTGGCCTTCAAATCGAATGCTGACAGGCCAAAATGCTGTGCACCCAAACTCCCCAACTCCTGTGCTTCTGGAAGAACGGCGTGAGGAACGGTACCGTCATGCCGAGGTGTCTCCATGCCGAGAAATCAAATTCACCAGATAAACATGCGGCCGTTCTGCTGTACTCGGCTGCTTCACCACCTGTTGTTGCCGAAGCCACTGTTGTACGCCATGTGCTGTGAATTGTACGCACCTTGCGCTTGGCTGGCTCCATAAGGTCCTTGGCTTGCACCGTTGTGATGCATTCTTAGGATACTTGGGTCCGCGACGTCAACTATTCCATTCCCCCCGAAGGAGGAAGGGTCAGCTTGTCTGTGCTTCTTTCCCTTTCTCTTTTGCCTAGAAGACGGCCGCTCCGAAGACCCCGGGGACGAGGACGGCTGGAGACCATACATGCTATTGAATGGCGCCAGGGAAGGAGCCTCGAGGGGATAAGGAGGGGGAGAGAAATTTGACTCACGCTTTCCAGCATCTTGGCCCAGTCCGCCGCCAGTACCAGCACGACCACGCATCAAAAGAGCGTCATTCTCGCCTGTCTTCCCCTGCAGATGTTGACCACCGAAGTTGAGGCTTCCGCCCATGGCATTAGCAAAGCCGTGCCCCTGACCGAACATCCCGCCTCCACTGATGGGCGGGGTACCGCTTGACTTCAAGCCTGGGGGCGGTCCCTGAACACCACTGTAGAAACCAGTCTGCATGTTAGGTTGAGCATTGAACTGCTTGCCAAGATTGGACTGCTGCGCGAGTAAAGGATTTGCGGACGACTTGACCGAGGCTGTTGCAGATGATGCGTCGTTGGCGAATGTGAACCGTGAGGATTGGCGACCGTGTCTGGAATGAGCACTGAGGATAGGGTTTTGGTTCTGGAAAGGGTTTGATAGTGTCGAGTGATGTTGGCTTGTTACTGGTGGTCTTTGAAATTGCTGCAGAATTGCGTCGTTGTCTTGATTGTTCTTCAATAGAGAGACTCCGGCTCGTTGCTGCGTAGTGCGCGCAACATTGTCAATGCTCGAAAAGTCGTTTGTCAATGAAGACTGGCCGAATGGCGGTGTGTTGGCTGAACCACTGTCGAATGCTTGATGCTGGAAACCCCCCGATCCTCTTCGATTTCTCGACTCTGCAGCATCATCACCAACGTCCGGCTCTCCTCCGAGTTGTAGACTTCCACCAAGACGGGTGTCATCTTCGTCATGCAATGCAGCGGTCGGCGCCAAGCTTTTCACTTCTTCGGCTTTTAAGCGCATCCTCTCTTGTCGCTGACGAAGCGCCGCACGTGCTGCACCACCGTTGGGGTCAATCAGAGGAGGGTGAGTTTCCAAAGTGCGGAGGACATCTTCGTCAAGATTCTCCTTGTCAAGTGACCATTCGAACGGGTACTTAACAAATTCTTTCACTGCCCTGAGCAGACGAAGCATGGACTCTGGAGGCGGTTGATCTGTCGCGGCCGAGTGCGCAGGCTTCTTAGCTGACCGCACAGTGGCTTGTGTTGATGGCCCATCTTTGTTGGCTTCTCCCTCCTTGCCCGTGTTCGACAAGCCTGTCGCCTTCGAAGATGCCCTAGAAGCAGGACGCATCAATACAGTCTTCGCGTGCGTCGTCTTTGGACTTGGGGTGGCACGGCTAGCCGCCTGACTCGATCTCCTGCTTTGCTGCAGTTGCGGGTTCTTAGCCCAGTTTGCAGTGCTCGGCAAAGCAGGACCATCACCACTATCGCTGCGACTCATGGCTTCGGAACGATTTGTGGTCATTACTTGTGTGGATGGACCCGCGATTCCAGAGTGGGTGTGCTGAGGCGGTTGCGGTCGTACTGCTGGAGCTGGGCCTGGCGATGGACGTGCTTGACTTGAGGCTGCGTTCAGAGATGACAGCTCTTGCCTGCTGAAAGAATCTCTGTCCTCGCCGGTCTCGTGGAGGAAGGTGCAGTTGCGATTGTTACACGTTTCGTTCCGCAGAAATGCTGAGCAGTACTTGGTCGTCCCGTGTTGCGCTTTCAGTATCCGGCCCTGGTGCGGTCTCCCATCGAGCGCCGATATACACCGGCTTGCACCCTCCTCGTCGGCAAACGTGATGAATATTGCAAGTGCCGAACTCCCAGTCCCTGTATCTTTCAGCTTGTTCGCGCTGAGCTTGATGATGCGACCATACTGTCCGAACACCTTCTCAGATTTCAGCTGCTCCTCGAGAAGATCGTCCTGCACACCCTCGGAAACCATTCCAGTGATGTAGACCAAGTTTCGCTGCACAACCCGGAGACCTTGTAAATGCTTCCTGTTCAACGTTTCGACCTGTCTTCGCTCTGCCTCCTTTTGTCGCGCGGCGGCTTTCTTTCTTGCCTGGTTGGCCACGTCTGCTTTGAACCTATTATCGTTAGCATAAAATTGCGTGACCAGACAGCAATAACCAACTCTTCAGGTGAAATAATCTTCCACTCGATGTTCTTGTCGTCGTACGGCCGCCGACACGCTGGACACAAACCGTTCATGTTTTGCTTGATGTTGTTGTAGCAGAACTGACATATCTAGCAGCAACAGAGTCAGTATCGACATTCACACATAGTTGCAATTATGCGACGCTTGAACGCGACACATATGAGGCGTCAAATTACCTGGTATCCACATGGGCAAGGTCTGAAGTTCTTGTCCGACAGATCGAACTCCTCCACGCAGAGAGGACTAATAGAAGTCAGCATCCAATATCGCCTTCCAAATAACGACTACAAACCATGTGTCGTCCGCGTCCTCCATGAAGTTGTCCTGCTGTGTCCGGCTTGACATTGTGACTAGTGGTGCAAGAAGAAGTGGTGGAGGTGTTGCGGGGATTTAGCTGGCGAGCGCGTCACAGAAGAAATCATCCGGTGCTCCGATCGTTACAGTGCAAGCTAGAGTCCCAGAACGCCACGGGAATGCGTACAAATACAGATGGTGAGGAATTTGCAGAGAAGAGCCTTGCGGTATGCTACCAGCAACCAGTAATGGCAAGCCCAACACGCAGTTTCCAGAGGATCCAGAATAGGTTTAGCGCGATGTGGAACTGAGCTAGACCCGTTTGGGAGCTGCCAAGCGCGAAGCTCACTTGATGAACTCATGTACTTGCAACGGCAAACCAGATGGTGAACCTCATTCCATCACTCATCATGGCCGCCGCAGGAAGAGCAAGCATTGGGTCGGCCAGGCTGGTCGCTCAGGCCGCAAGGTCTGCTGGCCGGCAATCGGTGGTGAGACCCTCAATTAAACAAATGAGTTCGACCGTGTCGAGGCAAAAGGAAGTTGCTGGCGTGGATCCAACGCCAAACATGCGCCATGCTCCAAGAGTTCGTAAGTATGAAGCATGATTTTATGCGATCGCTGGCTGATGGACTGGTGAAGCGATGAACAGCGATCTCAAAGCTCCGATTGTCAATCCCACCGACAAGTACCAGGACAAAGCGGCTGCTCTCCACACCTACGGCCAGTACCTCATGTCATGTTTGCCGAAGTACATCCAGCAATTCTCCGTGTGGAAGGACGAACTCGCAATTCACATTCCTCCTGAGGCTGTTATCCCGGTCTTCAGCTTCCTCAAATACCACACATCCGCGGAATACACAATGGTTGCAGACATCACCGCGGTGGACTACCCTACAAAAGAGAACAGATTCGAGGTCGTTTACAACTTGTTGAGCGTCAGACACAACTCGAGAATCAGGGTCAAGACATACGCAGACGAAGCCAGCCCGGTTCCCAGTATTTGTGGTCTGTACGATGGCGCAAACTGGTACGAGCGCGAAGTCTACGACTTGTTTGGAGTGTTTTTCGTCGGCCACCCGGACTTGAGGCGCATCATGACAGATTATGGGTTTGATGGGCATCCTTTGAGGAAAGACTTCCCCTTGACCGGGTACACGGAGATCAGATACGACGAAGAGAAGAAGCGAATTGTGGTTGAACCACTCGAGATGACCCAGGCATTCCGGAACTTCTCGAGCGGATCGGCGGCATGGGAACAGGTTGGTCCCGGCCAGGACAGGACTCCGGATCAATTCAAGTTGCCAGAAGCAAAGCCGGAGGAAAAGAAGGAGGAGCCCAAGAAGTGAACTTGAGTCGGGCAGCTGGCTGTACATAGACACCAATCCATTTCTAATGTTCACGTCCGCTGTTGATTCTGCTTGTGGTGTCATCGAGCCGGTAAGAAACACTGTCTGAGACCTGATTTCGTTAACCGCAAGATTGAGCACACTAGTCCAGATCGTCGAAAGTGGCCGATTTAATGGCTACCAAGGTAGGTACACAACACCAGCGCTCCAGATCAACCGCTCCAGATCGAAAATATCCTAGAGTCGTTGCCGACGATCAGATCAGATCTTCCTCGATTCCTCATTCCTGCGATCCCACCAGAGGCGGGGAGATGCCTAGATACTCGACAAAAAGAGGTGAGTCAAGCATTCAGGAAACACTTTGTCAAATATGTCGAAGACCCCGCTGTAACAGCATCAAGAATGGTACATTGCTGGCGAAAAACAAAACTATCAGTCGCGACTAGCTTTTGGTGCGTCGTGGTCTGTCCCGCCTGAGATTATTTTCAGAGTCCATTGCGTCGCTAGAGCAGACTCGAACGAGTCAAATGTTTTGTTCCCTCCTTGAAACTCCTGATAATGCTGCTGCTTCAAACCCAATTCGTGACCATGCATTTCATCAAAATCCAAGAAGTATCTTCCGCAACGCCTATGCCAAATGGGGTTTCCTTCCGTGAAATAATCGTATAATCCGTGAGTGGCGTCTCATCCCAATCCAGTCCCAAAAGGCAGGTCATGACCGTTATCTTTTTCCAAGTTTCTTCTCCTTCTCGCGCTCCGCTTCGAGGGCATGCATCCGCGCCCTCTGACTTCGACTCCCCCCAAGCTTCGGACCGCCCGCAATCTCGCCGACGGCCGCATTCTTCGGCTTCGGCTGGCTTAAACTGGCAGCCTCCCTCCTCTCCTCCGCTGCCTCGAGAAACCGACGCCGAAACTCGGCCTCAGCCCGCTCGTCCGCATCTTCATCCGCACCGGGCGCAAAAGAACCACGGCCGTCACCCGTGCTCGCACCAACCGCATTTCCCATCTCGGAATTGTCGAACGCGTTCAGACCGTGTTCTTGGAGCAACGACTCGACCAGCGCATCTCGCTTCAAGTCCTCCGACGTCCGCCGCGGTCGACGGGAACGCCACGGTTTGCCGTCTGGACCAAGCCGGACGCGTGCGGTGGCCTTGTTTTGCTGTTTGCTGGTTTCCCGGGTGCGCATTGCGACGTCGACTTCCTGCAGGGCGCTCATGGTTGCTGCAGGGCGTTGAGAGGCGGCGTTTCCGGGAGCGGGGGATGACGAAGTGGCTGCCCTACTCGGTCCTGCACCGGATATGTCACCTTTCGTAGCGTCTGGAACGTCTCCTCTGTGCGAAGACGCTGCTAGTTTGCGTTTTGCGAGTTCAGCGTCTATATATGCCATCCTATGGAGTTAGCCAATGTCGAATCAAACACCGTGGGAACGGTCTCTGCATTGCAAGAAACGTAGGAGCAAGGGGCCGGACTCACATGTGTTGATCCACCTGTGCTTTGTAGCCGGACTGAGCGGCAAATCGATTGCTCATTTCATTCTTGGTCGTGCTCGCCGTGACGATATCTCGAGATTGTGGTGCTTCGGTTTTTGATGCATCTTCGTCGAACGTGGGGCGGGTGGCGCTGAATTCGATGCCGCCGCGCCTTCGTTGCTGCTGTTTTCGAGCGCGAATCACGTAGTTGAGTCCGAGTTCCTCGTGGTCCGATTCTTCGGGAACCGATGGCTCGTGTCTAGTCTGCTCGTCGGGTTGCTGCTCAATGTGTGTGATGGGTTCCTCGTCGAGTTTCGAATCTGCTCGTGTCCTGTTTGTCTTCCTTCGCTTGCTGGCACGAAAGACGAGGTCATCGACCTGGCTGGGGCTCTCCATCGGGGCTTCCATGTCCGTGTTGGTGATGGAGGAATCGATTTCACGTCAGAAGAGAGGGCACGAGCAGGTTGCAAGGATGACAAGGGGTCTAGAGTGCTCTTTATCTATCAAGATCGAGTCCCCAAGCCGAAACGCCAACGGGCAGGCGTTCCGGGCCGAGGGAGTGACCCCCTCTTTACCGCCGGTAGCCCTCAGTGTTTTGGTGAAGGCGCCACTTAAGACCAGCAGAGGGTTACACGTGCGTGTACCGCAGTCGTCCGAGATAGGAAATTTCGAAGCGGTCAGCGGCCTTCATCAGCGCTTGCGACAGAGTTTCAGACCGGAGATTGCCCCTCTATTGCACTATCGACACGTCGCGATTGCTCATGTCATTTTTGGATCCACTGTATTCTCGGGACAAAGCGATGAAAAAGCCAAAACTTAATGCACTACCGTGCTCCACTCCACATGCGCCGAGATCACGAAGTGAGGCGATACTTTTCTTTTTTTTTTTTTGGTCAAAACTTGCATTCAGCACTTCGTTTATTGATTTGTAGCATTACAAGCAAATAATTATACAGTCATCAGCGACTCGCGACTCTCCATAAGCTTGACGGGTTCCGCCCACATTCCAATCATGACTTGTCTCTCAAAACTCGTTTGCACCACTCAACCGCGTCGCTGACCACAAACCCCGCAGACGCCATAATCCGCAGGGTTCAAATAGGAGCTACACGACGGGGCTCCACACCTCCAAGCACCGGGTGATTTCGAAGCATCAAGAACGTTTGAGCAGACTGCGCATATCAGTGCAGCCGAGTCATTTGATACGGAGCAGGTTGTGCAGATCCTTTCTGCTCTTGAAGCCTTGTCAGACATAGTCGCACCCGATACTTTGGTCGGGTGGAAATAAGAATCACCGCCTTGGTCGGCTTGACGTGACATTTGCATGTCACGCTTAGGGCTCCGAAGGGTTGGCCGGGGCGCTTTTGATACTGCTGGAGTTGATTCACGAGGCTCTGAGGCTCTCTTGGGTGCAGTGTGGGTGTCGATATCTGCTTTGATCTCTGAATCCGGTTCGGGCAGGCCGATATCGTCAAGGTTGCTTAGCTCGTCCATCTCTTGCTTGACTTGAACATCGTCGCTGTCTTCGTCACCACACACACGGATCAATCCTTGACCTTTGCTGTCTTTGAGTTGGGATCCATCCAGATCTTTTGCGTCTTCTATGCCAGCATCAGCGTCTTCATATTCATCATTGTCATCATCGTCAACGTCCTCATTTTCGTCATCCTCCGCAGGCTCAGCCTTGATGCCGTCCGTTTTGGCT
Source organism: Cyanodermella asteris (assembly GCA_900618795.1). Lineage (NCBI taxonomy): Eukaryota > Fungi > Ascomycota > Lecanoromycetes > Ostropales > Stictidaceae > Cyanodermella > Cyanodermella asteris. The sequence goes on from UYJD01000002.1 coordinate 2,103,667, forward strand.
TTGTCAAACCTCGCTAGTACAGCAGCGGCTCTGAGCTCTCTAGCCCGCTTGCTACCGGCAACCCGACTCTTCGTAGTTGGCCCCTTGAAGCCTTGCAGGGCATTGCGCTCCAGAGCATCCTCACCCAAAGCTTGCCCATTGACTCCAAACTTCTTAGCAATTCTACGCTCCTTCTGCTCCTTCCAATTGAGCTTTGGGGCTCTGACACGCTTCCTGCGGCGGCTTCGGTAAGCACCACCGCAAAGATGCTCAGGCATGTCACTTTCGACCTCCCTGCCGCCTCCAACCGTGATGCCCGTCTCGACTGCGCGACCAGGTCCCCAAATACCTTCTCCAGTATATCCCCTCTGCCACAGAGCCTTCATTTCCTCGGCATACTCGTTTCGGACCTTCCAAAAGTCTCGACTGTGGTTCATGTGGACGTTGTGCGCGAGCTCGTGCATCATGACCATGACAACACTGCGGAACGATCGCCATGCTCCTGAGTGGAGCTTCAGAACTAGTTGAATACATTCGCCGTTGTTGAAGTTGCGTCCGATGAACTCGCGATTGGGTGGAAATTCCTCCAGCGTCGTGACAGATAGGTGGTTGTTCTTGAGGATTGGGTGACATATCGCAGCCACCCGATTGAGGAACTCTTCCGCCAGAGAAGCGTCATTGCCTGGAAGCGACTTGATAAAGACGATGCGCTCAGTCGGGTGCTGGTGACGCTGATTCAAACGTAGAACATTCAATGGCATGGCGTGTTCGGATTTGATATCCAACGGCAAGTCCCGATGCCAGAGAGGTGTATGAATGAACAAGCCAGAGCCATAACCTCATCAGAAGTCTGCAATTCCTCGTCAACGAGAAGTGACGAAAGTGGCATCAAAACGAAAGGCTAGAAGATGTAACCGAACCAGGTGTGGGTGGCGTCAGAGCGCCAGAGTCGTTTCGCAGAGATTCAGGCAGCACGCCGCGCCAAGCATCATATCCGCCATCAACTGGGTGAACCGTTGGGTCGCCCACTGAGCAGCCCACTAAACGCCCAGCTACGCTTAGTCCCAGGCGGTCACAAATATTTAACTACCTTCACATACTCGTGAAAACATCTACTAGCTGCACGGTGTCAGCATTCCAGGCTCAAAACAGAGGCATTGACACGAACGTACCGGCTCGGAATCGCAAGACCGAGCGCACGCAATGATCGACGTGTGCTGACACACTCGTCCAGTGGAGCAGCGCGGTTCTCCGGCATCACAAGCGCCACCAAGATCGTCGAATGCATGATGCATTTATCAGATCGTCGCCGCCATTTCTCTTTTTCGACACCATAGCAAGTTTCAGCCCTGCATAAGTGTGTGTACGATGAGCGGCGTCTGAGAAACGTTCTCCATTTCCAACGCCTTGTTCCCTATGCTCCCTTCGGGTTGCGCAGTCTCCAGCCCGAAGCTAACAGAACTTAAGAGCGGATCTGAGACCTTGTCATAATTTGTGTGGGTCTACTTCTGAGTCAGAGGATTCCATGTTGCATGTGCTTGATAAGTAGAAGGATGTATATAAAGGTTTCTCAATTTTTCACGTTCTATTGAAATTTACTTTGGTATCCGAGAGCTTTGTGGCCAAAACCGCTCTGACCACGCAATTGTTGCTACGTTAAGCAGTACACTGTCTCATGATAATGACATCAACCGTCGAAAAGCATGGAGCGGGTGGCGGCGAGGACAGATTCAGTGGTGATACAGAACGCCACGGCTCGGCGGTTCAGACGGTGAACGACAAGGCGTCACAGCCTCCCGACGGCGGTTTTCAGGCTTGGTTGGTAGCAGCAGGTGGGTTTGGGAATATGTGTTGTACATTCGGGTTCCTCAATTCGTTCGGGTACGTACTTTTGGCGCTCCAGACAGAACCAGAACTGATATTTGGCCAGTGTATTCCAGACTTACTACCAGAATGGGCCGCTATCCGATCATACGTCGAGCGACATCTCCTGGATCGGATCCGTCGAAGTCTTCTTCCTGTTATTTTGCGGCTTGTTCTCTGGTCCGTTGTCCGATCGCTTCGGTATTCGCTCTATCAATATACCCTTTTCGATCGTCCTTGTTTTCGCCATGATGATGACGAGCTTGGCACACGAATACTACCAATTTCTCCTCGCCCACGGCATTCTGGTGGGGATCGCAACAGGCATGCTTTGGACCCCGACTTTCGCGGTCGTTGGCCAATACTTCACCACGAAGCGCGCTTGGGCAATGGGCGTTGTGTCTAGCGGAGCATCAATTGGAGGCATCGTCTACCCTATCGCCCTCGACTCAATGATCCGCAACCCCAAGCTCGGTTTCCCATGGGCTGTCCGGATCATTGCTTTCATCATGCTGGCCATTCTGACCTTCACCTGCGTCGTTATGAAGGAATGGACACCGCGGCGGACGAAACAGCTGCTCATTCCAAGCGCGTTCCGATCCTTGCCGTACGTCTTCACCGCTTTTGGCTTCTTCTTCGCCACACTAGGTTTCTGGACTCCAATTTACTATATTCCCGAATATGCTCGTATACACGGCGTCACTGATCGACTGGTGTTCTACGAGGTCGCAATTCTGAACGCGCCGAGCTTCTTTGGTCGTCTCATTCCAAGCTTTCTGGCAGACAGAATAGGGAAGTTCAACATCAATATCCTCATGACTGCTGGCAATGCAATACTACTCTTCTGCTGGACAGCCGCCACGGGACCGGCGGGAATCACAGTGTTCACGGCATTCTTCGGCTTCTTCCAGGGTGCTCTTGCGGCTCTCATTACACCTTGTATTGCTGAAGGCAAGTCAGCTTATCCTGCGACTGGACTTTTTGCTGTGGTCAGTGACTAACCCTCATTAGTTGTACAAAACCCATCCGATCTCGGAACCTACGTCGGCATGGCGTTCGCGGTCTGCAGCTTCGCAGCTCTAACGAGCCAACCAATAAACGGTGCCATAATCGACCATCTCGGCTTCCTGAGCTCAAGCATGTTCAGCGCGGTCATGGTGCTCTTCGGCGGCGCCCTCTATCTTACGGCAAAACTTCTACTCAACCCAAAGTTATTCAGCAAGATGTGAATTGATGAAAATTCTAGCTGTTGCATCTGGATAAAAATCATAACAATAAAATCCCGAAGCACTCCTCGTCGTAGCGCGTCAGATCCACCCACCGTCCTCCTCACCATACATAAAATAGTTCGGAGGCCGCAAACTGCGATCTACGATCTCTTTACAAGGCTTCACGGGCGCCCTCCAATATCCGTCGGAGCCTCTGTTCATGATCTTCCGACCCATACTCGCAGCTATCTCGGCGCTCGTGGGCGTATGCGCTCGGCCGGTCGATTTGGTCGCAGCATACGGCATGGATGGCGGATAGGTCGGACTCGGATTGGACTGTTGCTCCATTCGCGGCAGTGGTGTGAGTGACGACTTCACTGCCGCGAAAGGAGACTTTGTCTGCTTCCTGACGTTCTCGGAGTTGCCTCTCCTGTGAATTAGTTCCTCTTTGGGGCTGACTTTCTGGGGCATGCTGGTCACTCTTGGCGGGAACAAATTCTGGCGTGCGTCGTTCGGGTTCTGTTTCTGCCGATCATGAGTGTCCGCGAGGTTGAGGGTTTTGGGGTCGGCTGTTGGCGCCGGCCATGAGGAACTAATGCTTTGGATGTGCAAGGGGCTGTCAACGAGAAGATCCGTTGGCGGGAAATGATTAGGCATGCCTTCTCCTATACTTTCGACTCTCGAATGTGTGAGCGGGTAAGGATGTGGTTCGATCTGGAGGCCTTTCGGGTTCTTCTCGTATCCTCGCGTGTCTGTTCCCAGCATCGCTTCTTCTTTCAAATCAACAAATCTGGGTGTGAGTGGATTGCCAGTCCCTCTTTCCCAACCGTACGCATATTGTTCGATCATCTCAGACGGGGTCCATGACTTTTGCCGCCTCAAAGCCTCAACCGCATATGGGTTGTATGCGCTCTGATCTGTGCGAATAGGACGTTCTCCAGACGAGTTGTTCTCCGCTTCCTGGGAATATTCGCTGGTCACGGATAGTTGCCCGGGACTGAGTGGACCAGGACGAAGATCCGCTGACCGACTAGCCAAATACCTAGGCCAAAGCTCTTTCGTGCCCGCCATTGCAGCACGGGTATGCGTCCCTTCTTGACCTGACCGCGATGCATCTTCGACGACGACGCGGACACTCCCGGACGCTTCCTGCTCTTTCAGATACCGCTCATATCCAGACAGTTCCTCCATGATCCGATCCACATTCCCATTCCCATTCGGCAATACATTCGGCGTCCGGGGCAGTGCCCTCGCTGGCTCGTACACTGAATGTTCAACCACATCATCCTCATAGATGCTCGACGAGCTGGATTTGACCTCCTCACTCCTGTCCGGCCTTCGTGGGGGAGGACCCGTGGGAAAATTACTGCGAAAGCTCTCCCGAAAATCACTGAGCTTGCGCGCCATTCCCATCCTGAAGCGTGTGATCTGCTCCCAGACAGCTCTCCTGTCTCCAGTGGTCTCGATCAAAGGCTGTTTTGGTGGTCCCCACGGGATTGCAAAGCCGCAAGCGAGACCTGAGTCTGCGATTGTTGATCCGGCGATCTTTGTCTCTGGGTGCGAAAGGATGTTGTCTTTGATTTCCCAGTCTGCTGCTGAGACATGTTGGCGGATGCTTTTATCGGTGTGTTCGCAGAGGGACAGGGGATGAAGAGGGTGGATCATGACGCGAAGTGGTGAATGTGAGTCTTGCTACGGGACATGAGGTGTGGTCGGTGATTCATTGAACGGATGGCAACAATGCGAGCGACAGCGACAGCGACATGCTCGGCTGGATCCAGTGATGGGTTCGCGCACGAAACACTTGACTAGACACACAATGGTGTGCAGGTTTCTGGCACCAGTGACTGCAGTTCTGAGTTGTCATGTGGGATGTTCTATCTGCGCTGCGATGGGATGGCGGCTCAATGTTGGAAATGTCATGCTTTGAACCCGGGCTTCAGGTGGCGACATTGGTCAGGCAGGTATCTTGTCTGGGCAGAAAAAGAGAATGGCCGCAAGTTGTAGCCTTGAATGCGTGCAAGACTTTCATGGCAACTCGGGGCGCGACGGCATTCGTGCACGTAGGTTGCGAGAACGGAGCATCAAGATCAAAGTCGCTGGCCTGAGATGCGCTGTGAACACGCAATTCCCACATGACTTGAGCCCATAGTATGTCAATAAGGTTCTGTACAGACTGATAGGTGACGTTTATTCGCAGTGACAAATCAGATGTATTGGTGTCATGCCGGAGGCTTCTCTTCGTTTGCCCGCGGAAAAGTATTCGCAACTAATCAGGGAGGTAACGAGGCAGGCAGGCAGTCTCAGGACCATGCAAAGAACGGATTGGCATGGAAAACCGTCCAAGTCGTTCAGAACGTAACTGGACGCATGTGCCCAAAGGGTGGTACTGAGGTATCGGCGTCGCAGCCGACCCAGGTAGTGGCACAAGTCGTTGGAAATAGAACTGAACACATCTTCCAGAAGGTTGATATTGAAATGTCGGCGTCGCGACCTCAGTCGTCCTGCCATCCCGTCTCGGCCTGCTGCAATCATCACGTCTTACCTCCATTCGCCACCCATCAGACAGCTCACTGAAAGTCTTTCAGATCTCCCGTCGGTGCATACTTCTCATGACCCTCATCCGCAAAGTCCCTCAAATCACCCTTCGGCGCAATCTTCTCGTGCGCCCCCCTGACAGTCGACTTGTCGCCTTTCCAAGCCCACCGTTCATCCTTCTCCTTGCCATTCCCGACCCCGGTCAAGACATTGACCACGTATTTGCCTGCAATCGGTAGAAATTTGTATGAATGGAAACTCCCCCCTATCGCAAAGTACAGGTTCTGCAGCCGTGGATCCGGGTGTTTGTCGACGAGCCAGTCTTGACTGGGCGTATGTGCATCCCAGCAGAGTCGCCAGTACTCCGCCGTCCGTCCTTTGCCGAAATCGGGCATGACACGGTCTGGCATCAGCGCCTGCGTCGATTTTTGGAGTTTCTCGGGGACGATGTGTTGGTCCTGATCCGGCGGGACGGAGATGATGTGTCCCGTTTTGGTTGTGATCTTGTGCGTCAAGGTGTTTGCGTTGGTGTACTTGAGCAGCTGGTTCCGCTTTGGAGGGGGGATGACTTCGCCGTTGTCCCCGTACACCACGACGGGCATGTCTTTGAGCCGCTCCATTTCTTCGTCGGACATCTTGTAGTGGGCTACTGCTACGCCGGCAGCTTGGGCCTGCTTTTCGACGCGCGCGCCGTCACTCAGCCCGAGCTCGTCTTCGAGGTCTGTCAGTAACGCGCTTGTCCACGCTCCGGTAGCAAGTAACGTCTTGTCGGCTCTGTATTCCTTGCCATCCCGTGTCGAAACGCCGACAATCCTGTCGCCGTCGCGTAGAAGTTTGTCGACTTCCCCAGTGACATACTTGACACCTTGGCTCACGGCCTCCGTCGTAACCGCCGCCGTAGCATGGGCAGCATCGCACCAGCCCGCCTCCGGATTCCAATAACCGTCACGAAACCCTTCAGTCACCGTATTCTTGAGGCATCCACCCCATTTATCATCACGCTGAAGATGCTCCAACGGCACGTCGCTGGTAGGATCATGCCCACGATCCTTGAACACTTTACGAATTCTTTCGACGATGTCGCTTCCCTGTTCGTCCAGCATGACCCAGCCGGTCTGGTGGTAGAATTGCTTCAGCCATGTCTTCCACTGTTCGATGGCTTCGTATGCGAGTTCGGTGTAGAATGGAGTGCTGTAGTCTGCTCGGACGATCTTGTTGATGTCGGTTGATGCAGCTGGTGCGGGAGGGTAAGGCGCACGATCGATTAATGTGATTTCCGCGTCTGTTTGTTGGGACAGATGGTACGCTGTGCTGCTCCCGAATATGCCAGCGCCAACAACCAGGACGGACGGTCGCTTTCCAGCCATGTCTGATCGGTTTGTGGTGGGTATGACAAGGTGGTTTGATAGAGGATTTAGCACCTTGGCTTGGTAATTTATGTATCACAGGAGAAGAGCATAGCGATGGCATTTGATGTAGATTGTGTCATAAGATGCTTTCGAATTCTATCTATGTCACCGTATTCTGCACTTAATGGCCCCGCGGCGATCGGCGTGTTTCAGGGATAAGAGATCGAAATACAGCGAGATGGATGGTTCTGCTGTCCCCAAAAGCCAGCCCCGCAGTCTGTGTGAGGCGTAGGTGGCTGGCAATGAAAACATGACAAACGCATGTCCTACCTGAGATTTGGGTCGAGTATTTAGATAAAGATGGTGGCGAGAGCCGACGGCCCCACGGCTGGCGGCTGCTGCATTGAGCACTCGTTATGAACGTTGAGGCTTCCAAGGGCAGCGTCATTGGGATGCACCGGACTCGGTCTGTGAAGCTGAGCTGAGCTGAGCTGAGCTGAGGGGAGCGGCCCTTTTGTCGGCCGAGCTGTAGCGACCCAGTCTGTAGCCAGAGGGGTATTTGTAGACTTACTCTGCGCGAGAAGAACTTCATCTGTCTTGATATTCTCAAGGAATTTCCAGTCAATTGACATTCCTGCTGCAACCAACGTAGCTCAACTCACCTTCACCATGGGCATCCAGGTACTTCCAGTCGTCCTCGAGGATTTTGCAACCATGCGACAGTTCGTCGATAGCAAAGATGGCACCTTTTCTGGCGTCACCGTCGATCATTCCACCCCAGTGACGAACGACGAAGATGTCGCGATTCGTAACGAATGGTAAGTTCTGGTCTTGGCGAGACGCATTCACCTTCATCCTGCATGTAGATACTGACGAGAAGGTCATGTAGGAGCTTGCGGCAGCAACAGGACATTTTCGAAAACGACAAGACAGCGCATTTCGTCAAGGCTGTTGACACAGATGACGACAACAAGATTCTTTGTATTGCACACTGGCATTACTACCCCTCCGGTTACGTCGCCTCGGACCTTCAGTATGCGGGTTTGAAGGATAGAAATGACGACGCGAGCTACCTCAAGTCAACGAACATCCCTATGTACAAGGCGATCCAAGACAGCATGATCAACGAGCGCAACAACTGGACCGGCAACGGACCCCAGTGGAGTAAGTCAAGACCGGCTGCGCTGTCGTTGCTAGCCATGGTCGGTATTGCTGGCTTGTGCTGACATTCGTTGCTCTTTTCAGTTCTCACCAATATCAAAACCCGCTTGCCAGTGAGACGGCGAGGTGCAGCTGGAGCGCTAGTCCAATGGGGTCAGTAACTCACGCAGTTACAATCAATATAGACCGTTGCTGACTTGGAAACGCATCGCAGGAGTCGATAAGGCGAAGGAAGATGGTTGTCCAGCATTTCTCGAGGCAGATCCTAGCGGTGTCTCATTCTACCAGAAGCATGGCTTCGTTGCCACCGGCGACATTCCCGTCGACTTGCGTCCGCATGGCGTTCCAGCGGTGCTCACTATTCAGAAGATGATAGCGAACAAGTAGGATGCTCTGACCTGCCAGTCCCGGGAGGTATGGCACAATGCGACTGTATTGAAAACTATGGCGTAGGAGTGATCGGATTGGAAATAAGGGACGGACATAACCTAGATGCCAGTCATCAGAACAGGTATATAAGTATGAAACTGTTAGTTGTCTTTCGCTTGAGCATTGAGGCCAATGGACTCGGCAGCGGGTCAACTTTGCTCCGTGTGGACGCTTTGCCAGACTGGCCTTGCGCAGACTGGATCTTCCATATGAATTGCTTGCACTTCACCGAAGACTGGTCTACAAGAGGGACAGCGTTTGTGATATAAACTATTAACAAAGTCACCGGTGTGGGACTTTCGGAGGCAGCGATGACAAGATGGCCTGGCCCGGTCCTCCAGCATTTCAGCGACTCTAATTTGGGATACCCAAGCCTTAGCCAATCCTTTTAGTGGCAAAGTCTCGTATACTACGCTATCAGGACTCAGTGACTCACATGCTTTTCGTGCGATTTCAATGCTTTGATTAATACTCTCGCAGTGTCGCGCCTGTAAATGAGTCTCATCGTCCATGCGATCGCATCGCGAAGTTCAAGCTGGTAGGTGTGAGTAAAGGCTTTGACAAGCGCACATCTCGACTCGGTATCAACCGGTCCGGGACAAGATGCGATCCTTGCATGTCTTGTTCGTAGGCCTCGTCAAGCTTTCCTGCGCTGCCAGTCCTACCTCGACTATTGCTGCTTTTCAGGAAACGTCTGTCGGCCAGCCTGCCCCTACTGTGACGAGTCAAAGCTGGGACATCACCAACTCGACCAAAGACAAACAAATATGGCCTGACAAGTCTTTTCTTGACGACATTGTTCAATTTCCGAGGTCAGTCAATTCACGATACTCTTGGAAAAACCGCGCCTAACTGATCAGGGGCTCAGAGCTATTCAACGTGACGTGTCGCGACTGCTCAGTGAGTGGTAAAGTGGATGTTTCCATCGGCGGCTTTTCGTCATCCAGCGATGGATCGGAGTTGGCGTACAATTGGCTCAAAGATGGATACATGAAGTTTACCCTGAACGGCTTTCACGCCAACTACACTACAAGAACCGACATTCTGCCCGGATTCACCAATGCCTCAATATACGTTCCAGTTTTTGGTGGAACCTTCAACGACTGGACGTTGAGCGCTGACCGCTCCGTTATGACCAAGCCCAACTTTCTTCCAATCAGCTATTATTTTGACTTGCGAACAAATCAGACGGCGAGTTTCACTTCCAGGCTGACCGTCGGAATCCCAGATGGTGCCTACATCCTGCTGAATTTCAGCAAACCGGAAAGCTCCTATGCTCATGGTTTCAGCGGAGCAGAGGTCACAACGAACTTTGACATCAGCAACGATCAGCCCGAGTTCACGCTAAGTCACGGCATTGCTGTCAGCTGGCTATCCATTTTCAAAACCACCCCCTCACTAGACAGTGGCTTTTTCGCCTTTGGAGCAAAACTTCCGGAGGTCAATTCGACGTTCAAACTGGTCCACGACGTGGATTCGGGCTGTGACTCAGCAATGGATGGCAAAGGCACCGACACAGCGATACGGGTCGAGAACACCGCATTGTTTGATTTCTTTCCCGGGGCGGAGGGCTTGGCGATTTACGGAAATCGTAGCACATCGGTACTTGTCTTTGCATCAGTGCCGAGTAGGCATTGTTATGGTTGAAAATACAAATGAATAATATTTCAAGTCGGCGAGGCCGAGTCTTGCTTGCAACGACGAGACCAATTCATACAATTCATGCGAGTGATCATTAACCGCGAGCGGCAAGATATGAACGATGAACATGGCGCGTTGCTGACTCGAATTGGCGCGGTGTTCTCGCAATTCCGCCCTCCCTCACGTGATTTTCAGCCGCGCGATGCTCCATCTGTAGCCCACGACTTCTTCCGAAATCCAAGACCGCCGCCCTGCCAACCGCCACCAAGGCTATGGACAGAGCTATCTAGCACACTTCGAAGCCAAGCCGACTAACCATCACACCCCGATACGCTGATTGGCGTTCTCTCTGCCAGCGGCATGCCCAATGTCGTGCCTCTCCATTATTAGAAAGACCTCCGTTGGCACGACCTATCAAGAGGTTCCCTCACGGCTTCCCTGACTACAAGGCTGTTGTTAAACATGATTCCGAATCAATAGGGTCTTGGTCTGAAAAGCGACAAGGCTATGGACCCTTGCGCTCATTCTCGGAGGAGTTCTGATCAACTTCATTTGTACAACGATACCAAGTGAATTGGGTTTCATGTCGCGTTATTGCGCTACAACCTCTGGCGACGACGTGTTCCCGTTTTACTGTGGGTAAATATCTCACAAGTCTCTTCCTCTCTTTCCCCCTGTCTTCTTTCTCTTTTTTTTTTGAAAAAAGTTAATTAATTTGGGATCAAATACGGCCTCAGACTATCCGCCGAGACACAAGCCGTTGCTTCAAGCCTCAGCCTGTAGCCCAAACGCCAATCTTGGATCTAGCCTCCACTAAATTCTTCGAGCCTCTAAGCAGCCAATGTCATGCCCTTCCTGATCTTTTGCAAGCCCGAAGCTGTGTTACATTCCTGCCAGTCGCTATCAGGTGGTGGGGGCGAGGCAAGCCGTCCTGCAGCCCGCAGACCACCTCACGTAACACCAGCATTGCGTATAGCCTTCTCTCCACGATATGGCTCTGCGAGACACGGTCGTCAGCCTCGTGAGCCGTGGCTCTATATAACTGATGGAACCACAGCGTGATATCCTGGAGACCAGTCTTGTCCCAAGGAGTCGGTCGAGAGTCCATTGGACCGGTTGAGAGCTTCAGACCCATCCGCAGAAACAAGCGCCCTTATACGTTTTTTGATTGTTGATACCATGGTTGCTACACCACTTCTTGCCCTCTTTGGGCTGGCAAGCTTGTCACTCGCCGCCTCTCCAATCTTGGTGGAACGTGCCACCAGTGCACGCGCACCAGCTGCAACGGTCACGTCCATCACCGGCGACGTTTCCGGCAACCTGAACGGCAAGCAACTCATCCCGATCCAGGACCCATTCTTGAAAGCACTCGTCGGAAGCAGAGTTCCGTAAGAACGCACCCAGTCCAAGCACAAGCGACAGACTTCTAACTCGTGCCAGGGATAACCTCAACGTCACCTGCGATGTCTGCGCAACCACGGGCTCAATCGAAGTCGATGCCGGCGGCTGGACGCCAGGCGACGATCCCATGTCCATAGCCGAGGACTTCATGAGCACCGGCTTCCTCAAATTCGTCACCCACGGGGTGACCGCCGACGTCCAGCCCGCCATCAAGCTGCTCCCCGGCTTCAAGCTCGTCAACGTCGAAGTGCCCGTCGTGCGCGAACACATCAAAGCCGTCAGCCTGAACAGCAAAGCGAACATGGACTTTTGGTTCACCATCACGCTCCCGCTCGTCATCGAGCTCAACACCGAAGTCGACATTTACCCCAAGATGAAAGTCGAAATCCCCGAAGGCGCGTCCATCATGCTGGACATCGGTGGGAACAACGGCGGCGACAAGGTCAGCGGCTTCGAGAAGACGAAACTCACCCCGGGGTTTAACGTCGATCACCCGAACATCAGCGTCACGATGCTGGACGGCATCAATTTCAAGCTCCAGGCCAATGCTTCCTATGGCAGTACCTCGCTCGTCGATTTCAATGCTACGCTCTCGCTGCCGCAGTACAACATGACCGTCTCGGCGCTGCAGAATGTCAATGATCAGTGCCAGGCTGCGGCGTCGGGCCAGAAGAGCTTCGCTCAGGCGGTTCATGTGCAGTATTCTGTCGGGTACAATATGGGGTATAATGGGGAGGTTCTCGGTGGGAAGGAAAAGTTCCCGTATCGGTCGTTGTCGAATGGCTCGCTGCCGCTAGCGGATGGTTGTTTTTCTTGGGATCAGAATTCGTTGTCGGTCAAGGCTACGGTTAGTGCTGCGTCGGGTTTGGCGCCCGCGTTAAGGGTGGTGCAGATGCTCGGGTTTGTGGCTTTCGTTGCTGCGGCTGTGATGATGTGATGAAATTATGATTAGATTGTTTGCTGTATGCCGTTCATTAAATGAGGATCATTTGCGGCTGTGCCCGATCAAGCCTGACCGTGTGATATACACCCACTTCCAAACCCCAATGGACCATGACCAGCACAAAGACTTCGCTCGACAGCAGATGAAGCGTCGGACTGCCAATGTCGTAGGCACAGAACGCATTGACCAGTCCCGATACCGCCAGCCACATGCCGTACACTCGTCCTAGTAGGGGGCTCTTCTGCTTGTCTGCGCCGGCGTAGATGACGAGGGGACCAGTTGGTGAGACGAAGCAGATTATGGCTAGGTTGAGGATGCGGATGCTGCTAAGCTGGGGGAGCTGTGTTAGCAAGCGTGGTTGTGAGTGGTGAGAGGAGTTGTCGTGGTCTGGATACGAGGGATGTGAGGCTTCTCACTGGCAGTAGCCATGTTGGCAGCCAGAGTTTTTCGAGAGATGGACGTGCGAGGCTCGTCATGGTCGTGCTTTGATATTGTGATGTCGGACTGATCTCTAGCTGTGCCGGGGAAGCAATATATAATAGTGATGACTAGGCTAGTATGACATTCGTGAACGTGTTTTGGACTCTCATAGTCAGCCGTATATGTGATGGATCGGTGTTTCCCTTACTTGCTGAGTTCTTGTGTGCTCTCCCTTCTGTCCCGGTCATTCTGAGGTTGCAAGCAAGGTAGCCAGGTCACAAATCGTTGCTCAGCCATGGACAGCAGTCGTGGTTGGAGGCTGCGGCTTCTTTGGCCGCCACCTCCTCACCAAGCTCGCGGCTTCGCCATGCTACTCGATTGTAGCGGCAATCGACATCAAGACTGACAAAGACCCCATCGATAGTGTCGAGTACTTTGTTGCCGACCTTGGTTCTGACGCGGCCATCGATACAGGCATCCCCAAACTGTCCTTGGGGCCGTCGATAGAGTAAGAGCTCAGTACATCAGGTATGAGGCGCAGTACGCATCAAATGCCAGAGTGCCTACGCCTTTCAACGCAGTCACGCTTCCAATATTGATCAGACCAATCGTATCTGAGCAAAAGGCATCGTGCAGCAATTCGCGTTCACTTTTCGCATGCACGGCGTGGGGCTCCGGTTCCGCAGCGGGGATGCGTCATTGCATACAAGAATTTATTTCCCAAGTCAACAGCTACTCCGAGCGAGTCTGTGCAGCTGCATCTTCGTGGACTTGGATTTCTGCCGTGAAACCGAAGCATCTTGCCAACACTCGGCCAGGTCTCACTGCAAGAGCAATTGACACCGGACCCACAACTATCCGTGTTCGATTACATGACTCAAGCCCTCATCACTCAATCCTGCAAGCTTCACTACTTAAAGAACCAACATGCACAACTAAGAATCTCGAGAAAATAAAAGGCATCGACCTAAATCACATCAATTTTTTCACCATTGCGCCGCAGCTTCTCGACATCTTATTTTCATTCCCGCCAACAAGTCATCCATCATGCCGTCCGTTCACCTCCTCGACTACGTCGCCGGCAACATCCGCTCTCTCGCCAACGCTCTCGAAGCAATCGGCTACACCGTGCACTGGATCCGCTCCCCCGCCGACGTGCCCTCCGCCGAACGCCTCATCTTCCCCGGCGTCGGCCACTTCGGCCACTGCCTGACCAAGTTCTCCTCCGACGGCTACGTCGAGCCCATCAAGGCCCACATCGCCGCCGGCAAACCCTTCATGGGCATCTGCGTCGGGCTGCAAGCGCTTTTCGAAGGATCCGAAGAGAACGAGTCTATCCCCGGGTTGGGTCTGATTGAGGGCCGGCTCAAGCGTTTTGATGATGCGGACAAGAGCGTGCCGCACATTGGATGGAACAGTGCGAATCCGGCGCATGGTGGGGAGGTGGTGAGTGAGTTTGGGTTGAGGCCGGGGAGTAAGTATTACTATGTGCACAGCTATGCGGTGCCGTATGTGCCTGGCCAGCTCGAGGGGAAGGGGTGGACGGTGGCGACGGCGAGGTATGGGGAGGAGACGTTTGTGGGGGCTGTGTGTAAGGGGAATGTCCTTGCGACGCAGTTTCATCCGGAGAAGAGTGGCGTTGCCGGGTTGAGGGTGCTTAAGGCGTTCTTGGACGGGACGAAGACGGCTTCGTTGCCCGCGTCGCTACCAACGGCAGAGCAGGACACGGGTCTAACGAGACGAATTATTGCGTGTCTGGATGTGCGTGCAAACGATGCAGGAGATCTCGTCGTTACGAAAGGCGACCAGTACGATGTCAGAGAAAAGGATGATGGAACGACAAACGGTGCCGGAGGTCAGGTACGCAACCTGGGGAAACCGGTCGAGAAGGCAAGAGACTACTACGCCCAAGGCGCCGACGAAGTGACCTTCCTCAACATCACCAGCTTCCGAAACTGCCCTGTGGCCGACCTTCCCATGCTCGAAGTCCTCCGCAAAGCCTCCGAAACGGTCTTCGTCCCCCTGACCGTGGGAGGCGGAATTCGAGACACGGTCGACACCGACGGTCGAAAAGTCAGCGCAGTAGAAGTTGCGAGATTGTACTTCGAGTCCGGCGCCGACAAGGTCAGCATCGGCAGCGACGCCGTCGACGCAGCGGAGCAGTACTTCAAAAGCGGCAAGAAGCTCACGGGTACGACGGCCATCGAGACGATATCCGCGGCGTATGGCGCGCAAGCCGTCGTGGTCAGCGTCGATCCGCGCCGAGTCTACGTCGCCTCACCTTCCGAAACGACGCACCACACAATCAAGACGGCCTTCCCGGGCCCCAATGGCGAGGAATACTGTTGGTACCAGTGTACGGCCAAGGGTGGCCGCGAGGGCCGCGACGTCGACGCCGTCCAGCTGGTGCAGGCAGTGGAAGCGCTGGGTGCCGGAGAGATTCTGCTGAATTGCATCGACAAGGATGGCAGCAACTCCGGTTTCGATCTCGAGCTGATTCGGGATGTGAAGGCTGCGGTGAGGATACCCGTGATTGCCAGCTCTGGAGCGGGCAAGCCGGCGCACTTTGAGGAGGTCTTCAAGGAGACGGTGGTCGATGCTGCGCTTGGGGCGGGCATGTTTCACAGGAAGGAGTACACGGTGCAGCAGGTCAAGGAGGAATTGGCGTCAAGAGGACTGGTGGTCAGAAAAGTAGAGACGGAGATATAGAATTTAGTGATACAGACGACCCTCTAAGCAAGCACTGAAGTCGGAAACGAGAATGGCTCCGTGTCTGCCGCATAGCTAGCATTCAACATATCAAAACAAATCTGCTAGGATCGAGTTCTGTGCAAATAGGACCCAGGGCCAAGTGGGATATTAAAGCTGGTGATACTTCAGGTGTCGACTTCGACAACGTGACACCGGATTGCACAAGGCGGCGATTAACCGCTGAAACAGCAAATGGACAAATCGGCCTGTTTTGCAGTACCAGCAGACGAAGGATCGTTTGAACTCTTTGAGAAGAGGAAGGAAAAATCGAATTAAACCCGCCATAAAAAATGACCATGGCAGCTTTCGCAAGGGAATTAACAGCTGAGGGTCATGATGAAACGGGCATGAATAAGGTGTTAACACTGTGCCAACGAATTAGCAGAGTGCATTGGGTCTCTCAGTCGACATGTCATTATTAACCGGCCTCCTATACGATGGTACGCAGCCTCGATACTTGAGGAGAAAAGTCCCCGGGCGGGAGGGCGGAAAAGTGCGACGGGAGCCCGGGATCATTCCAGGGGGTTTCCAGGCCATCGCGGAACACTCCAGCGGAACCCCGACACGACTGCGAAAGGACTCGCGCGGAGACGGTGGAAATGGCCGTAATTATGAAGCCTACCTAGGCAGCCAGACAAAGACCCATGAAGGACTCGATGATCCGTAAGTTGTCTAGACCGACAAGTGTTATATGGATCTGCCGGAAGATCGACGCTGTTTCTTTGATCAGCATCCTGCTTTGGCCAGTGGAGCACGGGAGCAGTGGCTCAACCTATTACAGCGACCGCCAATTTGCATCGTCGTCGTCATTTTCATTTGCTATCATCACAGTGACCGTCCGAAAGGGACTCGAGACGGCGGACTCACTGCTGATGAGCCCAGGACGCCCGTTGAGGCAAACATGGCAATAAATTGAAATCAGCACATTGAGAACCCCTGGCGTTGCGTCGTCATGCTGCGAGCATCCGATCAGTAAGATATGTGTCTGACGGCTAGCCAGGGGAGCATCAGCAGGACGTGGCGATGAGACTGTTGGCTGCTCCGAGCTGATGACTACTCTGCCTCCGCCACGCTGCTGAGACACTCGCTTGCATCCAGCCGGGGCCACGCATGCATTGTTGCTGCTTCAGCTCATCGAAGGTGAAAGGACTTGTCCAGACTCTGACAAAGACATTTTCTACCTCGACAGACCTCACGTGTGTGGACATGCGGGGTGAGACAGGTGTTCGCTGGCCTGAAAGCCACAGACCTGAAGAAAAGCCCAAAGAAGTCTGTAGGTGAAGGGCGGCTGTGGATGCCAGAAAGAAGTAGAGTGCAGCCACTGAACGATTGGCAGAGAATGGCGGCGGCGGAGCGGATGAGCGCCAGGGGTCGACAAAACCTTGCATCGACTGAGGGGATCCAGAGGTCCTAAGAGCTCCCACAATAGGGGACAAAGAGACGCCGAGCTCCAGTCTCCCAGTCGCAGACAGTCCAGACACTCCGGGGTTGCAGCTAAGGGCGCCACCGGACCAAACAACCATCTCACTCTGTCTCTCCAAGCGTGGCTATGACAGCGCCCGTTCCGTTCTTTCGCTGCTCGCATACGCAACCTCTCTCCTTCGACGCGGAACGTTGCGTCTCTGTCCTCTCGGCAAGTGCTAACTATAGTCAAGCGCTGCAAAACACACGCCTGCCTGTCCATGCGCCCTGTGCTCGATCATGCAGAGCCTCTGATTTCCTTTGCTTGTCCATCTCTATCGTTTTGTCTTTACATTCTCCCACACACACACTCTCCCTCCCTTACGTCTGTCGTTTGCTGCTTGTTGTCGAGGATCTTCGTGGCGGTTCGGCGCTTACTGGCCAACACACTCCTCAACAAGAAGGGTCTGGTATTATTCTGCTCCGCCCAGCCCCTTGGCAAAGACCTCCACGTCTCAGGCCCGTTGGGAGTCAGTCTCTCCACCTATTCTCTCCTTGTACTCCCTCACGGCATAGACCGACCTCACCATCTACCGATCGTATATTCTATTCACCATCTATACGGAGCATTCAGTGCTGGCTACTGAATCTCCAAACATTTAACGGTCGTCGAGTCATCTACATCTACACGATAATATTTTACTATACGGACTTTAATACCTTCTGAGCACAAACCTGTGCTTGACAGCCATCATGACTCGTTTCAACTTCTTCACGGCCTCCCTCCTCGCAACAGCATCCCTCATCTCGGTCGTTTCAGCAGACGACGTCCTCTCCTCCTCCGGTTTCACCAACTGTATCGGCGATGCCACCGTCAAAGTCAACAATGCAGACATCAAGTTCAACAAGGATACCGGAATGGTCACATTCGATGCAAGTGGAACCAGCACAGAAGAGCAGAAGGTCATGGCCAACTTGGTGGTAACAGCATACGGCCAGCAGGTCTATCAAAACTCCTTCAACCCTTGCGATGACAAGACAAAGGTCACACAGCTATGCCCCGTGCCGAAGGGCAACTTTTCCGCTCAAGGCACACAGCAGATTCCTTCGAGCTACTTGTCGCAGATTCCGTCGATTGCCTTCTCGGTCCCGGACATCGATGCGAACGCCGAGCTTCACTTGACCAACATCGACACGAAGGAAGAGGTGGCATGTGTCAAGTCTGGTGTGACCAATGGAAAGTCCCTCGACACTCCCGCTTTGCAGGGCATCGGTGCCGGTATACTCGTCGGATCGTTACTGCTCGCAGGTGTCGGAGCGGCGGCCAACGCCGGTGCCGCTGGCTCAAGCACACCGTCTCCCAGCTTCGGAACCATGCTCGGCTGGTTTCAGGGCATGGCCATGAACGGCATGCTCAGCGTCAACTACCCAGGCTCGTACAGAAAATTCGCAAAGAACTTTGGTTTCAGCACCGGATTGATCCCTTGGAACAGCATGCAAATCACAATCGACAACTTCCGTGCCAGCACCCAGGGCAACCTGACCGAGGATAACGTGCAGTACTTGCAGAATGCCAGTCTCGTGTTTACGGACGGACAGCACAATACTACGAGTTTCGGGAAGCGTGCTTTCTTTAGTGGCGTCAACCTTGTTGGTCGTGACGTGTCTACGTCTGTCAACAGCTCGGACAGCAGCCAACCGCAAACACAATTCCAGAAGACGGTCCACGGTCTCGAGGGCTTCGTTGAGCAATTGACCATCCCTCAGGCCAACACCTTCATGACCGTGCTCCTCATTTTTGCCATCGTCGTGGCCGCCATCGTTGTTGGTATTCTCGGCTTGAAGCTCATCCTTGAGATCTGGGCAACCTTTGCCAGTTTCCCCAAACGCCTCACCGGCTTCCGCAAGCGTTACTGGAGAGTTTTGGCCAACACCATCACTAACTTGGTTCTCCTCCTCTACGGCATCTGGACGATTTGGTGCATTTTCCAATTCACAAACGGCGACAGTTGGGCTGCGAAGACTTTGGCCGCCGTGACATGGGCAATCTTTACAGCTACCCTGCTCTTCTACACAATCTCGATCTTCCTCGTGGTTCGTAAGCACAAGAAAGAGGATGGCGATCACAACGCTCTGTACGAGAACAAGGAAACATGGGTCAAGTGGTCCTTCATGTACGACAGCTACAAGCGTGGCTACTGGTGGCTCTTCGTCCCCTTCATCGTCTACATGTTCGCCAAGGGCGTCGCCATCGCCGCCGGCAACGGCCACGGCCTAACCCAGACCGTTGCGCAGCTGATCATCGAATCACTAATGTTCATCCTCCTCCTCTGGACCCGCCCCTTCGCCACCAAAGGCTCCAACTGGATCAACATCGTCATCCAAGTCGTCCGCGTCCTCTCCGTCGTCTGCATCCTCGTCTTCGTCGAGGAACTCGGCATCCAGCAAACGACCCAGACCGTTACCGGCGTCGTCTTGATCGCCATCCAATGCACCCTGACCGGTATCCTCGGAATTCTCCTGGTCATCAACGCAATCCGCCTCATGTTCCGCGAGAACATCCACAAGAAGCAGCGGAAAGAGGCGCAGAGGAACAAGGAGCTCGAAGCCGGCGGCGCGCTCGACGATCACGACGATCCGTCCGATATCCCCATGGTTGACCGCCGGCACACCGCGTACGGAAACGAGACCAAGACGCCGTTGATGAGAGATTCCTCGCCCATCGACCCCCACCGCACGAGCAGGCCGATGTACGATCGATCCGAGAGCGGTAGCGTTCCGCTGGCAAATGATGCCGCGAGCTTCGGCAGGGTTCCGAGTCATGATAGGAGCATGAGCAGGGGCGGCCTGGGTGGCGCAGACGACGGGATGGGCGGGTGGCCTCTGAACCGACCGATGAGCAGACAACCGACGCTCCCGGCTCTGGAACCCGGCGTCGCGACCGTTGGTAACGGAAGGCCCGCGCACCGCATGACCAGACAACCCACATTGCCCAACCTGAACTGAGCGCTCCAACTGTGAAAAGAAACATGCCAACGCTACACAAGAAACACGGTGGGATGCGGTGAGGTAACGATGGATAAATAGCGGCAACCCCCCGAAAGCGCCACAAATACACTCCTTTGACATGCATTTTCTGTTCAGCGTTGGCATTGGGAGGGCAGCGTGTCCTACAAATGTGCATTATATCATATATACATAATAGACTTGGGGACGAGAGCCATCGTGGCTGTTGAAAAGATGACCAGGAGCGAGACATGGCGCGGCTTCTGGAAGTCAAGCTGGGGATGGTCTGCTACCACGTAGCACAGAAATATGAGAAAGATCACCTGACCTGATTTGATTTCTTGACTGATCCTAAGTAGCTAGATACTTGGGTAACAGAAAGCGTGAACCTTCTCGCTTTTAGCAGATCTCCTAGTCATGCTACTTGTCTATGTTATGTCGACCGACGGTGCTGCGATTCGTTCAACAACCACCAGATTCGCCGACCAGGCTCATGCTTCATTCAGCGCTGACGATTCGCATCCACCTCCGTCAGGGCGCTGGAGATTCTTCACAAGATCGCAACTGAACTCCATCCAATTCGCAAGCCATGGTCCGCGGACAACCGGAAGAACCATACTTGTTGCATCTCTCCGCCTCGGATTCCAGCCCTCAAAAAGAAGAAATGACCCAGTCGAGCATCCACAATGTTCTGGACCCGCCGGTTCTTTGCAACGATTCACCATCTAGACGCCGCAGGCGGCTCTGCGGACGCCTCTCTGCAGGGCTGACCAGCCAAAGTACGACCCACAAGGGACTGGCCAGATGCCACAAACATCCCCTCCCAAGGTTCCAGAACGATCACCAACTCTTGCACAATCCCATGCTTTCCATTCAATTCTCCCATCATACCCAGAAGCACGGCATGCCCTATGTACGAGGATGAATGGATGACTGGGCTGGCAAAGCCCATCCCAGCAACTTGCTCCAAGCCCTCGAATACTACGTTGCGGAGCGTGAACCAGAAGAATCGAATTCTAGCTTCCTTACCTTGACTGCTGTTGTTGGAAGGAATACTTCCCCGTTTCCTGGCGCCGAGATGAGGCTGACGGTGGTCTGACTTTGCTGAGCGGGCTTACTCCCATGCGCGGTGCTTCTTACGACGCCATGGATTTGAATAAGGCTGAGGTTATGCATGCGAGCTTTCTCCACAATTCTCGAATGTATATAAGAGCTGCTTGATGGTCTTCTCTTTACCTCTGCTTTATACGACAAGGCACAGAATTTTCCTGATTCCTTCATCTCATACTGCTCTTGTCGCTTCTCTGTACCAGGTTCTTCGAACATCAGCCACGATGAAGCTCACTCTCCCCTTCCTCACCACCCTCATAGCCCCGCTGTCCTCCGCAACCTCAATCCTCCTCCCCCTCTACCTCTACCCCAGCGTCGTCAATCACTCCTGGGATCCCGTCTACTACGCCGCCGGCAACAACAGTCTCGTCGACTTCTACATAATTGTCAACCCGGACTCCGGCCCAGGCGGCTCCGCCTACCCCAACAGCGACTACACCGCCGGTCTCTCCCGCCTAAACACCTACCCCAACGTCCACCTCCTCGGCTACGTGCACACGACCTACGGCTCCGCCGCCCAATCCGCCGTGACCGCCAACATCACCCACTGGTCCAACTACCGCAACTACAACACAAACGGGCAGAACATTTCCGTCCAGGGGATATTCTTCGACGAAGTCGGTGCTTCGCAGGCGAATCTGGCATACTACACCCAACTCAGCGATTTCGCGTACGACACCTTCGATGGTACCACTACGGATGAGTTCGTGGTCATGAACCCCGGTGTCAACGTGACCGTACAGTCGTACTTTGACCTTGCAGACTTTGTCGTCACGTACGAGTGTAGCTTTGGCGGCGGACCGACGGCGAATGATTGCAAGGCGTACCGGGATCAGACGACGATCAATGAGAATACGGCGCCGAGTCATCGGGATCAGAGCGCGTTCTTGATTCGGAGTTATACGGGGTCGGCGGCGCAGTTGAGCAATAGTGTGGCTGTTGTGAAGCGGAATGGGATTGGAGCGTTTTATGCTACAAAGGCGTTCCACTATGATGATGTCTCGCTTTTGGGGCAGCAGGCGGCTGCGATTGGGCAGAGCTGAGGACGTCTTCCGAGATGAATGTAAAATTGCCTTCGATGAGATCCGATCGGTATGAATGAAGTTTCAGCTAATTTTTTGTTGTTTTGATAAATTTGTAGGTTAATGTACATGCCAATCGTGAAGTCTCTACCAAGATCCTCGCTATAGTGTCAAGAGAGCTATCTACCTGGTATTTTGCAGATGCATGGGCACACTTGGGCGCGGAAATCCGGGAGACCGTGTAATCGCTCAAGGCGGGTACCTTGGGTAAAAGTCGTGGTGTCAGTACCACAGCTTCTACTTGCCCTATTACATGTATCTCTACCTCAAGGAATAGTATTACAAGTACCCGTAGAAGTTGATGCTTGCGTAGTTTCTATGGTACTATCGCGAGTCGGTCCAAAAGTCGTTGAACGAGCATGTTCAGAGGTGTTCTTACTTACACGTGCGTCACCACACACCTTGTACTGTCCCAGCGGTCTCAAGGCACAGCAGGTCCTGGACCACACGAGTGTCTGAAGATCCATTCGACGAGCGTAAGCCACTCCGCCAATATCCATACATACACAGCCTTTACTTCACTGGTATTCTCAAGATCTTCAGCATTGTTCGGCTCCTTGTCAACGTGAAGACATGTTCAGCGCCGAGCTCAGATGCGCGCACGGGCCACGCCGGATTTCTTGCGGGTAAAACTGCCACAGCGGAAAAGTTCTGAGCTTCACGACGGAGCTCGTCTTTTTTTCTTTCGGTTGCCAGTCCGACACCCTCACCTTTTTTCCCCATCCTTGACCTCTTCGCCGTCCCATCCCTCTCCAACACATTGCTCTACACATTGAGCAATAACTCTAATTATCCTTCGTTTTAGACCACCAACCCTCTCCATCTATCGACGCAATGTCCGGTCTTCTCCCCGCCGCCGTCTACGGCCTCGAGGTGCCGCCTGGCAATGTCTTGATTCCTGCTCGCGCAGACTTTCCGTCCGCCTTCAGAATTACCATGGCCGCTCTGGATCCCACAGCCCCGCCAGAGCATCCCGCCGACTTGCCGGACGACGCTCCTGTCCGCTCGACTCTCAAGCTCTTCCGCATCCCCATCAGCGACGACGAGTCAGAAGAGGATGATGACGAGGACGATGAAATGGATGCGCTTATCAACGGCGACTACAGCGACGAGGACGAGTCGGACGAGGAAGCCAACGGCGGGCCTAGCGATCCTTCCAAGAGCAAGAAGGCCAAACGTGAGCTGTCGATTGAGGCGATCAAAAAGGCTTTGGCGGAAGAAATCGACGACGACGACGAAGAGATGGATGGCGTTAATGGGAAACTCAACAAGGGCAAAGGAGTTGCTCTTGGAGACGACAGTGATGATGACGAGGATGGCGATCCGACCGGCCTCGACCAATACGTTGTTTGCACATTGAACCCGACGTCGCATTACCAGCAAGCACTCGATATTACAGTCGGCGAGAACGAGTCTGTCTTCTTCCAGGTCGTTGGCACACACGCTATCTTCCTGACAGGAAACTATGTCATGCCGGTCGACGACACTCCTCGTGGTATGGGCTACGATGAGGAAGGAGAGGACTACATGTCTGATGATGATGATGATGAGCTTGACTATGACGAGGACGAGGAAAGCGATGACCTCGACGACATTGATGACCCTCGCGTCATGGAGGTCGACAGTGAAGAAGAGGAGGCACCCAAATTGATCGCTGCCGCCTCCAAGGGCAACAAGAAGCGTGCTGCCGAGGAGGAGGAGACTCTCGATGAAATCATGGCCAAGGCTGCCGGTGCCAACGGTCTCAGCAAGAAGCAACAGAAGAAGCTGAAGAACAACGCCGGCGAAGCTGCTACTGCTCCGGCGACAAAGGATGAGAAGAAGTCAGACAAGAAGGTCCAGTTCGCCAAGAACCTCGAGCAGGGTCCTACTGGTTCGACTGCTGGCAAGAAAGAAGAGAAGAAGGACACTCAGAAGAAGGCCGATGAGGAACCCTCTACGGGCGTGCGCACCGTCAAGGGCGTCAAGATTGACGACCGGAAGCAAGGTAAAGGATCAGCTGCCAAAAAGGGCTCAACGGTTGGGATGCGCTACATTGGCAAGCTCGAGAACGGACAGCAATTTGATGGTGAGTCTACTGTGAGAATGATTCGTGTCTGGACGCTAACATTTTGCAGCCAACAAGAAGGGTAAGCCTTTCTCCTTCAAGCTTGGTTCCGGTAACGTGATTCAAGGGTGGGAGATTGGTGTTGAAGGCATGAAAGTCGGCGGTGAGCGCCGCATCACAGTGCCGGCCAAGCTCGCATACGGCAGCAAGGCGCTCCCCGGCATTCCCAAGAACTCGACATTGATCTTCGATCTGAAGCTGGTTGAGCTGAAATGATCCATCATGGATCGTGTCTGAGTCTTGCGTTGTTGTCCTGATTGTCTTCACCGGCGAATGGGCTTCATCATTTACTTTGTTGTGTCGCGACACGGGCGACTCACGGTCTGGGCGTTTTGGTGTGGAAACATGCTTGATGATATCCGACTTGCATTGCTTCGCTTTTGTGCTTTGATGAATGAAAGCATCGTTAGAGCATGGTGGGCTCGTTGCCTGCAGGGATGAGGATCCCATTCAAGCTGGGGAGTTTTGTCGGGTTTGTTCTGGGAAAAGTTGGTCGACGGCAAGATTACACGGTTTGATGAGGCGTGCTCGTATCTAGCAAATACCTGAGGGCTGAAATGAATACAACAGTTCTTGTTTCACACTTTGGTTGCAAACACAGTGCCCACTTCGAGATTATTACATGCGGCGAGCGATTTGAAATTATGGCTCGACTCATTGGGGATGGGCAAAATCTACGTGCGCGACAATCTTGCTCAGCTTGGTGCTCAGCTCAGCAAATTTTCAATGTTTGTCAGTAAATGGAGTGGATCTATTCATTCAAATACTATCGTGTACCCAAATTGCAATTTTCCACGTTCGATCTCCACGTCAGCGGAAGGGCCACATATCTCAGCAGGCCACTTCCTCAACGAAGTCCGTGTCTCCAAACGTCAACCTCTCCTCTCCGTATTCTTCGCTTCCGCAAATACAGCAAATATATATCGTTTCTCATTGTTCCATCATCCATCGTCCATCATCATCACTTAATCCTCATCTCATCGTTCACCGATGGAGACATTTTCTGGTGTTTGTTGATTTCTGGATGTTTTTTTTGGGGTTGTTTTAGAAAAAAGATCGGAAAGTTCTTCGCTTCGCAAAAGTGCAATCTTCTTGCACATTGCTACTGGACCCGGGAGCACCACGTTGAGGTGTCTTTCCATTGCTGGGCGCTGTAGCCGACCGGGGAGGAAGCGTGTCAGAGAACACACTCGACGGAAGGCCCTGTGGAGGCTGGAAGAGGGGTGGTGGGTGTTCTGCACGAATTGGGGCCCCTCTGCTGCTTGATTTCTACACGACCACGATCGGTCGAGCTGTCGTGCCCGTCATGGACGTCATGGCAATGATGGCAGTCATGCTTCGCATAGGGCCCGTTCGCATCGAGGTGAAACATATTGGGTGTGGAGATCGAGGTCGTTTCTGGCAACAGAGACGTGGTTGTGGGTGTGGTCAATTGAAGGCTTTCTGATTGTGTGGGAATGGTGGGTGAGCTGGAGTGCTGCTGAGCCGTGAAGCTTGGTGTGTGGTGTGTGACGATTTGAGGGGATATGATGGAAGGAAAGGGAAGACAGTGCAGGGCTTGCGCGCTTTATATGTTCGAACTGTCGGTGAGGGCCGGGACCGCTTACTATTTGGCTTCTTATCTACTACGTCCAAAGACAGCTGCAATGCTTGTTAATGCGATGGAACCACTCTCTCCTGGGGTGAGGGTGGGAGCTGGACAGCCAATTGAGAGGGTAGTGGCTGCACAGCCCCCGCCAGAGGCGCGCAGCACAGCCACGCTGCGACAGCTATCGCTGGACAGTCTGAAAGGCCCCGCCCGGGAAAAACAACGTCAGAGGACGACGGATGGCGGGCGCGGGCTGCGCATCATCGTCCCGCAGACTGCCTGCTCTTGCTGCTGTTTGCGCCCAGGCCCGTTGACGCGCAACACCATTCAGGCACCAGGAATTGAATCTATCATTGAAGTCTGCTCCTCCTCCTCAGGCTTCTGTTTGAAGGCTTTTCGTCACTCCCTATCCTCTTCTGCTCCCGCAACTACCCTGTATCGGCGACTCGGACAGTATCAGAGCCGCAGGCTCACCAGGCACAACCATGAACGTCCTCAAATTGCAAAGGTGTGTATACACGTCTTCCTGAGCATTTGCCGTTCTGACAGCGCCGCAGGAAGTATCCTCAATTCCAGCAGAACGATATCTTCGGACTTGCAGAGGCATTTCGCAAACTCGATGTCGACGACAAGGGCTATATCGACGAGGGCACGGCCATCAAGGCCACTCAGACCTCCGAGCGCCAGCCCTACGATGTCGTCCGACAGGCTTTGAAGGAGGTGGAGCTCGACAGTTCGAGGCGTGTGGAGTTGGAAGACTACGTTGACGTTTGTTCGCCCTAGCGACCCGCTTTGTTCCCAAACTAACGGCAAACCAGCTCGTCGCCAAAGTACGACAAGTCACTCCCGGCCAGCAAACGCGCATGACCACCGGGGGGACGAGAGGACCAGCAAATGCGGGAACCGGGGCCCCAGCACCGCAAGCACCATCACACCGTCCGACCGGCAGCGTTGGTGGGCGGATTCAAGTCCAAGGCTCGTCAGCCAATGTCACCCACACGATCAATGAGGAGGAAAGGCAGGCTTTCACATCCCACATCAATGCTGTTCTCGCAGGCGACCCGGACATTGGCGACCGATTGCCCTTCCCTACGGACACCTTCGAGATGTTCGACCAGTGCAAGGACGGTCTAGTGCTGGCAAAGCTCATCAACGACAGCGTACCGGACACAATTGACGAGCGTGTTATGAACAGGCCTGGCAAAAAGATCAAGTCGCTAAACAACTTCCACATGACCGAGAACAACAACATCGTCATCGAATCTGCGAAAGCCATAGGGTGCTCGGTGGTCAACATTGGTAGTCAAGACATGATCGAAGTGCGGGAACATTTGATTCTTGGGCTGATCTGGCAGATTATCCGAAGAGGTCTACTCGGCAAGATCGACATCAAGCTTCACCCCGAGCTATACAGACTGCTTGAGGATGATGAGACGCTCGAGCAGTTCTTGAGACTACCTCCAGAGAAGATCTTGTTGAGATGGTTCAACTACCATCTGAAGAATGCCGGCTGGGAGAAGCGGGTCAACAACTTCTCGTCAGACGTCAAAGATGGCGACAACTACACCGTCTTGCTGAATCAGTTGAAGCCGGACTTGTGTAGCAGAGCGCCACTCCAGACACGGGATCTCCTGCAGCGAGCCGAGGAGGTACTGCAGAACGCCGAGAAGCTCGAGTGCCGCAAATTCTTGACTCCCACTGCTCTGGTGGCTGGCAACCCTAAGCTCAACCTTGCGTTTGTTGCAAACCTCTTCAACACATGGCCAGGTCTTGATCCGATTACCGAAGAGGAGAAGCAGGAGGTCGAGGACTTTGACGCAGAGGGCGAGCGAGAAGCTCGTGTCTTTACGCTATGGCTCAACTCGCTCGACGTACAGCCTGTAGTCACATCCTTCTTCGACGACTTGCGAGACGGCACACGCCTTTTGCAAGCCTACGACAAGGTCGTCAAAGGCAGCGTAAACTGGCGACACGTCAACAAGGCCCCCGAAGGACGCGACCTGATGCATTTCAAAGCCATCGAAAACACAAACTACGCCATCGAACTCGGAAAGCAACTCGGCTTCTCACTCGTCGGAGTCCAGGGCGCAGACATCACCGACGGCCAGCGTACACTCACACTCGGCCTGGTATGGCAGCTCATGCGCCGCGACATTACAGAAACGCTCGGCGGCCTGGCCCAGAAGCTAGGCAAGCGCGAAATCACCGACGCGCAGATGGTGCAGTGGGCAAACGACATGTCGCGCAAGGGCGGCAAGAGCAGCAGCATCCGCAGCTTCAAGGACCCCAACATTGCCAACGCAATCTTCTTCCTCGATGTCCTGAACGGCATGAAGAGCAGCTACGTCGACTACGACATGGTGACGGCTGGCCGGACCGACGAGGATGCGTATCTCAATGCCAAGCTGGCTATCAGCATTGCGAGAAAGATGGGTGCTACCATTTGGCTGGTGCCGGAGGATATTTGCCAGGTGCGCAGTCGGCTGGTCACGACGTTTATTGGTGAGTGGACCTGCTGCACGTTGTTTGTTGATGGAAATGATGTACTGACTTGTTCACAGGCTCCCTCATGGCGACTCACGAGAAGATGTAAAAGACCAGTGTTATTCGGAACGGAAAATAACTGTAGCGGTCTGAAGAAGCCCTTACCACGGCCGGGGAGGCTGTTCATTTCTATAGGTCGACCTCAGATCCGCAGACGTACAGGCCAGTAGATATCGTGATTATCATCTGCTAGCCCTGCTGTCGCTTACAGTACAGCCTCATCGCCGACCTGTTGGTGACCTTACGAATAGTAATCATCGTATCGTCTCACCAACGCCCGATTCGCCGACTTTGCCGCGAGGCTGCAGATGCTGCGTGGCCCGCGTGGCCTCGAGCACGATGGATTCGCCGACGAAGAGACGCTGTAAGTGCCTAACCGCATTTGGACAGGCCAGTGTAACCTCACATCGACCAGAAATTCTGCAATTCCACAGCTGGGGCACGGTTCCGCTGATCTCGCAAACTCAAAGCCACGTCGTGCAGAAAGTTCTCTCCACTTGGCCGAGTCGCGCAGGTCATTATTCGATGTGTCGAAAGAATAATGGCCTGTCCGAACGATCATGGAGACGGTCTTGATCTTGCATAAGCGACTCAGCCCCGCTGAACACCCCGGTCGGTCCCTCGTATACTGGGACGCGGGGTCTGTCCAGACAGAGCATGTGGTTTTACGTGATGTGACCCCGATGCCAGTGTTGCTCCGGGACATTGGACGATGATCCCTGTAACACTCTGACCGGACTACCGCTGTTGGTCCTATTACGAGCCGTGATCTTCTGGCATGATGCCTCGGACGGACGTATTGCCCTTGTGGCATTCGGTGCGCTGCTTAGCCAACTGTATCACTTCAGTCCCGAGCCATCGATGGTTGGTTGCAGAAGGCACCTCAGCCTTCCATCAGCCAACCACGGAATGCAGATGGGCCAGCACCTCCCAAGGGTCCCGATATAATGCCTTTCCGTCATCCTTTCCCCGGTCTGCGCAGCAAAATCGTTTTCTGCGGATGGGGAGGTGTTGCTGTCGCATGTCATGATCATGACAACCAGCAGCCCGTCGTCTATGCATGTCTCGGCACAGGACGAGCCTCGTTATGGTCGCAGGCTGCTGAACGCCGTCATCGACCAGCGTGCTGCCGCAGGCCATGAGCGCCCGTTTGCGTCTATACCGCGAACTGCAGATGTGCGAGATGGCTTCCGAGACATATCCTACGGCGTGCTGGCCAACGCCATCAACAGATGCGCGCACTGGATGCGCGCTACTGTCGACTCAAATTCTAGTGATCCCCTCACAATTGTTTACTTGGGACCTGCCGATCTGAGGTACCAGATACTGGCGTTGGCCGCAGCGAAGACCGGGCATGTGGTAAGTCGGAAATTGTGAATCTACTTGCCTGAATGTCTATGCTAATGGACCTTGTAGATGTTCTTCCCATCTCCACGAAACCCACCAGACCTCCTCGACAAGCTTTTCGGAGATGCCAATGCCACAGTATATATTTCTGCATCCGAACCGTCTACACCTCTTAGGCGCATCGTCGAAAACCGGGATATGCAAATGGTACTGATTCCAACGCTACAATATTTCCTCGAAGAGACAAAGGTCGAGCACATACCCTTCAGGGGCGTCTATGAGGAGCTTCGGTTCAAGCCTTGGGCCAAATTGCACACATCAGGGTCGACCGGCTTGCCTAAGGTCGTTCCGATCAAATATGGTCACGTCTCTGCAACAGATGCTGGGCACCTGCTTGCGCACAACGAAATCAAGCTACGATACGGCAACATGCGGGTCTTCACGCCATTTCCGCCGTTCCACATTGCTGGTCTCATCTACTCGTTGTTCGCAATCGTATGGATCGATAGCACGGTCGTGTTCCCGCCAACGGGTGCTCCCATCACGGCAGAACTGGTCCATGACATACACGAATACGGCCGCATAGAGCACAGCATGCTGGTTCCTTCCATCATCAGCGAATTGACCCAGGACGAGGCATGGAAGAGTGGGCTGAGTAAACTCAATGGCCTGACCTTCTCTGGAGGCCCGCTGTCGGATCAGACCGCTGAAATCGTCTCCAAGCTCACACCCATCAGCTCGTCCCTCGGCGCGACGGAATATGGAGGCGTACCTATGTTGCCCAAGGACCAGGAAGATTGGAGGTATTTTCGCTTCGATGAGGAGGCGGCAGGACTCAAATTCCACGCAACGGACCAAGACGGCTTGTATGAGCTAGTGTTCCACCGATCGCAAGATCTAGTAGGCGTTCTGGTTCAGTCCATTTTCGTCACGTATCCGGAGCTGGACGAATATCACACCAAAGACTGCTTCTCGAAACACCCAACGAAGCCAAACCTGTGGAAATACGAAGCGCGCATCGATGATATACTGGTTCTGAGTAATGGGGAGAATGTCAACCCTATCAAGATGGAAGGCATCATTGGACAATGTCCAATCGTGAAAGGCGCTCTGATAGTGGGACAAGGTCGATTCCAGACAGCACTTCTTGTGGAGTTGAGGGATCCTGAGCTGTCTCACCCTAAAGCAAGCGAGACACTTTTCCCATTCATCGAGCGTGCCAACCTTACCTGCGAGTCTTACGCTCGTTTGACTCCCGATAAGATCATTTATGTCAAAGCTGACAAACCTCTCCCCCGAGCTGGTAAAGGGACCATTCAGCGTGCTCGTGCACTTCAAACCTACAGCGAGGAGATTGACGAATGCTACAAACATGCTAGCATGCTTGCACCTCCCCAGTCGAAGGCTCGAATCCGAATCAGTACCGGAGCAGAGACCCGAGACTCCCTTGTGGCGTATTTGAAGGATGAACTCAACAAGGAACAATCTCCCCTTTCGCCAAATGCCGATTTCTTCAATCTCGGCATGGACTCGCTTCAAGTGTCGTCACTAGCACAGGCTCTTAACGCTAATCGGCCGGCATCAACCTCATACGTTACTCCGGCCTTCATCTACCATCACCCGACCGCCGCTCGACTCGCCGAAGCTCTAACCTCGGGGAAGAAGCTCAAAGACTATTCTTACTTTGATGATGATGACGAGGAGGAGAAACAAACATGGATGGGTATGGAGAACATTTTCCAGGGCCTCCGTGCCAAAGAAGATCAGGGGGCCGGGTTGCCCGACTCCGCTCTGGCTCGCATGCTGCGATCCGAAGAGCCTCCACCAATTTATCAGCCAGATGGCGGCACGCTTGCATGGATGCAAGTGATGGGCTCTTTCCTGATCAACATGAGTAATTGGGGTCTCGTGAACAATTTTGGTGTCTACCAAAGCTACTATGCAACAACACTGCTTTCCGATTACTCACCCTCAGCTATTTCCTGGATCGGGACTGTCCAAGGCACTTTGCTGCTTGTGGTCGGGGTGATCTCGGGGCCCATATTCGACAAAGGGTACTTCCGCACCGTCTCGCTCATCTCTGGGGTTGGTCTGGTTTTTGGCATTATGATGCTCAGCCTTGCGACCGAGTACTATCAAATAATGTTGTCGCAAGGTGTCCTGGTGGGTCTCTGTGCGGGTCTTCTCTACATTCCCAGCATCGCACTGGTCCCGTTGTACTTTAAGCGATATCGAGGCCTCGCCCTTGGTCTCGCAACGGCCGGCGGCTCATTCGGCGGTGTCATCTATCCAATTGTCTTCCGTCGGCTGCTGGATCAGGTCGGGTTCGGCTGGGCAACACGCGCCATTGGCTTCATATCCCTTGCGACCTTGGTCCTTGCTGCGGTACTGATCAAGCCAGTCGGAACTAGGTCGACTCGCCAATTATTCGAACTGAAAGCGTTCATGGACGTTCCATACGTGACTTTTGTCATCGCTTCTCTGCTCGTTTTTGCGGGTACGCTCGTACCCTTCTTCCTGGTGGCGGACTATGGAGAGTCATCTGTCCACATGTCTTCTGAGCTGTCTTTTTACATGCTCGCCGTCCTCAACGCAATGCAATTCCTCGGCCGAGTCATCCCGGCCTTTCTCTCCGATTGGATTGGACCGGAACTGTTGCTTCTCGCCGCCGAGCTTATTGCCGGCGCACTCGGATTCTGTTGGATTGCTGTCGGCACGGGGTCAAGCTATATCGGCTGGCTGATCGTCTACGGCTTCATCTCCGGCTTGATCGTCACGCTGCCCGCAGTGGTGTTGCCGTACATTTGCCCGAGCATGGCCACTATTGGTACAAGGCTGGGAATGATGTACGCTGCTGCTGGTATCGGGTTCCTGATCAGCAGCCCTGTTGCTTTATCGCTGGTTCGTGAATCGACCGGATTTCTCGGCGCTCAATGCTGGGTTGGCGCGTGTTGTTTTGCTGCGGCTGTGTTCTGTTCTGTGACGGCCGTCGAAGCACGAAAGAGACGGAAACTGTATGAGGACAACGGAGGGGGGCACCGCTTGTATGTGATAAGGAAGCAGTCCAAGGACGATGTCTCTGAAATAAGTTGATGAAAATGAGTGTCATTGAGGTCGTCGTACGGCCAATTATCAAAATGTACATAGCTATGATACCCACTAATGATCACCACGCACAAACATGACTAACATCAAAACATCTACTACGCTTGAGACCTGGAAGACGATGCTGTCTGTCAGAATCGGCTGCACATCCTTGTAAGAAATATTCGTAACGTCATTAAACTTT
Source organism: Cyanodermella asteris (assembly GCA_900618795.1). Lineage (NCBI taxonomy): Eukaryota > Fungi > Ascomycota > Lecanoromycetes > Ostropales > Stictidaceae > Cyanodermella > Cyanodermella asteris. The sequence goes on from UYJD01000002.1 coordinate 2,136,824, forward strand.
TCGTGTAGCTAAACAAACTAAAGATGTCGGATAGTCGTATTTGCAAACCCCCACTGCTGCATCCAAAGCGAAATCCACCGCTCATTCACAGCCTCAAGCTGTCTCAAAGTAGAACTCTGCTTGATCGTGCCTTTGATCTCCAGTGCCACCGCCCTAGCATGTGGACTCCTCACCGTCCTATCTTTCAGATTCTGAAAGAACGGCAACAGCTTGATGGCCGGATTCCACTCCAAATCCGCATCGACCTGACTCGCCTCCAACGCCTGCACCCAACTGACCAGATCCGTAGTCTTCACCACCGCCGCGGCCGTAGCAGCACCCTTTTCGCCGTCGTCACCGTTGTTCATGCCCGCTCCCGAATTCAACACCTCGACCACCTTCGGCACCAAACTCCTCCACCCCACCATCCGCGGGTTCCTCACATGATAATACCTCGTCGTCCCCCGTTTCTGCTCCGCGAACAGTAACTCAAGCACAATACCGCTTAGCCTATCCACGGGCACCCACTCCACGTCCTCGGCCGGCCCCAACGATGCCGGAATAACACCCAGGTATTTCGAGGACGTCAGCATACTGGGCAACCACTCCTGCAGCGGCCAACACCCCTTGACGCCGTGATCCACCGGTCCGCCCACCTGCCCCACCCTCACCACCGCCGCCGTCAGCCCCGCCACCCGGCTCGCCTCGTGCAGGAGCCGCTCGGCCACCAGCTTGCTCTGCCCGTAGCCGAAGCGCGCGACCTTCCAGTCCTCGACCTCCTCCTCCGGAACCGAGTCGCGCGCCCCGGGGACGGCGTTCCAGTTGCCCACCGCGGCGACGGAGGACAGGAAGAACACCAGCGGACGCCGCGCGGACGATCGGGCGAGGTCGATCAGGTGCCGGACGCCCTCGATCGTCGGGCCGAAGGAGTCGAAGGTCCGGTTCCAGTCCACGGGCCAGGCGCAGTGGACGATGTGCGTCACGGACCCGGTCATGGCGGCGTAGGCGTCGGTGCCGCCGCCGTCGGGGCCGATGTTGGACGACGACGACGACGATCGCTCCGTCGTGGTGGCGGGGGAGAGGCCCAGGCGCGGTGCGCCAAAGTCGGCTTGGAAGAATTCGACGTGCTCCGGGAGCGGGGTTTCCAGCCCTCGGGCTTGGAGTTGTTGTTCTTGACGGCCGCGGGCGTCGGCGGCGCGGTTGAGGCACCAGATCTGGGAGACGGAGGGGTGGTGGACGAGGGCGGCGAGGATGTAGCTGCCGAGTTGGCCGGTGGAGCCGGTGAGGAGGACTTTGTGCGACATGATTGAAGTATAGAGTTCCAGGTTCGGGAGACGATGGGGGAGGGGGAGGCAAGAGGTGAGTTAGCGAGCTTGTAGAGCCATGTGAGGTTGGCTCTGAGATGTAGTGTTCAACTACATAGAATTGTGCTTGCCGGTCATCCGATGGCCTCCAAAACGGTTCACATTGGTCTTGGCGTCAGCTGTGTTGCATTGCTTTTTCTGCGAACCTGGGGTAATCATCGCTACCCCTCGCCGACGGCAAGGCTTACAATCTCGCAGATTCTTTGTTGGTTCCATTCCAACACTGTTGTGTGTACGGTGAACTCACGCTGCTCTAACCCGGCGTAGGTGGTGCCTTGTCAAGTTATTGTCTATTGACTGGATTTAATTCCGTGGTAAATTCACGTGCACAATACTCCACAGGAGAAAGACATGTTGAAGTACAAATGTAGCAATAATTTGTGCCCCAAATCATGACAGTAGACCAAGAAGTCCCATGTCGTCATTAGTGTCCAGCTGATATTGCCACCGGCATCATCTCGATATCAACATCCACCGTCCTCATAATACCGCCCGTTGCATTCCCGTCCTCATGCCAGCCTCCCCTCGAATCCGGCCTGGAAGCGACTCTAGCAATCGCACTGTTACCCATCTTCTGATAGTCCTGCCGCTCGTGCGTCAACTTCTCTCTGCTACTGAGAATCGACCACGGGCCCGAAGGCCGCCTGAACGCTTCCGACGTTTTGCGGATTCGTTCGACTTCCTGGGCCTGTTTGTCGACGTGACGGCCGCGGATCCATTCCACGAGACGAGGCATGGTGGGGAAGCATGTTGCCAGGATGATAAAGACGATCTCTGCGCAACTGTTTGGGATCCAGGTTAGCATTTCTCTAAACCATCTGCGAACCTGGAGCAGGGGATGGTGTTCTTACGCCCAGAATCCTTCTACCAGCACATCCCGAGTCGGATCGGTCGTGTACACCATTTTGACAGATGCTGCGACTCGAGCACCAGAGCAGGCGAGCGCACTGTTTTCGAGTTTGTCAGCACTCCGCTGTCTCTCTCTGTCTCTCTCCGCCATGACGCTCGGGACAACTCACAGGCAATTGACACTGAACATGGTCGCAATGGTGATCTTCTTCTTGCGGGCAATCTGCAGCTTCCACAGGGACCAGGGCGGAATGCAAAGAATGCCAATGTTGACGAGCGTGTTCAACGACGAGCCTGCCACGTAGAGTCCGTTGACGTTGATGCAGCGGCCGTCGACGTTTGGCTTCCAAATCTTCTCCCTGGGAATGCACTGGCAGATGGAAAGTAGCATTATGGTGAGATAGCCGACGGTACTGGTCCAAATGAGGACCCGCACCCACAACCAACGCGGAGAACCTTTCTTCATGGCGAAGACGCGCTGGAGCTGGAGCAGCAATGCCCACTTCGCGAGCAGTATGCCGGGATGCCAGCAAATGATGTCAATGTTTACCCACTGGCGGAGTCAGCAAGGCTTCGAACTGCACCCGGGATGGAGACGTACATATAACCAGCCTTCCATCAGAGGTGCGGGTGTATCCCACATGTGTCTTGCGCCTCGAGAGAATGGGTTGAGAAGGCTGAAGTTGAACACCATGCTGGCGAACTATCACTCATCAGTACGCGTGTCAACCTCGAATGCTCGCCAGATGTGTCGTACGCAGGCTAGTACAAGCACATCTATACAGGTCAGTACTGATAGGAATATCCAGCTCGCGTGGTGCCTTACAGTCCTCATAATCGAATCGGTGCATGATACGGAGTTTGGTGAACACTCTGAGTCCCACGGCAGTCAGGCTCGTGGCTGAAGCGAGGGTCATGATGGTGATCGTAAGACCGGTCCATGGCCCAGGGGTCGAGTAGGGGTGAGCCGTCACCCCAGGAGGTGGTGGACCGGCAGGTTCCAACCAGAGATCTGTCTCGTTATTCATGATGTGCGCACACGTGAAGCCGAAATCGAGAGAGGAGCGATAGGCGCAATGATGTTCAATGAACGCCGTAAGTGCGTGGAGACATGGGAAATGAGATCGAAAGACAGAAATCTGGGTTCTCTCGGATTCTAATATATCTGACACTCTCCAAAGCTTGTTACATCTTGGAGACCGTAATGGTGGGCAGTTTGCGGTGTGAGACCATCCGGACACCACTCACTGATTGACGATCTCCATTGTGACCTGAATAGCGGCCTAGTGAGGACTGACAGGGCGGCTAAACTATGCACTGCAACCTATTGGCTGCGGTATGATACAGGGAAAGTTTATATTTCAGCTCCCAGCCTTGCGACCCTCGGAACAGCAGGAAGTCGTCCCCTGCCAAAAGTCAGCCTCTCTGTAATTTCGATCGTGAACACCTTCGACCTGCCAAACAAAAGGTAATAGGCATGTCCTTTGCGTTTGCACCCACCAAAGCTGTACTGTAGCAAAATCACCGTAGAGGCGTGAGGGGTTGTTTCCCTGCGTGGCCCAATCGAGGGCGATCGTGTTCCTCTTTGAGATGCAGTCGGAGGCCCATTTCGAGACCTCCTCCACAACGACCAGACTTCATGTCCAATGCGCGCAGCCTCGGGGCTATTAGCGCGTTGGCAGCTGAGCCGATGTAAGAGCACAGCCTCTCTGAACCTTTACCAAAGAGGGATGGGGGAAAGACCGGGTAGAAGCTTATGCAAGAAGCGACGAGGCTGGCCATATAAGAACTTGGAGGTCGTCAGGACTTTTTTGGGCGTAGACGCAGCAACCCTCATACATGCCTGCGTTTCAAGTGTAGTGGAAGTGCTGCCGCGTGCACTCTGGCTAGCTGGCTCTTCTTCTCTCAGAGGTTCAGACTAGCAAAGAGTGTGGCACCAGACCAACTTTCAAGGTTTGACCCTGCTTCAAAGATACCTATCCGACAGAGAGTGTTTCATTGGCAAAGATGGAAGCAGAACCCCGGAATCATACAAAGAATGCGTTTGAACTTGTTGCTGCCAGGCAGTGGTCAGAGCCGACTGCAAAGTCAGCTGTCCGTAATCTTTGACTGCGGATAGTGAAGTCCAATTCACGCTTGCACGGCAGATGCAATGCAAAGCAGATTCAAGTCGTCATTAGTCAAGCCCAGCTAGAGTCTGCGCAATATCGACGATTGTTCGGACGATGGACGCCGCGACTGGTGGCGGCGCAGTGGGCGCGAGGCTTCCAAACTCCAGCGATTCAAACGGTGTCAAACGGCGCGATTTGCGCTCCACAAGATGCGAGGGCAAGCAAGACGATATATCTACAAGCTGGCCAGCTGCGATGATTACCGATCCTGGCTCGAAAGGTCTGCTTCCTTCCCGTGGCCCCACACCACTCTCGCTTCGCCGACGCTCGTTATACGCAAGCCAATCTTGTCACGATGCACGTTATGCGACCGGACGAAGCGGCTTCATCTATTCTACTTTGTTCCCATCACATGGCAAGGCTTCGATTTGTCAACGTCAGGTCGAGAACTTGTACGATGGGACTCTGATGGCTTCGATCCATGATCCATGGCTTCGGTGGAACTTGCCACTAGTGGCGCGATTTGTTCGAGTCCACGCGCTCAAGGGCGCTTTGCTGACAGCAGAAGCTTACGACCTGTCGCACCATGCATTAATTTGTGGTCGCACTCAACCCAACTCCACTAAACCATCACTGGCGTTCCCTTCAGGAGGAGCCGAAACGCGGTTTTTCTTACAAATGCCACGCGACAGCCCCCTGCACCCCTTCTTCACGAGGGCGCTTGGTGACACCGTCAGCGCACAAATATATATATCCGCGGGAATGCATTTCTGTCATCTTACAACGTGAGCGAAATTCGCGTCTTTTGAACAACTGAATAATGAGTGTTTTGTACGAGGCTGTCGAGCATGCGGTGCCGTGCAGCCATATCCGCCAGTACGCCCGATCGACGTCGACCCACCAGGAGGATGTGTTGCATCTGGCCGTCAAACAATACAAACCTACCTATCATGTAAGCGCAGGCGATGTGACTATTCTGGCTTGTCATGCGAGCGCTTTCCCCAAGGAGCTTTACGAGCCGATTTGGGGCGATCTCTTCAGCAGGGCTGCAAACAAGCCTCCAGGCTCGCGCATCAGGGCGATTTGGGCTTGGGATGTTGTCAATCAAGGCCAGAGCGGAGTTTTGAATGAGCACAAACTTGGAAATGAGTGTATGTACGCGCTGCTCCAATGGATGAGGATGACGATTTTGTTGACGATTTCCTTGCAGGTTCATGGTCCGATCATGTTCGAGATGGCCTGGCTCTCGTCAACTACTTTCGCTCCGACATGATACGGCCGATGGTAGGGTTCGGACACAGCATGGGAGGCAACATCATCATCAACATCGGCCTACTTCACCCTAGACTCCTCACCAGCGTCGCCACAGTCGAGCCAATCATCAACAAAACTCCCGCAGAAATGAACCTCGGCGCAATCCTTCCCCTCGCGCTGAAAGCCGACAAGTGGCCTTCCAAGGACGCCGCCATGGCGACAATGTCAAAAATCCCACTCTACTCCCACTGGGACCCGCGAGTGTTCGCACTGTTTCGCGAATACGGGCTTCGGGCGCTGCCGACGACGACATACCCCGACGCCAAAGGCGTGACCCTGACGACGTCCAAACACCAGGAGATTTTCAGTTTCGCTCGCTCCGCCTTCCCACCCACACGAACGCAGGAACTGGCCGATTTCATCCCAGACCGCATAGGATACCCGGACATGGGACTGGATCGAGCCAAGAACAATGCTTTCTACCGACCAGAATCGAACATGACCTTCGCGCAGCTCCCGTTTCTGAGACCATCCTGCTTGTTCCTGTACGGGCACCGGTCACACATGTATAGTGCGAAAGCCCAAGGCCGAGCGGATAAGCTGCAGACGACCGGCACCGGAATCGGTGGCAGCGGAGGCGCGGCCGAGGGGCGGGTGAAGGAAGTTGTCCTCAAAGGCTCGCACTTTGTCCCATTCGAGAGTCCGGCCGTGCTTGCGTCAATATTGGGCGATTGGTACGACAGTGAGGTCGAAATCTGGGCGAAGCGAGAGGCTGACGAGATTCGGACGTGGCAGGATATCCCACACGCGGAGAAGAGCGTGGTCGGCGATGATTTGGTCTTCTGGGCGAAAAAGACGCTCGCAGTAGCGCAGCATGGCAAAACCAAAATTTAGATTCAAAAATGTATAACAGTAATTGTGCCGGATTCTGCACGGCCGTACAAAGGCCCAAGCACATAGATTGAATGCTGCTGCTCATAGTTGGATCTTCTCCCCAACTTTGGAGGCCATCTCCATAAACGCCTTTGCACGCTCCGACTCTGGCTCCGCAACCACCGTCGGCCTCCCCTGATCCGCATCATCGCAAATCCTAGCATGCAACGGCACGTTCCCGATCAAATCAACGCCATACCTGCGACTCATCCTCTCCACCCCCTCCTTCCCAAAAATATGCGTCGATTCACCGCAGCCGGGGCACGTGAAAACCGACATGTTCTGCACCATGCCCAGAACGGGCACTTTGACCTTTTGGAACATTTCCACGCCGCGCACGACGTCCTTGAGCGCGACGTCCTGCGGCGTGGAGACGATGACGGCGCCGGCGAGGTTGATCTGCTGCGTGATGGTGAGCTGCGTGTCGCCGGTTCCGGGCGGGAGGTCGAGGACGAGGACGTCGAGGCCGCCCCAGTCGACGTCGTGCAGGAGCTGTTTCAGGGCTTTCATGACCATGAGGCCGCGCCAGACGATGGGGGCTTGGTCGCCGACGAGGGAGCCCATGGACATGGCTTTGACGCCATAGTTGGTGAGCGGGATGAGCTGGTTGTCTGTTCGTGTTAGTTTGGGTGGGAGACGTCGATGGACAACACTTTACTGGAGCTTAGCCTGGGCTCGCCGGATAGATTAAGTAGGGTTGGGATCGAGGGTCCGAAGATGTCGGTATCGAGGATGCCGGAGCGGTAGCCATGCCGTGAAAATGCCAATGCCAGGTTCGCTGTAGAAATTTAGTATATGCCACCGTAGAATACCTTGAGTAAGGACTCACTGGCAATCGTCGACTTGCCCACGCCTCCTTTCGCTGAGGATATGGCTATGACTTTTCTGACATCTTTGATATCTCGCCTTTCAGGGAGACCGCGCTGAGCGCGTGGTAGCTGTGGCGGCGCGCCAGAACTCGGCAGACCCTACCATACGGATCAGCAGGAGCTCCGGACGGTAATCTGTTCACATACTAGAGGGTTCTCATGGCTCAAGCTATTTCTCGATGCAGAGAAGAATCGTCTGCAAAGCATCACGCAGGTACATTGCGATGATGTCGACGATGCTGCATCAGAAACGTTGAAACGAAATCGAACGCCAAGAGCCGCAGCCGACATCTGAAACGGCAGCAGAGAAAAGCTTCTCGAAACAGCATCGAGGTGGCAATGCCGAGACGACCGCAGATGACAGCGGCCCAAACGTTTACCACGTCGTTGGATCCTTTTGAGATTCAGCTTCAATCTGATTTGGTCTCGAACAGAAATCGAGCGACATCGTGGTGGCTGACACATGTTGCGATGGCCGTCCACAGCCAACACGAATTCGGCCCAAGTCGCGAGTGCAGTTGGGAACTACAGGTGGTGTGGGTACGATAATCAGGCTTGGTTAGCTAGCTTGCACTCGTTGTTTCCAAATCTGCTTTGTATAGTTCTTACCCTTGACTATGGCAATGGACAGCTAGCAGTCGCGTGGCATTATGCTCTATGCTACCCCAAGACTGCAGCCCTCGGAGGAATGAAGCCATATCTCCAAGATAACGTCCGTTCCCTTTATCCTGGCCCAATTCTTCGTTTCTGGTTGTCGGCTGCATTGTAGTCCCTTGCTCTCGGTTTCTTACTCCCACCCTTTCTGTTCTTTCTTTCTCCTTTTTCTCTTGATTGATCTCGTCTTTTGCTGTCATGAATCCGAAATCGCCACCACCATACCAACAGAAGTATATTCACGAAGAGCACGATGGGTTACAAGTGGCAGGCTACCACGCCCCGGAGGCGATCAAGACGGAACACTCGGGTCTGCACGTCGTCCAGACAAGCACGCTATCCGAGAAATACCCTCTCGTCGAGGAGAAAGGTCCTCCCCTCCCACCGATCGAAGCGACCTCAAATCACCAGTCTCACAGACGCGAACGCTGGCTGATAATAGGAGGAGCCATCGCGGGCATGGCCGTCATAATCGCAGCCGTCGTCGGCGGCGTACTAGGCACCCGCCACAACAGCACCCCCAGCAGCAGCAGTAGCGATACCACCAGCCCATCAACCTCACCCGACTCGCCCCTCCGCATCGCATCGAAAAGGGGCGCCTACAAAACGGCACCGGCATGGCCACAACCTACGCCCACCACGCCGGCTTCTGGGGCTTCCTCTTCTACCAAGACGCCGGCGGCAGCGTCCAAGCCGCCCAGCACACGCGGCCCTCGGACCCCGCCGTCGGGATCCGCGCCACCTACCCCGTGAACGTCGAAGCCGCCAACGGCACCGCGCTGGCTCGCGGCCCGCTACAGTTTCGACGGCCGAGACACGTTTCATCTCGTGTACGTGACCCGGCAGAACGTCCTGAGCGACGCGTGGATGGAACGACACGGCCGTGGACGGGCAGGGGAACTTCAACACCGGGACGCCCTGGACGGAGGGGAACCTGAGGGACCTCGGGTTCAGGGTCCCGACGGACAACAGGGTTGGGATGCATATGGTGATCAACCGGCAGTTCTACGGCAAGGCGTACGATGGCTGGGGCGCGAAACTGGTCGTCGGGGGCGCGGACGGGGCGCTGCATCAGTTGGCGTACGACTGGCCCAGCAGATCCTGGGATCCGAATCCGTACCGATTCGACGAGTCGTACGCGTACGGTGGCGTCAAGATACGCTGCAGCGACGCCGACACGGTGGCAAACTTCACCACGACAATCTACTCGACGTCGTCCGACGGAACGACGCAGTATCGTGTCCAATCGAGCACGCATCCGAACAACGATACCCTCTGGCCCGTGGGCGGCATCTTGCGGAACCCCGTGTCGTTTCTCGGAACACAGAAAGCGGCCGTCAATTCTTCCGTTTCGGTCTCGTGGGATACGGACGGGGTCTTCTTCCCGAATGAGCAGGGCAAGTTGGGGAGGGTCGCGTTGGATATGCGTGGTAGCCCGCAGTTTGAGGGGTATAGTGCGAAGTATGAGGCGACGGCAGTGATGCCGGGGAGTGAGGTTACGTTTGATTCGCTGGGGGGCAATCAGTTGATGTTTTATCAGCCGGATGGTGAGTCGATTGCGTTTCAGGTGTAAGATTTGGGAGCGAACTTGAAGAAGGCTGGGCCGATCGTGTCGTGAGACGTGAGACCAACAAGATTGATATCGCTCACACACATGGCGAAGCGGCACGCACGACTGCGAGTGTTCTTTGAGGAGAGGCAGAGCAACCACGCCCTAGATTCGATCGTCGGGATGATTGGATCTGAACGCAAATTTGGACTTCGTTCATTGGACCTTTCACGAGCAGCCGACGCCAAAATCCTTACATACCTCCCGTCCCTGCGCCAAGATATCCTTCACCACCCACAACCGATAATTACTGAAAACCAACAACGCACCAGGTACAAAGGCAAAATTATTACTCACCTCCCCGATGAAAATCTTCCCCAACAAAATCCCCTCCGGATTCCAAACATGCACCCCATCCCCACACCCGGCATACACATTTCCCGCAGTATCACAATGAATTCCGTCGGGAAAACCATTGTCGACGAACGCGAACGTCCGGCGATTCACGAGTCTCTTTGCGTCTTCGGTCACGTCGAAAGCATAGATGGTTGCTGTGCGGGTCAGGTTGGTGGTGAACTCTTGCGCGCCCGTGTCGGTGACGTAGACGGTCTTGAGGTCAGGGGAAAATTCGATGCCATTGGGCTGTGTGAATCCGTCGGCTACGACTTGGATTACGCCAGTGGAGGGCGAGAAGCGGTAGACTTGTTTGGGTTGGATTGGCTGGGGGCGGAAGTATTGGAAATATCCATAGTCGGCATCTAGAAAATCGATGTCAGTCAGAGAACGACACCAAGCCGTCTCGCCGTGTATGAAATCGGCACTTTTTTATCGTGTCTTCCATCCTTACCTGTGAACCAAAGATCGCCTGTGACGGGATGCTGTCTGACATCGTTCGGACTCGAAAAGTTCCTCCCCATGAAACTCGTCAATATGACCGTACTCGTATTACTTCCCGGATCCACCGCCACCAAACTCGCCGGATGCTCGAAATCCCCCTCGTCACACCAAATCTGCATCGGTGGCCTGCCTTCCTTCCCCGAGCAGTCTGTTCCCGGCGGATAATACGACGATCCTCCATTCGCCTCGTACAAGTTCGGAAACCTTGAAGACCCGATACTGTAATCGCTCAAGCTGATGCTCGTAATGTTGATTGGATTGTCGAGGCTGACGAAATTGGAGGAGACGTAGAGGGAGTTTGTCGGGGCATAGTAGATGCCGCCCTCGTGGAAGGCTTGGTAGGGGAAATCGGCGAGTTTCGAGGCTGTGGCATTGGGCCCCAGGACGTTGCTCTGGAAGGTTGAGTTGTAGGAGAGGAGGGAGATGGCGGGGGTGGTCCCAGAGGTGGCGGGTAGGGTGGAGAAGTAGGCGCTGTCTGCGGCGAGGGCGAGGAGGTCGACGTTCACGTACATGTTGGAGGAATGACTGCTTGTGAGATTGGGTGCGGACTCGAGATTTAGCAAGGGGAAACTGAACGACGAAAGGGGAGGGGAGGAATCGAGCATGGGTGGTATTGACACGGAGGTGCGAGCATCATCGGCAAGAAGCTACACTTTTTGAAAGCTTCAGCTCTGCCCACACCGTCATACTCCGCCCAGAGTGCAAAGCTTGAAAGTCAAAAGCTTCGAAACTTTGTAGAGCGCGGGCTGAGCCGTTGATGCTCGTGGTTCGACCCACTCAGTCGAACTGTAGCCAACTGCTCTTCTGCGCAGGCACCGAGTTTCCCCACACGGTGCTTCGCATGACGGCGAGATAGCATGGATAGCGAAATGCAACGCTTGGGGCCGTTGCAGGGCTGGCATCTCCACGAAAGAAAGCTCAGAGCAAACTGGGGGAAAGTGGAGATGGAAAGGCAGGGTTGGGTGAGGAAAATGCCGGCGACGAGGAGCGGGATGCCAAGGAGGAGAAAATGCGGGAGTGCCGTTGAGCGGCGATGACGCAGGTTGTCAACACACTAAGCGGTAAGTACTTAGGTAGGTACCTATCTCAAGACCATGCTGCTGTGATGAACGATTACCGATGAGCGGGTGATGGACACGGTCTACCGTTCACAAGGCGTTGGAAGTCAATTGCGGGACAGGTATCGTTTATTGCTGTCAAGTACATCTGCGATACGGAAGCGCGGCAGCCATCCAAGTCGGTGACCTTTGGTGCCCGGGTTGACATTACTCCGATGCGCATATCATGTAGAGATTACAGAACCAAGATCAAAGACATAAGCATTTGAGGATGTGTGATCAAGATCAAATCATGCATTGACTGGAAAATCAGAACTGCCTGCCAAATCTCATCGACGCCAATGCTAAATCAGACCCAAAGCAGCAATTACGCCGTCTCCAAATGCAAATGCAAACTGTGCCAACCTCAGTACCGACCGCTATCAAGTCAAGCTCAACTACCGCGGCATGCTTCGAACATCAAACCATCCCTCGTCCATCATCCATCATCAACATTACTTTTCATGGCGAAGCCTACCAGGCAAGACAATTGAGTGATGAGAGTACTGACAAACAGCATCCCATCCTGAACAGATTACCAACCAGGCAAGCAATGCAACAGCGTTGTACTGTAGACCACCATCAGTTTACTTATAATGCCCGCAGAGCTCAGCATCCAAAGACGCGATCTCACGCTGAACAGCATTACAAGCCAACATCAAGGTAGCTAACAGAATAACGTGCTCACTGGGCCAGGGACAATTTGAACGAGACGGCAAGCAACATGACAGCACAACAGCATCAGCCTCAAAACTCAGCACAGTGGACTTACAACACCTGCTCAGCGGCAGCCTCCTCAGCCTCCTCCTTGGCACTCTCGCTCTCCCAGATGTCGAACAGAGGTGCCTCGTCACGGCTCGTAGCCTCGACAGCAAACTGATCAGCATCATCGTTGACAACTGGAACTGGGTCAAGCTGCTTCTTCTCATCAACGCGAGCCATAATCTCAGCCCAGGCGGCCTGGTTGGTCTCGGCATCTGACGGACTCTCATCACGTTCCTCTGAGGCGGCAGCAGTCTTGACAACATCGACAGACGGATCGGCATCAGCCTCGTCATCATCACCGCGAACAACAAAGACGCTCGTCTCATCACAACCCTCACTGTAGTACTCTTTTGCTTCAAGCTCGCCAAGAGGTGTGCGAGGACCATCTTCCATCTTATCAGCGCGAGGCGCAGGAGCGGAAACGGAGACTGTGGGAGCCATGGTGCTGGAAATATCGGAAGGCATCATCTCTGGCGGGATGTTCTCCTTGCCACGCTCCTCAAGCTCCTGCTTGGCGGCAAGGCGGGACTCGTCGTCAGAGATGTCCAGAGTCTGGGTGCTGAACTCCATCAAGTTGCCGAGCTCCTCATCCGGTGTGTCCTCGTGAATCTCGAAGAACCATGACTTCTTCTCATAAGCAGCCACTTGGCGTGACTTGGCTGGGGTCGGGGCCGGAGCATAGCTAGACACCGAACCTGAGAGAGCAGCGTCGATGCTGAATGGAGTGGAAGACGACGAAAGGGAAGGTGGGTTGACGCGGCTGAATGGAGTGGACAGACGAGCCTTGCCATGCCTCTTACGAGGAGGAGTGCGGCCGGAGGGGGCAGTGCGAGGTGTGCTGATAGTGCTGGACTTGGAGGCTCTGGGAGTGAGCGTGGGACGGTAGGAGGTCGCAGTACTGTTGTCGGCCTTCAACACAAAGTGTGCCGATGGCTTGGAGAAGGTGAAGGCCGAGGGGGCATTGGTCTTTGCCTTCTTTGGCGAGAATAGGGTGGGGTCCACGTTCTCAGAATCATCGTTGTCGTAAAGATCCTCCTGCTTGCGCTTGGACGAGACCGCGAGAGAAGACTTCTGACCCTCAATGGCCGCAGTGATAGCTGGAGATGCGTTAGTGCAATCCAATAGCTCATTCCTCGCAATCTCTCGTACTGTTCTGAGTGTTCTTGGTGGACGTAAGACGCTGTAGCCTGGTCTCTCCAATCATGCCGAATGGCACACGGCCGGTTGATCTGATAGTCTCCATTGCTAGACAGTACCAATTGGTCGATTGAGCGGGGTGATCTTGGTTTTGGACAGGAGATGGCCAGAATCAGGTATGAAGAATGTTGTGTGGAATAAACAACAAGTGCAGCACGCGGCAAGCGACTTTTATGTCTGCACGAGAGAGATGACTGCACGCGTATTCCAAATCGCAGGACGCTTCACTCAAAAGTCGGCAGGATGTGTGAGTCTTGCTATGACTGCGAGGGGCTCAGAGTGAAGCTGAGGAAGGAGGAAGAGCTCGGGGCAGCACGGGGTGAAGTCAATTCCGGCGGTTTGCCCTGAACGCGTTGGCGCTGCCACGATCGAATCGCGTTCAACGTGACAACCCCTGCGCTCTCCACTCATTTACCTGTCCCGCTAAACCTCTTCGGGTCCTTCAGACACGCTCTCATCGCGCTTCAGTCACGCTCTGAATCTTCCATTTCGGCATGCTCCGCTCCTCGCTGCTGCAGATCTGCTTCAGCCATGGTCGGAGACCTTGCTGTGCATGAGGTAGCCGACTCGATCCATTGGCTCTGGGGCCTCAATTCGCCAAAGCTAGAGCATCATCATTGCGTACTTGGTCTCTTGGTTCGATGGCGAATTGGCGAGGCTGTAGAGGCCAGGTCCTGCTGAGTTTCCCCATTCTGAAGCGCCCTGGCCGGCCGATTTGCAGACCGTACGCGTGCGTTGGCGACCCAAACACCTGGTTCGGAGAGGCCTGAACCACGACCTGTTGGCATCGGCTGCTCGATTCAACAACGGCTCAAACGACCATTGACGATAGCTGCGGCATGCAATGCAGGGGCTCACATAATTCCTCATTCGTCAGCGAATAACCCGACGATGGACAGCGGCCACGACGGTCAATGATGGTGTATGGCACAAGAACGATACACTATGGTGAGAACTTCCTGTGACGGGCCTGCCGGAACGCTTGCCTGTGCTGACAGAAGTTTCATTATCAATGTGATACTCTGCCAGAACATCGCTGTCCAGCAAATCTACTGCTGAAGATCACAGCGCTGGCTGAGATGAGCTTCGAGCCCTGGACAGTATGGTCTGCCATTCAGCTATTTGTATGATCCCTACTATTACTGCTCGATCTTCTGCTTCGACTTTAAGCACTCTGTGCATTGTTGCGTACACCCGTCCGCGCTTCCCCGTCCCATAATTGAGACTGTTGCTGTCTGTAGTGGATACGTGTTCCCGTACCATCATGCAGCACGGCGCCTTTTGTTCCCAGTTTCTCCTCGAGTCCTGATTGACGAACGCGTGCTTATGTCAGCCAGTCAGCCTCGTCAGGACGGGCCTCTCGAGCTCTGTGGGCCATTTCTTCCGCGTCAAACTGGACATACACGACGTGCGAGGGAGCCAGAAGCATTCAAGCAACATGTCGTTCGCAGAGTACTCGACAAGCGAGCTTCACTCCAGCCAGCTATACCCAAGGTGTCGCGGATTCTGCCAAACAGACTTCACCATATTTAGGCGTACATGTAGTGATACGCACTTGTGCGTCTACCAGCTGCTAGAAAGAACCTTAGCCGAGCAGTGCGGGCGAAGAAGCAGACGGACAAGCGGCAACATCCAGATTTCTTGATCAGCTTCATTCTCCGACTAAAGACAGGGACGATCGCCCGGTTTGGATCCACAGCACAAGGCGAGATCTGATGTCTAACAATGCCGATGGACTTGGCAAATTATGTCAAATATTACTTAAGGACTTGCGAATTGGGGGCGCTTTTCAGGATGCAATCTGTCTTTTCATGCTCGTTGACTTGGAGAAGGACGAGACATTAGGAATACACTGGCAACTGAATTTTACCTCGGAATAGACAATGATCCGGATCGCTCAGGCATTCAGCCGGCGACATGCCATAGCTGCGTCAGGCTACTCAGCCGGCTTGTGGCAACCAGGCCTGACACGTTATCTCAGCTGGATTCCGGTAGAGACATCAAGGGACATCGATCAGTTAGCCTGTCAGCACGACAGTGCTCTCGGTCCGAGCTGGTCGTGGATTTCCTACAGGGGTCCCATTGTTTTCACACGGGGACAAGATGTCTTCGCATGGAAAAATATATTAGCTGACCACTGGGATCGCGTGCTTGATGCGACTGAAGACCAATGGCACTTCAAAATTAATGACGCGCAGGTCACGCTAAAGAACGATTCCAATCCGTTTTGCGAAGTACTGCATGGGTTTCTCGTAATGACAGCCCTCGTCTTGCGGGCTCTCGAGCTGACAAAAAACCACGTGATGATTGATGGAGGAATGTAGGGAGCTATGCGACTCCTCGTTCAGGTACATGCAAACGCAACAGAGGTTCCGACGCACGCTGTCCTTATGTCCCGACATCCGGAGTCGTATTGTGTATACGGACCTCGTGACGACAGGCAAAAAAGCCGTCTTCGAACTCAAGCGCCGTGAAAGGCTCGAGCGTTGGGACGCATGGAATTATGATTTCCTGCTGTTGCGCAGAGTTTCGACAGACATTGGAACCTATACCCGAACACACTATATATCGGCAAAAGATCGAAGATATTCTCCAGGGAGGATTTATTTCCGCCTCGGGAGAATCCAAGCTGGTGGGAGCGTGGGAAGGAACTTGACCGAGCGGACTACTTACAAGACGTCGGACTTGGCACGTATCTAATCAAAGTCGTGTAGAGCAGGCAGGAAACATGTTTGCGAATACGACTTGATCGTGGTCCAGCTTCTGCAAACGGGGCGGAAGACAGTGAAGATAGCTATTGCGGCCGTCGCCGTTTGTTTCTCGACTGAGCCAACTACAATTGCGGAAGTGTCGAATGTCCCGAAAAACTTTCTTGTAAGAACAGCAATGTGGAAGAACCCTTTTCCCACCAGCGGCATGCCTACACTACATCTGTTCCCAATTTTCCAAAATGAGCAGTTGGAGGTTAAATCCAGGCAAGGCACTCTTTCGCAGGAGGGTTCCCATCATGAGGTATCAATAGACTGCTGCAATGCGATAAAATCCGGTTCATTTGTACACTAACTCAACACCGGGAATGAGCGGTCATCAGGGTCATCCAAATATACACAAAAGAATGCAAGCACCACCATACGATGGGTGCAGGCCAATTTCACATCCCACGGCCTCAGACCATCGGGAATGCCAAAGATAGTCAGGCACCCGCAGTCTCGCCCTGCTTCCCCTCCACCAGCTTCCCAGCCCCCACCGCCGCCTCCGTCGTCCCACACGACTCTATCCGCGTCAGCGGCCAACTGCTCCTCGTGCCCGTCGTCACCTCCCACTCGACTTTGACCATGATGCCCTGCCCTCTCTCCATGCTGTCGACGACGCTGTCTTCGCCCATCCCCGCCGTTCGCATCTGCGGCATGGATTCCGAGCGGTCGGCGAAATCTTTCTCGCTGTCCTTCTCGAGCATGGCGATGGGATGCGGAGTCGGTGCGCGCGTGGCGCACGGCCGGCCGAACCACTCGCCGGTGTTGCGACTGGAGCTCACGTTACCGGATTCCGGGTCTCGGGGGCGGGGAGATGTGGGGCTTTGGCCGCCGGTGCCGGCGGACGAGTAGCGGAGATATGTCCAGCGGCGGGCGACGCTGGACGGGACGACGCGTCGTACTGCGGGCCCGATGACTGGGAGGCAGCCGGCGGTGATGCCGAGGGTGGATTCGATCAGCGACCACGACAAGGCGCCGGGAACGGTGTAGGTCGTATCGGTCGCGAAGTCGACTTGAAGGACGTAGTGGAGGCGAACCACGGAGATGATCGTGACAAATATGCCGACGCTGAAAAGGCCGGTGAGCATCAGCTTCTTGCCCCTTGGGATGCATAGCTTCCACACCATGGGCATTGGAAGGTAGATAACCATCGCGTCGGTGACGACGTTGAGAATGCCGCCCCAAAGCCAGAGAGCGACGCGGTCGCCGCATGCTGCGTTCGCGATTGTCGGATCCCATTGCGCGGGAATCGGCATGCAGATGAAGATCGTGATGATGACGATTGTGACCGAGAACATGATGCACAGACACATGGTGATGAGTGCGGCCATGCGGAAGCGTGCGCCTGGAAAGACGGCCAGGTACAGCAGGCACATTGAGGCCTTTATCAGGCCTTGCACGATCGGCCATATCAGCTGGAGGACGAAAACAAGGATTCCGAAAGTCGTGAGCGATTGTGGGTTTGTGCTGGCGACGATGTTTTGGTGTATGCCGACGCCGCCGAGAAGTATAGAAAGAACCTCGCACGCGTAGCTTCCACCGGTAAAGAACTGAAATGTTCTGATTAGCACGATGTATCACCAGAGCCAGGTACCCGCAACAGTGCCGCGAGACTGTACCACTCACCAATGCGATAAGCATGACAAAGTCGTTGGAAGCCAACGGTAACCGCTGCAGATAACGAGCCCAGAAGCGAGCAACCACCGCAAGGGCCGCCACCAGCGTGAAGACCGTGGTGACAATCAAAAGTACCCGCTGGGCAGCGCTGTCAATATGCCAAATGAACATTGTGATGACGCCGTGAATTGCCGTAGGGGTGGAAAAGGAGAGAGGCAGTGAGGCAGGGGAGATTGTTTGCTGTGCCAAATGGACGAAATGAGAGTGAGACGACACGGCTATATGGCTGCTGAGAAGAAGAATGGAAAAGACGGACTGCAGCAAGAGGAAATTGGGATCGCCTGCAGGTAAAGGGCTTTCCAAAGGGCTTCGATGCCTATATACACGTCGACCATCGTGAGATCGCAAGGCACGTTCCCGCTCGCGCCATGGCTGGAACGTGAACGAAGGGGGAAAAAAAGGAGATTGGGACCACCGACATACAGCCGCCTGGAGGCGTCTGGGTTGGGACTAAACGATCTATTGCGGAAATCCACCATGCAGGCGGACGAGGGAACTACCACAGCATGCAGCAAAGGCTGCCTTTGGCGATAGCTCAAGATCAGAGAGCTAGAGGGTTATCGTCCAGTCGGAGTGTGCATTGTGCGATGACCGACCGTCCGGTGCATGTTAGTTCATCGGGATCTGAAAAGAGAACCGCACATTCGTAGCAAGCCCCGCCCTTCACATGGCCTGGCTGGACTGTGATGGCTCGAACTAATGCATGACCTTTTGAGAAATCCGGCGTTGGGTGCAGAAATGTCTTCGTTCCTGAGACACAGGAACGGACGGGCAAAGCCCCGCTGCCATGCAAGGGTCTTAAACATGCATCTTGAAACTGTCAGAACGTGGCGTTTTAGCACTCAAGCACAAGTGGAATGATTGAGATCTCAGATCTGATATCTTAGCATTTTGATTCTTGATCAGACGACAGGCACAAAGGCACGGGCTCGAATTGCAGATAAAAGGTAGTGTGGATAGAGTGGAGTGAAGTGGGCGATAAGATAAGCGACGTCGATCAGATAATTAGTCAGCCAAGTCTGTCACGACGTCGGCCCAACCTTGCCCTCATCAGACATGCGCGAGACCTGCATGCTACATTCGATGAATTCATCTTTGCCCCTATGCGAGCCTGCTGCACTGCGTTTCCGAGGCAGCTGTTGTTTCCATATTCCAAAGGGAATTTTCCGTGAGAGCTTCAGCCGAATGCGAGGGCTAGCCGGTACGAGGTGAGCAATTGTCCTTGGCCACTGCGTGCTCGGGTCTTTGTATGCGATGTGACGTGCTGAGTCGAGACCTACGATGCTTCGATATTCCATGTTGTGAAGTACGAGGCAAGCTATGAGATTGTATACGGACTATCAAACTTGTACGCGATGCAGCGCGGGCTCAATTGAAGTCGCAATATACGACGTCGTCACGCAGCACATTCAGGCGATCTTGATAATCCATGCTTGAAATCGAAGATTTCGCTCACAATTCTAGCAATCGGTCGATTCGACCGCACGTCTGCGCACCACAGCCGGTCGGCAGCTCACGGCTCGAGCAGTCAAGCTGCATCAATGCCAGACTCCGGCGCCCTCTCACACGTCCGTCGGGATGCAAGGCCTCGATCTCGATCCTCATCTGAACACGAGAACCGGCTTGAGGAGGATTTCATGCGGCTCGACATCATGCCGATACCTCTGAAGCCTGGTGCCAGTTTTTTACACCTACCGGTCGAGATTCGGTGGATGATCTATAAGCATGCGCTTTCAGACACTCGAGTTGCAGTGGGCTGGGACGGTACATGGGATTTCGGCCGGCGAGAGCTATACCGAACGCCTTATGCGTTGATGCGGACCTGTAGGCGCGTGTATGCAGACATCGTCGATGCCTGGCCACAGTGGTGTCTGGTGGATCTGGGCCCGCTAAAGAGGTACAATTCGGTCAAGATGCTCGATGTCATCTCTAGAATACCACTGTCAGTGGCCCAGAACCTCCAGAGCCTGTGTGTCTCCGCGTTTCATGTCGTGGTCTTTCGCAGATCGCCACAGCCAGACCAGGTCGTCAACGGGTTTTCGTTCTTCGGCTTCTTCCGGCACTTGAACCTGAAACGGCTGCTTCTGCGATGGGACGACACTATCAGCTCCCCCTCATCTCCGAACAACCACGATTATCAGTATGCCGTCATTCGAGAACAGCTTGTCAAGTACGGTACCGGGTGGAAAGAGCTTTATCTTGCGACACCGTTCGAGACACTCGTCAACGGTCTCGACCTCGAGATCAAGAAACGAGACGGAATCGACTCTGGAGCCTGCGCGTCTCTGAGTCTCGTCAAGCAGAGCGAGCGCGGGCCGTTCGAGGACGATCCAGAGTTCCGCTGCATCTACGATGCACTGACCAACTCGGCTCCGAAAGGCGCTGCTCACGTAATAGTAGTGAAAAGGGGTCGCGACGTTAATATCCATGAGCCGCCTGCCTCCACGCCTGTCATCGACGATCCACACGGTGTCCAGTGGCTCAAAGGCACGAGCACGTGGGCTCATTGTGCATCGTACGGTATCCTACGTCAATCTTTTGTTGCTTGATATGCGTTCCTTGAAGATTGCTTATCTGGAGGACGATCGCACGATGCCGCACATACTTGCTGTGCATTTCCGCGCTACCTCAACGCTTAGTTGCACGATCGAGAGATGTTCCATGTCATGAAAACGCATCCAGTTGACAAGTTCGTGGTTCTCTCGTCATCAAGGCAAATATCGTGCATAGCTTCGCTGAAGTCGATAATGTGCTTGTGGTGCCGCGTTCGAAGAGGCTCGAGTTCTTGCACCTGCGATGGTGGAACAAAAGCTGTTCAAGCTGCAGGAACGCCAATCAAGGATCGTCTCCTCGGAAATTGTCCTTGTCGACAGATTATCGATGTCGCCATCATGCTTCTTGTGCACCATTTGCACCTCTGGCAGTTTCCGAGCCCACAGATGTGCAGCTAAACCGACCTTTTTGGACACATCTGCCGCTCGGTGAGATCAGATCCGAGTTTTGTACTACCAAACGTCTCACCGTCGAGTCGGAATTTCGTCAATGCCGCATACGACGATATTGACAAGGGTGATCCTCTGTCACCACGGGGGCTGGATCAGTCATCGGATATCTGCTTTTGCCAAATGTCGAAATCGCGAAAGACCGTCGGGGCGGTGATGCAGGTTACTGGCGAAGTCATCGAGAGATGATCGTTGACATGGTCGGCTTCATACAACCACGATTCCTTGACAAGCTCCACAAAGGTACTGCCATCAATCTGATCTCTCAGCTTTCCTGCATTTTGCACTACCGTGCCAATGATTACTGGGTGATACATTGCGCTCGTTGCTGCATCCAAACATCGCCCTTTGTCACAAGCAAAACCAAGTCACCGGCCCTGACCTCCTCTCTACCGGGATCGAAAAGGAACGGAAAGTGCTAACGCAGAAACCTGGTCCCTCGAGACTTTCTGGGGATGTTCAATTGAGCGAATCGTTCGCCAGTCACATGGCTCTTCGCTTACAAAGCGCACCTGTTGTTTCCATTGTTGCCACTCATTCACCCCGTCACAAGCTTGGCATCGTCATGTCAGCAAGAAAACGAAGAGAGAAAAAAATTAAAAATGACCACCAGTGCTTCAAAAGAGCAAAACTGTAAACTGCCTCCTTGCATTTTACAGAAACCACTCAATTCCTACCCCGGTGGGTAGGAGCCTCCGTCATGGTTTTTTTTCCGCCCAACTTGAGGCGAGTCGACGCCTTTTCCCGGAACGATTTATCTTATACCTCCAAATGGGGGGTCGAACCACGGCGACTCGCCTCTAAGGTGCGCGCGCTCCCAACGATCGTAACCGCTAGGCCACCGCCACCTTCTGATGTGAGAAAGTCGCAACGGAATTAAATATGTACCTTGGCACAGGTGCCGCCAATTCGAGTCTGCAATTCTTATTTCCAAACCACGGGATATGCGAACCATGTCTTCTGTCCTGGTAATTGGATGCTCTCTTATTCATGTTTCCGGTTTGCACTCTTTGCAGCAGCGGGAATGAGTCGGCCGGAGCCCAAAATAATAGCCCGGGGCTATCTTTCCGCATCACAGCTCTCACCAAACTATTGACTCGGGCACGAGTAGCTGTTTCAGGGTTCACATTCGCAAAGTGATGACACTGCTGCTCACAACTCTACAGCCAGGGACCGGGAAAGATAACGTTAATATGGAAATTGATTCACATCTATCGTTCGTCTTTCAGGCTATCAATTCCGCCTTCAAACTCACTCGTGTCATACTCCTCAGGGTATCTTTCCAAATGCTCTCGTAGCTGCCTCATATGCGCTCTGCTCTCCTCCGTCATCTCTTCATACACATCCGTGAACATCTCGCGCATCGGGACCTTCTTCTCCTTCTCGGCCTTTGCAAAGGCGGCCAGCACCTTCTTTCTGATGTCGCTTCGCTCCGCCTGTTCCTTCTCTTCATCCCAGATGCCTTCCTTCTCCATCCACTTTCGTAGTCTGGTGATCGGATTGTCTCTCCGCTTCCAGTCCTCAACCTCGACCCGGGCGCGATATGCGAAGCTGTCGTCACTGGTGCTGTGGTGGCTGACGCGATAGCTCATGGCCTCGATGAGCACCGGCTTGCCGCCGTCCTCCAGGGCGACCTTCCTAGCTCGCTTCATCGCCTCGCGCACCGCGAAGATGTCGTTGCCGTCCACCCGCACCGTATCGATTCCATACCCCACCCCGCGGCTCGCAATTCCATCTCCCCTGTACTGCTCCAACGTCGGCGTCGAAATCGCAAACCCATTATTCCTACACACGAAGACAATCGGACACCGCCTCGTCGCCGCAATATTCAACGCAGCATGGAAATCACCTTCACTCGCCGCTCCCTCCCCAAAATAGCACGCCACGATCCGTTTCTCCGCGGTCGGGTTCTGAATAGCCTGCATCTTGAGCGCATACGCCGCGCCGCTAGCCTGCGGAATCTGAGTCGCGAGCGTGGAGCTGATGGTGTGCATGTTAAGTTTACTGGACCCGTAGTGCACGGGCATGTTGCGGCCCTTGCCGCAGTCGAGCCGGTTGGCGAAGAGCTGGTTCATGAAGTCGTCGATGGTGAAGCCGCGTTGGGCAAAGACGCCTGCTTCGCGGTACTGGGCGAAGACGACGTCCGATGGCAGGAGGGCGGCGGCGGAGCCGACAGCGATGCCTTCTTCGCCGGCGTTGACCATGTAGAAGGAAAGGCGGCCTTGGCGTTGGGCGTCGAACATGATCAGGTCCATGATGCTGACTGGATGGGTGCGTTAGATAGCAGATCTTGTAGGGCAACGGGGTGGTACGTACTCAGTAGCATGTTCTTGTACCAGGTTAGTACTCCTTCGTGCGGGAGATCTGAGGAGGTCCAGTCTTTGTCGACCACTACGCCGTCGGAATCCATGACGCGGTAGGTTGGGATCGCCGGCAGGTTGGCTGGCTGTACGAAATCGAGCGAAGTGACGAATTTGCTGTTCACTGCTCCTGGGAAGTGTACCCTGGGAACGTTAGCATCATGTGGATTTCCTCGTCAGTGAAGGGCGCGGCCTCTTGGGCAAACACAGCACAGCACAGTGACATTAACGCAGTTGATCACCTTGCTCAGACACACAGCTTTCATGCTCTAGTTCTCGGTCACCAAGATAGAAGCAGTAGCACATACCGATCAGATCCTGGTCTCTGTGATACCGAACTCCATCGCTTCTGAGATCGTACCGGTACCTGTGCGGTCTGACTCTGTACCGGCCCTGCCCGAGCGCCCGCGAATCGCAGAATTCGAGATCTCGAGGCCGACATGATTACAGAACTTTAGAGAGGCTTGAGATTTTTTTTTCCAAAATCAGACTCGTTGCAAAAGAAAT
Organism: Cyanodermella asteris; assembly: GCA_900618795.1. NCBI lineage: Eukaryota > Fungi > Ascomycota > Lecanoromycetes > Ostropales > Stictidaceae > Cyanodermella > Cyanodermella asteris. The sequence continues at coordinate 2,160,641 of UYJD01000002.1, forward strand.
ATCAAGCATGCGGTCTGAAGGAGTGGGAGGTGACCGGCGATGTTTGCCGCAGCTCCGCATGTAGCCGCGCGGAACGTCGGATGGCGGAGCGGAAAGCTTCTCCACATTCCTGACTGAAGCCTGGGCCGGGGCCCCGGAATTCATTAGCTATGAAGCGCATCTATCTTGTGAAGCTGAAGCCGATGTGGGCAATGACAGAGCAGAGGCGATCGAAGCCATGGCAAAGGAAATGTTCATATACTTGATCCTATATTCGCTCCAGCGCTTCCTATGCTGGTCCAATAACTATCGAGTCGCATTTTTGACCAGTTATTTTACCGGTCAATTTTTCGGCTGTTCACACAGAAAATAATCCCTCCAGGTGTTCGGTCAAATTCTCACCTCTCGAAGAGGGATAAAGCTTCGCACGTCAACAGGCACACTTAGCAACGTACGAGTTGCTCCGGAGTCGTTTTTTTTCGCCTTGTCAGTGCTAGGATTCACGCTTGCCCCAGTTGAGGTGTCGGAGACGCTAGCATTTAAGTATATGCTGACAGCGGTGCTAACCCAGTGATCCCGCTTCGAACACCAACTTTCGAGCTCTCGAAGATGACGATCATCCCAGCTATGCAAGCTCAGCACTTAAATCTTTGCTGAATAAGAATATCTTGGATACCTGAATCATGTACGCAGCATTTCTTGCATGCCTTCGCGTCGAAATGCTTCACGCCGAGCATGACACGTAGGTCGGAGTACTCGTCGCGCGATAAGGCTGACAATACGATACAATCCGCTCGCTGAAGGAGCTTTGACTCCTACCAGGCCGTGAGAGTCAAACGCAGCTCGCCATGAGGCTGCTTGATACCACCACCTACGAGGTGGTCGAGTTTCCACCCGACCGGATTCCGAAATATGCAATCTTGAGCCACACCTGGGGCGACAATGAAGTCCTGTACGCAGATCTGGTCGCTCACGCCTCTTCAAGCTCTCAAATCGGCGGATCCTACAGGCAAAAGTCTGGCTGGTCAAAGATCCTCTTCATCTGCAAGACGGCTTTGCAAGCCAATATAAACTACGCCTGGGTAGACACCTGCTGCATCGACAAATCGAGCAGCTCCGAACTCTCGGAATCGATCAACTCCATGTTCCAATGGTATCAGAAAGCCGCCATCTGCTACGTTTATCTCGAAGATGCTGACGAGTTATCGGAACTGTCCAAGGCCCGCTGGTTCACTCGTGGCTGGACCCTGCAGGAGCTGATTGCGCCGGCCCGCGTGCTATTTTATTCTCGAGACGGAAAGGTTCTCGGTGAGAAGACCCGGCTGAAAGAGACGTTGCCGAAAATTACGGGTATTGAGGCCGGTGTGCTTGCCAGCTCAAGGCAGCTCAATCGAGTCTGCGTTGCTCGGAAGATGTCTTGGGCGTCTACCCGGGTGACGACGCGTCCCGAAGATATTGCTTATTGCCTGCTTGGCCTTTTCGGCATAAGCATGCCCACATTATATGGAGAAGGAGGCGATAAGGCCTTCTACCGTCTCCAAGAGGAGATCATAAAGAGCACTGATGATCAATCCCTCTTTGCTTGGACTGCCCCAAAAGCATCTCTGTTCAAGACATCTGGACTTCTTGCTAAAGAGCCTGCATATTTCGAGTATTCCAGCAATGTTGTAGCCTTTCGAGATTGGACCAGTCTAAACCCTCAGACGGTTAATAGCTTGGGTGTCTCCATTACCGTTCCTCTTCTTCAACGCACTTTTTCCGGCAAGTTCGAAGCTATTCTCAACTGTAGGTGGCGGGAGTCTAGTTTGGACAGGGTTGCGATCCTGGTTCAGAAAACGCCTGGCACTGCAAATCACTACCAGCGCATCAACATCGACGAAAAGCATCACGTACAGTGGCAAGAGGACACGCTACCGTCGCAACTCTACGTGCGACAGGATCCGGTCGTGCCGTTGCCTTGGGACATCGTCGAGCCGTCGATGTGTAAGCTGGACATTTCTGGTTTGGAAGCAGCCGGTTACAGATTGTACGCATACTTCCACGGCAGTCAGGCAAGCGTCACCCCCGACTGGCACTTGGATCTGCTACAACAGACAATGCTGGAAAAAGACACTATTGCCCCATTCCATTCTTATCTGGTCTATGGCTCGCACAGACGCCTCGCAGTAGCCTTTCTGGTCGAGAAGCTACCCGAGAGGCGTAAGCTGCTCCTGTTCCTAGGAACCGGAGCAAACACGTCGTACCCGACAATCTGTCTTCCGGCATCTGGATTCACACGGGCCCAGACATCCGACCAGTACATTTCTGCCATTGAAGAACTTCTCGGAAATGAAGACGTATTCCGAATAAAGTACGAGCAAAGTTCTCCGGACAATCTGCACCTTGAACGCAAGCAAAGTCAAACAAAACAGAAGCCGTCTTGGGCGGACAGCCCTCGCTCGGGCAACGGGCCATCAGGCCGAAATTCGCAGGTTTCCACGCCGGACCCTGTCATGACACACGTGGCAAAGTGTCAGGCCCTATTCGAACGGCTCTGCCAGGCGTACAGACCAGATTTGAGCGCCGACTACGAAGGGGTGCAGTTTCTCACCATAAACGACGACGAGATTGACTCGAATCGGTTGGCTGTTCGATGTGTACCAAGGGCCCCTTCGGACGGTACTTTGAACTATACCGTCGTTTTGAACGTGGCCACTGATCCTCCTGCTACCGCGGCGGCGGCCGCCGCCGCCAAAGCGCAGCAAAAGAGTAATGAGCTGTTGCGGGCGGCTGCCAGTCTTGAGCAATATGGGACTTTTTCATTCAGAGACAGGCGCCCGGAAAGGGAGGATGACGGGTCCACTGACGCTGGTGACGCAAGTGAGAACAACTAGGGTATACGTTTATTAGTGTTAAACATCTCAACAGAGGAAAAAGGTTGCCGCCATTGATCCTAGTTTCTCGACTTGACATCCAGTTCAATATCCAGCTCAATACCCAGCTAATCACCTGGCGAAGGACCCAGTCAAGCATCCAGTCGAGCATCCAGTCGAGCATCCAGTCAAGTACCCCGTCAAGTAGCTAGCTAAGGGTCAAGCCAATCTTCTGAACGAAAGTTGATACCCATACTACGAGCGGTCGCTGGTTTTACGTTCAGACGGATCACGAAGCGGCAGGGCCTTCATCCTCCCCGCCTCGGCGTGTATGTGAAAAAGGTCGTAAGGATATATTCTGTCCAATCACTCATCTGACAGGAAACGGCAATAATGCAAGAATCGCCAAAAACGAATCATTGCCTTGTGACTCTGACAGCAACGCAACAATGTCCAAAAACGCGTGTTTGGCTCGCGTGAACCCATGATAGCGAGAATTTCCACAATTGAGGACTGTCTCACGCCAAAAACGCCAAGTGATACCCACGAGAACATACGCATCTACTCCCAGTCATCATCCTCGCTCTCGCTGCCTTTCGCGCCGGCCTTCTTCTCCTCTTTCTTCTCTTGTGGGCTACCCGGGGCTGCGCTGGTAGCTCCACTGACGAGATCATAGCTTGACTCGGATCCGGCGGTACTCTTCTCATCATGACTCTTCCTCGGCTCTCTGAGGTGAGTGGAAGATGTGGCGAGCGGCGTCGAAGCATTGTTCTGCTCCGAAGAAGTGCGAGGTTGGGGCGTAGAAGGGCCTTCGTCGTCAGAATCCCATGCGAGGTCAGCGTTGTCGGGTTGATTGGCAGCTTCTGTTGTCACATTAGTGTGGTTCTTCCAACTTGGAGTATATCTCGATAAGAGCCTTACCCTTGAGCATCTCCTTCCTCCTCTTCTCCTCACTCTCAATGACCATCCTCAAAAAGTAATACCTCCGCCAAAACGACAGATAATCCACCTTCTCCGGGACCAGCTTCTCCATCGCCTTTCGCAACTCATCATACTTCTTCAGATCCTCCGTAATCTCATCCGTCTTGTTCACGATATTGAACTCGTCCGCCCACTTCTGATACTCCGGACTGACGGGATCCTTGGTGAAGCTATCGAGCGAGCAATGAATGACGTGCAGCTGCGCATCGAACCGCGTAGTGTGAATCACCCTCTTGCCCTCCGCATCCTTGCTCTCGAACAGCACCGATCCTTTACCGCTGCCCGCAAGCTCGTCCGTCGGCGGCATCACGGTGACCGCCTCGCGAAGGAAGTTCCGTATATTGGTCCCGAACTTCAGCAACGCCTCGTCGGCCGCGTCTTCCGCCCGCTGGAGATCCAACAACCGTTTCGACGCCTCGGACCGGAACCTCGAAATGAAAGCCGGACTCGACGGTTCCCGATCATCCGCCACATCGTTTTCTTTCCCTTTCTCTTGCTCCCCCGCGACGCCCTTCTCCCCAGTTACCCGCTCCGCCACCTCCGTCTGCGACAACGACCGCGCGTGTCCCTCCAGACTCGTCTTCAGCGCCGTGAACCCCTTGAACGCCTCCTCGCGCGCGACGCTCGCTTCCTTGCTCGCTTCTTGCAGGTAGGTCTGCGCCTGCTTGTTCACGGTGCCCCAGAGCCCACCGAGGCGGGCGCCCCACGGGCTGGCCGTAAAGCTCTTGTACGTATCTTGCAGATCGGTCGCGAGACTGCCGGGTTCGTCGGCGACGGAGGAGGGGGAGCGGCCGTGGGCCCTCGCTTCGTCTTTGAGGGCTTCTTCTTGGATGTGGTCGTAGACGCCGGCGTCCATGGCGAGGGAGTCAATGGGGCTCCGTGCGATGGGGAAAGGGGAGGGTTTAATAGCGTTGAAATGTTTTGGACTAGGTGTTTGGATGGAGTTTGAGGAAATGAATCGCGAGTGGGCTTGCTGGCTTCTGCTCAGGGTGCTGCGGAGTGGAGAGCTTGGACGGACTCGAACGCCCCACCGGTTGCACGGATGCCGGTAAACGTCCGCCAAGACCTGAGCCTCATCTGAGACCACGACCGCTAACGGACGTGCCACGTGACCTTCTTCGTCCTTTGATAGTTTTGAACAGCATTGAGTTCGTGCACATATTAATTTCTTGTCTTTTGTTCATCACAGTCCTGAGCATTTACACTACATCTGCGAATGTAGCCACCGTCATTATCGTCGGCACTCCGCAGCGTTCCGCTCAACGCTACCCAAGTTCTATTCGAGGGAAGAGCGCTCTTTGGAAATGCGAAATGTTTCTCAAGGAAGTTGGCGCAAAATTTACGCTCGGTTGGGTCTGGGGCTGCTGCCTTAGTGATTGAGTAAGACAAAAGGCGGAAAAAAAGTGTCATCAGGATGATAACTACACCTTCGACCATTGAACCACTGGCCCATGGCCTAAGAGCCTTACACGTCCTGATTGACGAATTGGTTACCTGCGATGTTGGAATGTGTACCTTGAGCATTTTTGCTTATGAGGCATTCCGGTAGGGACTTCAATCCGTTCACCTTGTTGGGTCACGAAGAAAACCATCCCGGGTCGTAAAATCGTCAAATGTCATTAAACTAGATGTACAAACGCTGCAGGACAGGAACTCTCAAGCCAGGGGTATCATGATTACTCCATCCTGCTCAAATGATGATAAGCATCGGCACCAATATCTGAGTCGCAAGCGCAACGCAAAGCAAAGGCATAGGCTAGCCGAGGGTAATTGATAGAGGTGAGTTGTGCCCCAAGGTCGCGTGATGGCACTGTTCATCTGTCGCCGTTCGGAACATCACCATGTCACGCGGTCCGATCGCTATTCCACCATCGCGACAAGGACCACCGAGCTGATCGTTCAGCGGGTCTGGCCGTAGCTTGAGCACGCTCAAGATCAGTCTCCTCACTGCTGATGTTTTGCATTGGCGATCCCGATTCAGACGGGTCAAGAATCTGTCCAGCTCTGCTAGACGTGGCAAAATTTTGTACTTCAGAGTCGAGATTGCCCAGACTTCGGACGACGTCGCCCTTACAAATCGGACATGTTCGTCGTCTGGTCGTCAACCACGGAGTGATGCAGTCAGCATGGAATTCGTGCCCACATGGCAGGCTCATGACTTTACTTTCGCCATCAACATACTCCTCCAAACACACGACACATTCAAGTTGCGTCCCGTAGAATTTTCGCTTCTCCAGTCGCGAAGCAAGATCTGCTCGTTGTCGTTCGAGCGTAAGGGCAGCACTGTCAGCATGGTTTGTAGAGTATTGTGGTTGCGTCTGCGTTGTGCTTGGTTGCAGTAAAGGCGTTGTATCGGAGGCGGCATCAACTGCAGGCGTGAAGGTCGAGCCTTCAGCTGATGAGGGCGTTGTGTGATAAACCCGCACGGGCAGTCGTTCGACTATGGCTTTTGGAGCTCGCCAACGTCGTCGCTGTATTCGCGCACGTACTAAAAGGATTGCATATACAGCAGTCAATGTGACTAGCGGACTGATGACGAGAACGAGGAGAGTATCAAAGAACGGACTCGAGACAGGCGTTGGAGTGATAGTGACGCACAAGCCTTCTCGAGATTCGGGTGCTTCAAGCATAGGCGGCAGAAGCGGTGGCATGTTCTTGTCATCGTCGCTCCAGTTGTTTGACCCATTATCGCCGTTTCTTGATCTTTGCCCTGGAGTGCTTTCTGAATGAAGCAGTGACGAGAGGAGGTGGGCGCTCATATATGAGGTGAAGACTGACGGAATGGTAACGTTCGATGTGTCTTCGGAGGCGTATATGTTGATCAGAGGAGAGTCACGAATGTTGTTTCCCACGATGAGTGCTGCCCCACCGCGACGCTGAACCCACTTGGTCTTCTCAAGAAAACCGCAGCCACCCCTGCTGAGCAAGACGACCTTGCCAGTGATCTCAGCGCTCTCGTTGCGGAACCGAGAATCTGACTCGCCATCCACAACAACATCTCGAGGCCGTTCGACATCGCTGCCTTGCCGTCCCAGAGTCCGAGAGATGGGTGTGGCCGTCAGAGGCCAGTGGAGTTCTTCATCTGTTCGGTCTTCTGAAATTCGCCCTTCTTTCAACTTGTAGCTGTCTTGCTGTTTCCTTCTCTTGGAACTGGCACGCTCGGTTCGGTCTTCATCCTGATGTTGACGACCATCAGTTGGAGATGAGTCTCCTTCTGGCCTTCCACTCTGGTCGTGATTTCTGGAATATGGCCAGCCCGGTATGTCACTACAGCCTAGTTCCTCCCCGCCACCTGTAATTGTGCCGCTTGAAAGAGAGCTGTCTTGACCAAAGCCGCTTGCAATCCAGAGAAGTCCAGTCAAGCCGGTCTCTGGTAGGTCGGGTCCGTAGGTTGCGGGCCGAGCAACGAAGAAGGTTGAGTTGTCGTTGGTGAGGCTGATGATGGCGGACGGAGGGAAGAAGGAATCTGGACCATGGATGTTAAAGAAGGATCGAAGTCTTCGCATTCTACGCGACTCCTTAGCTGCGGTTGGTCCATCGTGGACATGATCAGACCGGCGTAGAGCCACGATATAGGTGAAGATAAACAAGGCGCCCAGGCAGATCAGCCCACGTAGCGTTCTCATGTCGAAGCTGGGACACGGCTTGATCGACCAGCGTTCAAGATGGGAAGCAGTAAAGCATGGTCTTGCTTGTCTAGCACAGACCCAGATAAGTTGACGATTCGGTCTTGCCGAAGGAGTTGGGTGGCGAGTAGAGTGCACGCAGGAGGCAAGACTTGAGAGGGTCGGTGGCGTGACGCATGCTTGTCCAGCCATGGCTGATCACATCACGCCCCCCAATCCTCTGCCGGTTCGCGATGCGGAGCAACGCACAGGCCAGCTGACTGTACCGTGGTCATTGGCCGACTTTACTCCACTTTGCAGGAATATAAAATAGCCTTGGACTTGTTTGCAACGACATTCGAGATCGAGCTTGACGTCCCCAAGCTGAGCTGCTCGCACAGTTGTCATAAATCATCGCGTACGCACGAAGATCAAGTCGCGATCAAGTCGTGAAGCCGCAACTTAGCACGACCAGAAGCCGACACTGCGCAACCAAGGTCGCGTGACTATGCAATGTCCATTTTTTCCACCTACCAAAGAGACTCAAATGTGTTTCCCGCAATCCTATGGGTAGGATTTGTCCACCAGGTTGGAGACTGAGTGTCGAATGCCTTCTTGGACCGTCGCTTTGTCTGAAAACATGGGGAGAATTGTCTCGTCATTGCACTCAACCGCGCGACCATGATACGCTGGCCTCCTCGCTGAGGACAAGAACAGTCAACCTGATACAGACGCGTCGAACCGATGCCAAAGGCCACGATCACATTGTCTTCCTAGTGTTCGCTGATTCTGCTACATGTAGGCCGCGCCAGATCGTGCAAGATCGTGCAAAACGATGTTCAGCTTCATGATTGAGCGGGCTCAACCGGTGGCTCGGTGCATGATTGAACAGTCCTCGCTCCAAGATGTTAGCGGTCGAAAGCGGCAGCTGGACAGTGCGAGCATGTACGAGAGAATCAAAACGTCACTTCCTCTGCGTCTGGTGAACTGGGAATACCAAGGTGACGACTGTTATCACATACGGTAGACCGGGACACGCTTCTTCACTTGGATGTTGACGCAATGTCTGAGGTAGGTGAATGTCGGGTCGGGCACAGTGTGCAGTGCTGGCCCGTGGATAGAAGGGAAAGCGAGCTGTCCCTGAAATCTGTGCCGGCCGCCCTGTGCCTGAGTTCTCTAACGGGAAACCCTCATAAGTGTTGCCATCCGCCGCCCTTCCTGGTTTCTTGTCCTTCGCAGCAGGTCACCCTCACAACTGCGCGATCTCGTTTCGTTTTCTTTCACCTTAACCTCTCAGCATCTTTGTGCACAAGGGCGCCCGCAGCGCAAGCTCGAGCCAAGTGAGGTGCTGCTTCCTCCTCCTTCGCACCTTCCGCAGCTCAGCGCGGGCACATCCATTCGCAAGCTCTGTACATTGCACAAAGCCCCTCCATCGTCTCTTTCTAACGCAGTCACTTCCACACCGAGCATACTCGGACCATTGTCTCTATTCATTCCGCCGGTCGGGTTTCTTTATAGCAAGCCGAAAATGACGGCCTTCCACAGACAGTATTCTGGCGGTCCTCAGATGACCACTTCGCTTGCCAGCAACAACGCTGGAATTCCCTTCTCCGCCCAGGCAAGAGCCCAGGAGCTGCAGGCCTTTCGCAGTAACCAGGATCGTAATTTCGACAGCCTCGAAACCCATGGTCGCAACAATAGGAACTTCCTCAACACGTCTTCAATCAACCTGAATGCCAACAACGAAAACGGCGCGACGATGGCACCCAGAAGACACAGATGGACAGGTCGCGACGTCAACGACACCGATCGTGCATCGCCATCGATCGACTCTCGATCGAACAGCCCGGCCAATGCTTCTGCTCAGCTTGACGCTTCTGTTCATGATCACAGTATGTTTCCTCCGCCTACCCCTGGTCGTCGCAGAGCCATCTCAAAAGTCGGGCTGCTGGTCAACGCAACACATAAGCGTCGAGCAAGATCCGCAGAACTGGAGAGCTCTGATCCTTCCCCTACAGATGCCGAATTCGCCAGACGTCATTCGCCATTCCCTGATCAAGCCCAACAGAATTTCTTGCTGCTGCCCCAAGAGTATGGCGCTCGCGTGCACGCTCCTGCTGCACCTCTTTCCACAGCTCCCATGTCCTCCAGACCGCCGACTCACTATCCTGCAGTCAGGGGCACATCGACTGACCAGCAACGGAGAGATCAGTCTACGGATGTGATGGCCGCACTCAGAAACAATCGTGCTGCTATTCCGACTCTGCAATTGACGCGAGCCACGAATAGTAACCCCTATCATGAAAGCTGGGACCTATTGTCGAATGATGGCTTCACACCAGACGGCTTCACGCCGGATGAGATGTCACAACCTTCACGACGATCCATCGTACTGCCACTGGATCCCTTTAATACAGATACCACACAGTCGCAAGAGGAGGAATCGAGGTTTGCCAACAGCATGAACTTCCGACCAAATGCAGCAATCCCAGCTCCTGGTGGTTCCGCCACCTTCGTCCAGGACCCTCTCCCGTCGTTCGTTCGTCCGACATTGGCAGAAAGCGCCGCAAAAAAACATCAAATGCAATCACCGCAGCAGCCCGAGCAGCAGCTACAACACGGTGCAGGCCGCCGTGAAGAAGATCATCGCTTCAACCGCGAAACGAGAGAAGCTGTACAACAAGCCCTCAAGGCTTCAGCACGGACAATGTCCATCAGCGCGGCACGCACTTCCCGTATTGGTGCGATAGGTGATCGTCGCCCGGTCTTCGGTGGCTATGTCTTCTCCAGCAGCCCGGACCGGTCGTTCGAGAGAAAAGAACAAGATGAGTCCGATGACGTTTTCCATCGTCTCATCTTGCCTGTGATGGCAACTCTGAAGTCATACACCCTAGGACAGAAAGACAACTTCTATCCCTTCGTCCCTGCCGCAGACTGGACAGTCGATCACACACCGGCGGGTCAGCAGAGCTACTTTGGTGAAAAAGACTGGGGTACTCCTCCTGCTAGGGTTGGGAGAGATCCGCGATACCGGGGAATGCATCATGAGATGCGCCATCGTGACGACGCTGGTTTTTCTGCTGGAGCAGGTTTCCAGCATCAAACGCCTGTGAGAATGGGTGACACTGCGCGCTTCCGCAACAATTAGGAGTACAGCGGAAGCAGTGGGTCTTCACATTTCAGTGGACCACGCGGATTTGTCAACGAAGAGGAGCAGTCAATGCGTTGGAACGCCAATGGCCCCAACTACAACAGAAGGGGTCGCTGAGGGAGAAATGTCTGGATTTTTGTTTTGTTTTGTTTTGTTTTGTTTTTTGGAATCTGGAGCTCCAAGCTCCGGAACTTTGCGCAGTGCTTTTGAGGTATGATAATTGGCAGAGGTTGCATTGGTAAATTATTGCGCATGGGCATATGGCACCCGAGGGCCGGCAGCTTGATGTTCGCCGCCCGTCCAAAGTACTTTCGATCTTGCTTTGAGCTTGGAAAATATTCATCAGTTCGAAAAGGCCCCAAGCTCTTTGGTCGTGAAACTCGCTTCGATTGACTGTCTCATCGTCTTTATACCGCCTGTAGGATGCTTTGCACTTGGTGCCATCTGTCTATGGCAAGCTGCCGTTTCCCATCGTCGACCTCCTTGCTGTCCTGCATTGTGGGTGAGCTCCAAACCGCCAGAGCCCTGTCCGCCTCTTTCAGCCACGTAGAGATCCATTTAGACTTGATGAACTCCTTGATCTGGGCCGTCTCGCTGTCCGATAGCTCCTTTTCACCAGCAACGAGCTTCTGCCAGTCGTCCGTGCTCATAACTTGCAACGCAGCTGCAATCTGGGTCCTGTAGCAGATACCGTCGGCCCTGCTCACCTTGTAATCACCATAATAGTCATGATCCTTGAGCAAGTTCCGATGCTTGTAAACGCCAGCCGGACCATATAGAACCAGATCATCCAGCGGGACCGTATCACACCCGTTTTCCTTCAACAAAAACCCATAGTCAACAAGTAGCAGATCATTGTCATGATCCCCATACGACACGAACAGTTCCTCGCCCTTCGAATACGCTCGGTCGGCGGTGACCGTGTACCCATCCTCGTTGAACCCGACCTTACACCCCTCCGCCGCATGATTGAAATAGTCGATATAAGGACACAACGCCATCTTATCCTCCCGATCCCTATCCTCCTCGTCCTCCGTCAAATCGAAGAAAAAACTCCTCGTATTCACAATCAGCCAATGGTACAAGTAGTCATTGTACTCCAGTCGTCCCTCGCACAGCGCCTTCGCCCTCGCCCAATCCTTATCGATCTTGCGTCGCTGCTTCTCCAGCCTGGAGCTGCTGGTCGCGAGAGCCGCCTGTCGCACGTCCGGGATGGCTTCTTTGGATCATTCGCCGTTGATGCTGGGCGGGAGCGGGGACCAGGTGCCGTGCGAGTCGGATTTTTTGAGACCCCGTAGCGAGAAGGGCCACATTACCGGGAGGGCGGAGAGGTCGGAGGCGGTGGGCCAGACGCGGCGCCAGGAAACGTAGGGGTCCTCGTCGTCTTGGGCTGTGATGGCGAGGTACATGGCGAGGAGGCCGTGGACGGAGATGCCGGCCGAGAGGGCGGCGGTTTTGACTTCGGGAACGATGCTGTCGGTGGAGAGGAGCGAGTCGACGGGGACTCGGACCAGTTCTTCGTCGGGCTGTGATGGTATTAGTGTGTTGGTTGATTTGGGATGAGATTCGTCGAGTTGGGTGAGGGTATTTGGTACAGATTTGAGTACAGCAAGGAATACAACAGTTTGAGTTCCAGGTCACGACAGCGTCGAAGCTCACCTTGATGTCTCTCTCGGCGACGATGCCAATTCCTCTACCTGAGAACTTTGCTGGAGCGATGCCGTTGACGGTGACATCCTGCTCCAGAACCCATTGCTTGAACAGCTCGTGTTCCGGGCCCGGTTTTTCCATGACTGCAACGGGCTTCAGGTCGTAAAACAGTGGCATGAAGGAGACAAAAGACCGAATCGCGGAAAGTCTGCAATCGCACAACAGCCAATAGCGCCAGGGAAGACAGGTGGTTTTGCTTTTTCATCAATTCGCATGTGGTGCTTTGACGGGCCGGGGCGAGGGGGTCAGGCCCACCAGACCCTGACTTCCCGTTTTGTCCCTGAGCATCCATCTTGAGCTGCTTTCCCTATCCGGCTTAGTCCGATCCGCTATCAGCGAGCTCTAAACACTCGACGTCAGCTTTCTTTCCATAGCCGCATGCTTGCATGCACCAGACACGAGGGCACAGCGATGTCTGCTCGAACGGCACTCCAACGATCATCGCGATCGCTTCTGCATGAAAGCAGTCCATGCCATGGCGCCGCCCGCGCGTTCTCGGTGCTGAACCGGCCGCCACCAAACTACGAAGGCCATGTTCCGCTGACGGGTGTGGAAAAAGTTTGCCTGGCTGCTGGCTCGGCCGTAGCTTCACTGATAAACCCACGAAGAGGAGGTACGAGACGTTCCATATACAGAGGAAAAGCTCGCTAAGCGGTCCCAGATCTGATTGCGACACTCGGCGAGACGACCGCTACACCCTACTTCATCTACCGCCTCCGCGACGCCATGCTCGCTTCGCCGACCGGCCGGCGGATATTACGCGACAGACCACGGATCACATCGAAGACGCTGTCTATGGAGAAGCTGAGAGCCCTGCCCGAGGGCAGCGTTGGCCGGACATATGTTGGCTGGCTGGACCGAGAGGGCGTGACCCCCGATACGAGGTCGGCGGTCCGGTATATCGACGACGAAGAGTGCGTATACGTGATGCAGCGATACCGGGAGTGTCACGACTTTTACCATGCTCTGACGGGGCTGCCCGTGTTCGTGGAGGGCGAAGTTGCGCTGAAAGCGTTCGAGTTCGCGAACACGCTCTTGCCCATGACGGGATTGAGTGTTTTTGCGGTGACGAGGATGAAGAGGGAAGAGAGGGCTAGGTTTTGGAGTACCTATCTGCCGTGGGCTGTCAAGAATGGAAGTAATGCGAAGGAGGTGATTAACGTTTATTGGGAAGAGCAGTTGGAGAGGAAGGTTGAGGATTTGAGGGCGGAGCTGGGGATTGAGCCGCCGCCGGATCTGAGGGAGATTAGGAAGCAGGCTAGGGAGGCGAGAAAGAAGGCGAAAGCTGCTCAGGAGCAGTTTGTCGTGAATAATACAACGTGATACCAACAGCGCCATCTCTTTTGCCTGACCGTCGCCGGTCCATCTTCTCCTTCGGGGGTATCATGACATGACAACATTACTGAACCAAATGTTTCGCAAATCTGTGTTCCGATATCAAAAATCGTCCAGATCGTCCAAGTCATCTTCGTCGTCCCACCCTCCTCGCCTTCGATTGATGACGACCCCGGCGCCCCCTCCACCACCACTCTTCTGCTCATTCTCCGTCAAAGCTTCGAGGATCTCCTTGAGCTGTTTCTCCGACACCCTCGCCCTGAGCTGTCCGGATCTCGCCAACATGATAAGTCTGTTCTCCACATCCGTAGCCCTCGACTCTTTGACCATGCGTATACGGCCGAGGCGATCTGCGGCATCGGGTTCGAGAATCTGATTTAGTATAGACTGGCGGGCTTCTTGTTCTTGCCTGCAGAAAGCATTAGGTGATCGATCCAGGACAGGTAGGAGCCAGAAAGCGGTCGATCTGGTCGTGTGCTTCTTACTTTTTCTGATCTTGCTCGCCTTCTCCGCCTCCGCTGGGGCCTCCGCCGCCGCCTTGCTGCTGGAGCTGCGCAAGTCGCGCCTTGCGAATCTGATGTGCTGGTTAGCGAATGTAAATAGCAATTCGAGACCCTTGATGTACCTCGTCTAGATCGGCATCTGCCATGATGTGTGTTCGTGATGTTGTAATTTGTAGAAACGGCGGGGCTGTGACGCGATGCGGAACGGCGCGAGGGTCCTGGCGCGAGCCGGAGCAAGTCTGAAACTGCGTGTTGGTTTTCCGACACAGCTGGACGATCTTCGTCTTTCCAACTCCGCGAGCTCAGTTTACTCCACGCTGCGAAGTTGATTTGTGTCGCCATATTCTCGAGGCCTTCTTCTGATGTGTTTCTCTTTGTGAGATTGAACTTGTTGGGTTTAATTTGCTGCCGTGCGAGCCATGTTTTGTGACCGACGTTTCAGAACACCACAGCCACTCTGTCAGCACCTGACGGATGCAGAGAAAGCCTTGTTGGCGCACTAAGACGTGGCGGGGCTCAGCCTCGCAGGTTCTGTAGCAACCTGAGCTAGGTAAGTTTTACAACCAAGACCTCTCTACTTATGGGCAGTCATACCTGAGCCTTCTCATGCTTGGACTAAGGGCCCACGCCGCGTCGCCTTCTTACATTCTCGCTTATTGTATCCTCGCTTCGCATTCAGAACCGTTAGCAATGCGTTTCTGCTTATTGCCATGGACCCCGTCACTGCTTTCGCGCTGTCTTGCAATGTCCTCCAGCTCGTCGAAAGCGCGCTCAAAATCGTGAAGACTGGTCTGAAACTGTATCAGAACGCTGGCCAGACGTTGGCTGTTCCGGAGTACGTAGATGTTCAGACGGTCACGTCAGACTTGCAGCGCACCAACAATCACCTCGAACACTATCTGCGAACCGAACTGGTCCGCAAGGCTGACGGTGGAGCGAAGGACAAGGACAAGTTGATTTCGGATGTGGAAGACGCTGAGCTTCGTGCGCTTTGCATATCCTGCAATCATGTTGCACAGGAGCTCCTCAAGAAGCTCGAATCCTATCATGTTCCTGAGGAGAAAGCTGCAAGGGGGGCTCTCAAGGCCATGCTTCATCTCTGGAAAGATGCCGACACATTAAAATCGATGAGTGATCGACTGCAGGTGTATCGATCGCAGTTGAACACACGAATTATAGTATCTTTGAGGTAAGTCGAGCGGTCTTGATCACTGGCGACTCGACGTTGATCGATGATACTAGGCAAAAGGTCGACGCTCAATCCAAGGATGTCCATCGGCTGTACGCTCGATCTGGAGAAATCAAAGACGCAATCTGGGATAATAGAGTCTTTTATCAACAGAGTAACGAAGTTCAGACAGAGGTCCTGCGGCGACACATCGATGCTCAGACACAACGATTCCAGGAGCTTCTGGAGCAATCAGCATCGTTGAATCTTGGACGACTGTCTCCTTCCTTTCCGCCTGAACTGCCTCCGGAACATATCGAGGCCCAAGCATTTCCACGTGCTCTTTCACGGTCGCCTTCGCCAGGGCAAGCTCGATCCCGAACATCGACAATGTCCAT
The DNA here is from genome assembly GCA_900618795.1 of Cyanodermella asteris. Lineage (NCBI taxonomy): Eukaryota > Fungi > Ascomycota > Lecanoromycetes > Ostropales > Stictidaceae > Cyanodermella > Cyanodermella asteris. Next base: position 2,176,323 of record UYJD01000002.1, read on the forward strand.
CATCGAGGCCGCCAGAGCGGATAGAAACATGGAATTGCGCAATATAATTCGCCGCAATCCATCCGCCGTGTATGAATACGAGGAAGAGACCGGAATGACCGCGTTGCACATTGCTTGCCAGAACAACAACTTCGACGCCGTCATGCGACTACTCAAGGACGGCGCAAAGGTGAACCCCGACGACAACGACGGTAATCTGCCTCTCCACTACGCAGCCGGAGAAAACAACGCGAGGATGGTCAGGCTTTTGATGGAAAGGGGAGGCGATGCGAAATACCGAAACAACAAGAGCCACACAGCTGCAGATCATGTACCCGATCCGTCCGAAGCGGCCTGGATCATCAGGAACGGCCCTAATGTCGACGCGAAGAGTGACGCTGGTGAGACTGCTTTACACTTTTTCAGTGGTCGTGGCGACATAGATACTGTCAAGTCACTGTTGGAGCAAGGTGCCAATGTCACCGCTACCGACGGCGTCGGCGGCTGCCCTCTTAGCGACGCCGCCGAAGGAGGTCACGTTGAGGTCATGGAGGCCCTACTTAGAGCCGCCGCGGATGTCTCTGCGACTAATTCAGAAGGTCGGACAGCTTTGCATGTTGCTGTGTGCGCCAACCAGGCCGAGGCCGTGCAGCTTCTGATCTCTTGCGGCGCCCGAGTCGACACCGCAGACAATGAGGATCATATTCCGCTCAACGACGCCGCAAATAAGGGATACGTCGCAGTTATGAGGCACCTCCTCGCCGCAGGCTCAGACGTCGAGCACATGGATACCTGGGGATACCATCCTCTGGGACTTGCGGCGCGCGAGGGCCACCCTGAGATTGTGCGGTTGCTCCTCGAACACGGAGCCGACATTGAAGCGACATCAACAGGAGGTTGGACTGCAATACACGAGGCAATGGCCTTCGATAAATCGGAGTGCGTAAAAGCCGTGCTGGAGTACAGCCCGAACCTGGATGCCCGTATCGAGAATGGCTACACAGCGCTGCATATTGGCATCGTCAAAGGCGCCAAAGACGCAGTCCTGACATTTCTTGGTGTCGTCCCGGACCCAGCCCTCGAGATGCGTAGAACTTGCGTCAACGACCAGGTAGCACTCCATATTGCAGCCGAGGGCGGCCACGCAGAAATCATCACAGCCCTACTGAAACGCGACGCCGATTCAACGCCTATAACAAACCTACGTCGAAGCACACCTCTGTTACTCGCGGCACGCGACGGACACGTCGAAGCCGTCAACGCCTACCTTGCCAACATCGCAGACTCGGACCTGTACATCAACTTGGGTGACATCGACGGCTATACGCCCCTTCACTGTGCCGTCGAAAACGGCCATGTACAAGTTGCGTCCATACTCCTGGACCGCGGCGCGGACCCGCACGCTACCGTCGACAACTCACGCACACCTTTGATGTTCGCGGCCCGTGCTGGGAAGACGGCAATGGTCTCTCTGCTCCTCGACCGAGCGGCGGACCAAAAGGCCGAGGTGAACTGGGCACCTGCTGAAGAGACGGCGCTGACCGAGGCCGTAAGAGGAGGATGCATCGACACGGCAGCCGAGCTCATCAAACGTGGTGCGAACGTGAACTCGCCCGCGTTGGGTGAATCGCCGCTGCTCCTGGCCTGTCGAGACGGGTTTCCGACGCTGGCGACATTGCTGGTGGATGCTGGAGCCGATGTCAACTTTACGAACGAGATGGGCGAGACGCCGATGGATTATGCGAGGAAATGGAGGGCAGATGACATCGTGGCGATGTTGAAGGAGAAGCGAGCGAAAGGCAAGATTGCTTCGTGACGAGCGCCCCTGCTCGGACTATGTCTTCATGATCGAGAAAGATTCACTCTACTAAATAGCGGCATGTACGTGACTCGGTGCGAGCATGGCTTTTGTCTAATCACTCAACGTGGCCCGAAGATTTCCATCATCGTGTCCATTGCCCACCCTTCAAGCGACTCCCTTGGAGGAGAGGCGCCTTGTAGATACAACAACCCTGGCGCCAAGCATCCTCGAGGAGCAACAAGTTCTCCGGAGCGCACCGTCACATGACTCTTCTCTAGGATCAGTACCCTGTTGAGGCTCATCCTCCACGATTAGCTAGCATCCGTGCGAAGCACCACCGTCCCAGAGTCAGCTGCTCAAACCTCCATCCAACCTTGGCACGATCCTCCGATAGCTTTGCTTCACAAGCACGGACGTAAACACATTACCTGATTCCACGGGGACCCGGCGCCAAACCGAACAGCCACGACACAACGCCGAACATCTCAGTTCTCGCCAGACTGAGATTACCCAAAAAAAAAAAAAAGAAAAAAAAAGACGAACTCGCCGAGATTTCGGCACGGCTCAGCAGTGACGTACATGGGTGGATTCTTGCTTGAGGCCGAGCCAATCTAATTGCACTTTGAATAAAACACCCGAAGCGAATAGCGGTACACCAATCCTTGCCATGCTCAACGCTGAAAGGGAAGGGGGGCGGGGTCTGGTGATCGAGTTGATGAAGCAGTCCAGGCCTCTTCATTGTACGTGGTTAGCCTCGGGAAGCCCAATCTACGGCTTACTTGCCTCTTTGTGCCGAGGTGGACGCTTCGCATGAGAGACAAGGAGCGACCCGCTGATATCCGGCAGTCGCGCGGACAGGACAACTCAGGACGGCCTGCAAGATAAGGATAGAGTACAGTTCGATGGTCATGCAAGGAGTCGTCGCTGTACGGCTAGAGACGTCGGCATAACATAGCGGGGTATACCCTCCCTTACGCCCACCTCTGCGCTGTAAGGCAACCGCGAGGAGCAGTATCGCAGTCAAGGGACAGGGCAGTGTGGTCCATCGCATAGAGGAAGGCAACAGATTGTTGTACGATAGTTGGTATATGGCATACGTGCGCTGGCCACGGGCCAAGAGAATGATGGTCCGTGGGTGCGCATCTATAGCCGTCTGATGCAGACAGAAGTTTGACAGCGGCGGCGTGAAAGCAGACAACACCGCTAGACTCGTGACAAGGGGCAGCTCAGTATTGAAGGTATATGGTATATGTTCATTGTCAATAATACATCGTCGTCGTGAGACATGGTGAGAATCAGATCGTCTGTGTAGTTTGGTGTAGTGTTGAAGCCTTAAATCAAGTAAACAAAGGTGCAGCGGAAAGTCGCAGATCGCGTAAGGCGGAAGACGACGCGGCGCGGAAGGGACAGCTTGGTCGGGCTCCGCCCCGGGCAATCTGGCGGGGTGGAGTTGTCGGGCAGCCTGAAACAGCGGGCGACAGCGCCGGGCGCTGGGTGCCGTTCAACCGGGCGGCTCAACCTGGGCCTCATCCTCACTAGAGTTGTCCTCCCACCCCCAGCAGCGTGTCCACCTCTTGCGCCTCATAAGACGGCGACGTCTTCTTGTTGCTGAAGTGGCGGGCAGGCATGGGTGCGACGCCTGAATCGTTTCTGTAGTGGTGGCGCTCTGCAAGTGTCACGGACAAAGGAAGGACCGATCAGACGTCAGGGACTCTGATCCAATCAGGCACT
>UYJD01000002.1:2179861-2212950 GCA_900618795.1 Cyanodermella asteris
CAGCAAGGTGTTAGCAATCGAAAACGTCGGTTGTGGCATGCTGAAGATACACAACGTACGACTATCATCATGTAGGCTATCATCCGATAGGACCGCCTCGTGGTTGATTATCTCCCAGTCAGGATCAGAGCGCAGCTGTCGAGTACGAGCGTCGTCCGTGCCTGCGACTCGGGGATTCGACGTCGAGTCGCTGCCACGACGGGATCTGTATCGCGCACCCGCATCTGCGATCGAGTCAGTGGTGTTGCGCAAGCGATCGGCGCGGTTGCATACGTCTTTCTGTCAGGTACACATCCCCTGCAGCAGATGGGTTGCTAGGATAGCCTGGCGAGTTTGTGATCTGCGGCCTCACGACGGATGGCTGCATTGCAGAATTGTCATGTGAGGAGATGGTGTAGGACAAGCTGCTGTGAGGCCCTTCAGCGACGTATGACTGCTGAGGGACCTGGTAGTGAGCGCCATCAGCAGCTGCTGGATGGCTGTCGGCCGGCAGTGGATGGTCTTGCCGTTGGCGGCCGAGCCGGGCGCGAGCGTTATGAGTTGAGATATCGAGAGGGGACTGGGGTGCAGCGACGAATGTGCTGTACCTCTCGGCACTGTCATCGTTCGGGAAGTGGTCCATTGCTGTCAGACAAGAATGGGCTCGGTGAACGAAGGTACTCTAGGCATGCACGGATCTGCCGGTATTGGCTAGTGTTGTGTTTCCGCAAGGAGAATGAGACGGCGTGTGAGTACTAGTACTGGCTGCCAGCAGTAGCAAAGGGCTAGACGTGATGCATGAACTGCAGGAAAGTGGTCGTCGTGGCTGAGAGAAAGGCCAGAACAGGTTGAGTACCCAGGGAATGAAGAAGATATCTATAGGAATTCGGGAGAGGCGGTAGCACAGGCCGGCGAGCGTGTGGGCGTGAGCCAGACAGAGCGAGGAGCCTCACGGCAAGCCGGCGCCCGGCAGTGCCGCCTTGTTTCGAACGTTGGAGCCATGGGGAGCTTGTTGCGGAAGACGCGCACTGACCAAGTCTCCCAGTTCGCTTCGAGGGTGGCAGCATGGCCAGCAGCGTGGCAGGACAGGAGAGAGAGGATGAGTGTGAGGCAGTCTGGTAGAGTGGGTTGGAGACAAAGCTGAGGGTGCTTTTGCCGCGCCAGCTGATTGGAGCGCAGCGAGCTTGCTCGACAAGCTTGCCACGCTGCTGGCCATGTGCTTTCGACACGATCCTCATCCATGTGCAGCGACTTATTGCCCTTTTCCGCCGCTCACAGCCAATTGCAGCATGAGACCTTGTCGGTGCTCGCCGGAAAATGCATGTTACCTTGCCTGGTATCATTGGATCGACAGGCAAGAGGAGCATGGTCCCATCTTGACTGAGAGCTCGACATGGATCCCGCTGATTGAGGAAACATTGCTGGTCAGACCTCGCCTGACTCGTCTTGTTTCGCGGCCTGGCCTCTGCATGCACCACGAAATGCCCGTGCGAGAACCGTTCTGATTGCCTGTCACTGTACTGCTGCCACTCTCAACTGTGCAGGAACGAACTGTGCCGGAGCAGATCTGCTTCCCCCGGCCGGCCGAGCCGAGCTCGTCGCCGGTTGTGCAATGGTTCGCTTGAGATGGGGAACCTGTCACGAACCCGAAAGCGAGGCCAGGGCACGGGGAAGTTGTGTGGGCAGCCAGCCAGCCATGCAAGCAGATGCTGGTGCTGTCACGGGCGTCGAGGAGCGATGCGTACATCTGTGGTGCGGCCAAGATCAACAGTGCATTCACTGTAGACAGACGTAGCCGCCAATATCCGTCTGCACATTGCTGGGCGGGTCTCCTTCGATTTCCTTCTCGAAGGAATCCTCCAGGCTGGGGTCGCGAGTTGTTGGAGAGGCACCGTGGCACGGCGCGTGGAAAGTTCCTTGCAGTACCTCTATCGTGCATGCCCTTGCGGGCGAAAATGACGTCGCCACACGCGCGTTTCATGCTCCTGCCTGACCGTCCACCTGCATCCTTCAGGCCACGAGCACAAACCCTGCTTAGCCCCCAACTCCACGCCTTTGAGCATGCCAGAGAAGTAAGCTGCTCGCTGTCACCGCAGCTTTCCTTTGCTGAGGCTAAGCTTCCACACGGCTATGGAGCGGCATCAGCGTCGAAGCCCTCTAGAATCATAAGCTGATCCTGTGGTTGGGTGTGACACGTGGAGCTAAATGCGTTGTCCTCCGTGCCCGGCTGCCCGGCTGCTTGTGAACCGACCACAGCGGCAGGGCGGTACATGGGCAGTTGTGTTGAAAGAAAGTCAATGCCATCAAACTCCTGGGGCGAACTACGTATGACTCTTCGCCCAGTGCGCATGCAGCTGGTAGGATCGGCAGCCTCAGGCTTTTCGTCCAAAGTACCTACGTATGCCATCCGATGGCGGTCAGATGCACGATAGGTACTCCCTCTCACGGTCACCCATCGCGCCCCCGTACTGACAAGGATGAAACAGCTTCGACATTGAATTTATCGTGGCTTACACACTAGCATCCGACAAGGCTGTCAGGCCCCACAAAATGTACTCCCTAACCGTTCCCACCCAGAAAGAGCGTTACGCCACACAGGCCCACACGCCCACAAAGGTAGCCCGAGTGCTCCACCTGCCCTTTGTCAAGATGAACGTTACTGGCAGCAGCAGCAGCAGCAGTAGCAGCAGCAGGGATGCGTTAGCTCCCGCCAGGAACTCTCGAGTTGAACTTCCTGTGTGGACCAAACTTTGACTAGAAGAATTATCCGGTTGGGCGCTGACGGCTGCATGCCGGCCCAATCCCTGCCCGCGATGAGATCTGAATTTGAAGCTGCACAATCCCCAGGTCCCAACTTCGCTGATTTCTCGACTTTGGTCATGGGAGACTTCTATCGACGCATAAGCATCGACCAAATGTGATTTCCGAGTTCTAGTTAGTACCATGATTGCGGGTGCCGTCTTCGTACGCCGGGTATGACCTGAGACCCTCGCCTTCTGGAAGGCCGCTCTGCTCCCAATCAGACCCGGCCGGAGTTTGTATCTCTTGAAGCCTGTCAGCCAGTCCCATCAGTGTGTCTCGTTGAGTCCGCTTACCTGGAGGATACGGGGGCCCGACAATTCCCACAAAGCTCTCTCCCGTATGGGAAATTGTCCTTTGGATCTTGGCCAAATCTACGCCATTGTGGATTTCCATTTCCTCTGTGCGTGCATGACCGTCTTGAGGGCTGATCGATGCATCGGTGCAAGACATGGATGCGATGTCCGAAAGGTCAGTAGGTTGTGCTCCAGCCGTTAGGAATCTCTCCCAGCGACCCTCTCCACGGTCCCGAATCATGAATGCACGCTGTGTCAAGGCTTCTGGGTCGGATTGACGGCGACGAGTCTGCTGAGTTCTTGGTTGAAATTGCCGGCCGTCCTCGGACCTGGCCATGCCGCCCCTCATCTGAAGCATGGTATATAAAGTATCTCAAAAGCTCGTGCGACTAGGCCAAGTACCTGTGTTTCTAGGTCAATTGAAGGCTGCTAATAGATGCTTAGGAGCAAGAAGGCCGAGGACGCGCAACAGGGAATCGATCGAATCTATATACGGCCTGGTTTGGTCTCGATGGCAAGTGGCGGCTAGCCTTCTCTGCCCGGGGCATCACAGGACGGGGTTGCTCGGCAGGCTTTTGCCTTTTCACTGTCCCTGTCGAAGGCGGAGCAATGGATGACTTCTCGTACCTGTGATATGTTGGATTGCGTCTTTGCTGACTTGTATGCCAGTGGATGGGACGTCCAATTGCTGATGGCTAGATCCGCCTCTCTACCACGGATTGCACATGACCCGTTTGGCACAAATTGGCAAAGGCGTTTTCATGTCCCGGCAAACTTTTCAATCATCATGAACGGCTCAACTTATTCAGCTGCGCCGCCACCGGAACGGCTGGGACGGTGTGAGTGGACCGGAGGGCCTACTGCGGGGAAAATCGGGCTTGCATAAGCTTGCCGCGCCTTTCTCCGCAGTCTACCACAGACTGATGGATTGTTGACGTGCACCGCGTCGAGATGTGCTTGCAAATGATACTCGGAACGAGCAATAATTCACTCCAGTTGCTGCATGGATCGAGTGATGGAGCAAAAGTCCGACAGGGGTCAAGTCATTGCGGCTCAATGGCGACACGCTGGGTAGGTCGCTACCGCCACCCTTCGATGTCTGGGATGACTCGGCAACACTTGCGTGGACGAGTGATACCATCCCAGGCGCAGCTTAGAGCAAGCCCCAACGCCACGACCAAAGTGCTCGAAGCCCAAGGCGCTCAATCATCAGTCGCTCAACGAGCCCCAAAATGCCTCATCTTGCCGTGGTATTGTGTCCGATATGAGGCGACGGACAGTCACGTATCGAGGGCTCGGACTTGATTGTATTCAGAATACCGCTTTCTTGACTGGCAAATGAGACGATGAGCTGTCGCCTGCCCCGATGTCGACTTGGTGTCTGCGAGGATGACGAGCTCGGCCTGCATAGCAACCGTCCGGCATCCGGGGATCGTGACATTTTCGCAGACATTCCGGTTTCAAGACTCTACAGAAGATTGCAACGATCATGGCCCAAGATTTGGATGTATTGATCATCAGGCGCCGCCGTAAAGACTTCCATGAGCGCGTCAGGCGATGTCAGTCTAGACTAATTGGTCTCCCAGGTGCGTAAGCTTGCTAGACTGGTCTCAGGTCTTGGCCGAAGCCGAGACCAAGGGGCCAGTCCCCCTCCAAAAGCACCACCATCTCGAAAATATGTAGGCATCCATTACGAAGCCTCGCCGAGAAAGCAGCGGTGAGCGACGCAGCATGCAGCCCCTGATGAGACGACAGCGTCATGATCCAGTCGCGTTGTGCACGAGATGGCCTGAGGTTCAGCTGGACCCTCTCTGAGGTTCTCACTCAGCCTTATCACACAAGACATCGTGCGGCATTTGCTCGGCTTGAGATTGGCTCCATATCGCAGAGCCTACTCAACCGGTCATATCAGCTCGCCCACAACGATGCTTCGCGAGCCGCCACGGCTGGTCATAGGGTTTTGCAGCAAGCGGAACGAGAGTGGTAAATCTGAGGATAAGGCATACCGATGGCCGCGAGGCTTTCCAGCCAAATGCGCAGCAGCATGCGAGGGCGAGCTACACGACAGCTTAATACCTTAGCTCAGTGACAGCTGTCAGTAGGTAAGTAGGGTACTTAGTACAGGCGGCCAGTGCAAGATGACGCACTAGCTCAGCATTGTCAGGCCGGAGGATAATAACACTGTTTTTGAGCCTATCCACCCTTGCCGCCTTGGCTTGGAGCTGAGCTGGGCAGCTGCCCATGCCTTTCTCACCGTATCATTCGCCAGTCAGCGATATATTTTGTCGTGTTGCCATACGTATTCGCCGAGACTCGACAGGGATGATGCGTCAAGGAGGAGCATGTGCAAGTGTCGTCGTTTTGGTCCGTATCTTCGAGTGAGCGAGAGCAAGGCGAGTGGGACAGTACGTGCGCCATCGAAACAGGCGCCAACAGCGCGCAACATGGCAAACCTCACCGCCTCTTTGAATTCTGCGCATATGACCTCTGGTGGAAATGGAAGCTTGCACCCTAAGTGGCGGAAGAGCTGACAGCAGACGCAGGCAAGAGCCGCTTCTGGAGTGCTGAAACGGCGTCAGATTCGGAAGGGGAAATAAGAATCTGGAGACTGGTGCGCTGGCTGCAGAGCGCGACGGTGGTCCGTCGACGCTGGCAAGGCATGATTCTCGGATAACCGCAAGCAAGTCGAGAAACGCTTTGCCGGTGGTTGTCGTTCCGTCGGCTGATTATTATTAGTTTGAGACATTGGTGTTTTCCGCGTGCGTGGATGGAGACACTTGGACACGACGGTCAGTGGGACGGCGGATCCTGCGGTGCCCGATGATTGAACCAGCGGAACGGGGCAGCGAGCTGTTGCCATCCAATGGCTAATTATCGTTCAAGGCAGCCGAATCGTGTGCGCTGGAACAAGCTGCCGTCGAAGTCGACCAATAATGCCTGCACGAGCATCCTTGAGCGCATCCTTGTGTTCGATAACTACATGCATGTGCCAGATACACTTCACTCCGGGACGTCGAATCCAGCCAGAGTCGTGCAACAGTCACACATACAACCACGCGCCTGAAGCCCAGGGTCTTGATCCATGGCGCTCCATACCGGTGACGCGATTTGGAAAGCTGGTTGCTCTGTGTCACGACCACTGGCGACTCCAACCGTCCAACGTCCCGTGCTTTGGGACTTTGGCTGGCTTTCGAAGGCACTTCATTTGGAGCAGCCCCCTGTACTATTTCAGAAACAGAGTTTTCCCTGGACTACGAAGCTAGCGTTACAAGCGGCACCAACTCTGGCTCGATCATTGTTATTTTGTCGAGGAAGACGCCGACCCGGGTCCGCAAGTAATCTTACGCTACAGGTACGATCGAGCTTGTTGTGCTTACTGTGAGGAATGGCTTGAGATCGGACGTCTGCGTACGCGGCGCCTTGTTTCTAGCGGGCTCAGGGAATAGACGACCACCCTGCCAATAATTTCTGGCTGGCGGCTGCGAATTGACAGCTCCCGTCACCGACACTTGCTGGCGACCGACTCCCACAAAACTGGATGACACTGCTTGGAGGGACAGTCGGTCCCTCGTGACTGCGCCCCTGGTCGAGTGATTTCTGGATCGGCTTTTCCCCTGTTTTTTTTCTCACAACCGGGACCGCCGGCCACTCTGCTCTACTGCCTAGTCTCGCCCTTTTCGCTCTCCCTTGACGCCGGATCCGGCTTCCGAGTCTCATCAGCAACGGCCCCTGTCGTTCGATGACCGGCCGGCTAGACTTTGCTGCTGTTTTAGGCAGAGCTTGAGTTCTGACGCACATACGGCCATTAAGTCCCGCGCTGTGAGACATCGAAACTTCTAATCGTGCATTTATAGTCTGCTGTTCCGCTATCCTTTTCTCATCGCTCAACCAAGCAGCAGTCTTGCCTTTCACCTTCCCTCTGATTCATCCCTGCACCTGTCGGTATCCAAACCCACCTCTTCTAGAGCATTCCCAGTCACCATCGTCCCCGCGCCCTACCCCTGCCAAACATTCATCATGACTCGCAATTCTTATCAAAATGGGAACCAAAATGAGTCCTCTGTGCAGCACGTTGTTGCATCTCGCACCAGCCGAGACACGGCCGCCGTGCAGGGTCTTCCGGCCTCCCACGAGCCGTGGACTGCCCTCACTGCGCATCCATCCCGCGCTGCAGGTCTCAGACCTCGACAGACCGTACCAGATTATCCTTATCCAAGAGACCTTCCACATGACCTACAACCTGAGCGTCGCCAAGCTTTTGCCCCTTCCCATATCGACGAGAAGGTCCTGGCCTCCGTGGGCTCACAATTTGACAACGACGGCGCCGGAGCCCTGCTGGGACAGAACGGTCGTGGCGCTGTGTCGGCTGGCCCCGGAGAGCACCGTCTTGGCCACAAGAGTGAGCAGCGTCGCCATGATTCGACACACAGACTCGATCAGCACTGGAGTCCGAAGACAGCACGCACCTGTGAAGGCAGAGCTAGCACGGTCGGCTTGACCAACGTCAAGCCCAGGACCAGCAAATAGCGGATTAATGCTGGTAAGACGCTTCAATCATACATGTCAGCACGAATCCGCCTAATGTTAGACTCGGGACAGATGCATCTGGCACCGCGCGATGCCTTTGGTCACGACGTGCCGTCGAGAAAGAGCCTCCACCAAATCGCGCATCACAGGAGGGGGATGAACGGAAGCAGACAAGGCAAGACACGGCCATCTCACTATAAGACGGAACGCATCAGACGCTAAAGCTGTCGTCATACATCCCATCACACCTAATAATCTTGACTAGTCGCCGGGGTGGCTGGTCGCCGACTGTTTGACTGGCTGCGAGGCGCGGCTCAGCCTCGCGGATCAACCATCCCGGAGAGCATCGTCAGTGCTTCGCCTCCTTCAGCATCCCACCACCTCTTCAATTCACAACTCAATTGGTTCCTCTCTGCCGCATTGGCTTTGATTTTCGAGATAGCCGTATGGTGTGATGACCCGACGAAGTGGTTATCGCTGTCAAAGCACGTTCCACCCGGTCGCCACGGTGCCACGGTCCGCACGGTCTGTACTCTTGTATACTTTGTATTTTTGATCATGAGCCATGCGACTTGTCTTCTGCTTTCCGAGAGCGTGGTGCGCTAAGGAGTTTTTGTGGGTCTTTCTGGGGTTCATGGGATGGGCACTGACATTTGTCGGCTATTGGTTTCACGACATGTGTTTTGCGTCTCACCTGTCGGGCACAGGTGGAAGCATGTCGATGAAAGTCGTTGGGAACGTTTTCTTCACCCTACTGCGATAAATACTATGTATATGTTCTATGAATGCTTGGGCTATGTACTTGAAATTTTCCACACATCGCATACTACTTCCGAGTGACACTACATCTATACGGGGCAAAGCGTGAACACACATTGGGACAAACAGATGGTGAGATATGAGCACAATGATCTTTTGCTAGATTAATACCACCCCCGTTCACGACTTCGCCCCAGCCTACTTCTTCCCCTCATCAGCCGGCATACTATCAATGCGATCCATCTTCCTCACAACACGATACTGCGTAACGCTCCTCTCACTTCCTCCCGACGAACTCCGCGGTCTCTCCCGACGATACGAGCTCGTCGACTCTTCCCTGTGTCGACCCCGGCCCCCTGATCCTGCGCGACTCCGGCTCCTGCGTTCGGCACCGCCGATTTCCTCTTCGACCACAATCACTGGCACATCGTAGTCTTCTCTACGCTCCGCAGCCGTCGCGGAACTGCTCCGAGTACGCCTATGTGTTGGTGTTGGGCGCACCCGGTCGGATGGGCCGGAGTCGTCGATTACGATGAGCGGAGATTTGGAGCGGCGGGGCAGAGGAGTGTCCGATTTTCGACGGGCGTGGCCGGGACGGAACTCGTCGGTCGCCATCGTGTCGGTTCGTGGAGGCCGGGTGGGACTCGCAAAGTAAGCGTTTGGGGCGGGCACGAAATCCGGTCGCAAGGTCGTTTGTGGGCGATCGTCCTGGTCTCGGAAGTATTCCGGGTAGGGTTTGTGTTCCTTTGCTTTGCGCGAGGATTTCGAGCGCCGGAGGCCTGATTGCATCTCCTTCTTCCGTGGCTCTTGTTTCCTTTTCTCGTCTTCGGCTGCCTCTCTCTGCTTCGCCGTCTCGATGTAAATGTCGGGCCCTGTGTATCCTCCACTTTTTGAGCGACTGTGCCCCGGTCCACCGCCATTGTATGGAGGGAAGTAGGGTACCTTGCCGGTCCCTGTTGGGTATCTGTCGAACCCGGGCCAGTCGGCCGGATTGCCCTTGCCCGATGAGAAGTCTGGTCCGTAACTCGGCCTCGAGCTGGCATTTCGACCCAAATCATCGTATCCATGAGCACCACTGCTCCTCGGCGTGAATGTGTCATATCCACCAGACATGCCCGACACACGACTCTCATGACTCCTCTGCCGGACGTGATCCGTCATCTTAGATTTCGTGTCCGGATCCGCCGTGACATAAGTCGATGCTAATGGCAAGTTCGCTTGAATTTTTTGCCTCGGAATCCCCCTTCGTTCCAGCGCTTTGATCAACGGCCCGAAGTCGTTGTACCGCTTGATCGCATCGCTGATCATCTTCTCCTGGTTCTTTGGAAATTGCCGCAGGACATCCATCATCTCCTCCTGGCCGGTTTCGAGGCGCCGCAGCGAGCCATACACCAGACTCGTATACCAGATGTTGAGCTTGGCCTCGTGGTAGGAGATCTTGCGACGATACTCGGTGAGATTGGACGACTCCCAGACAGCCCAGATGAGACGGCGACCCGGTCCTTCGTCGTGGATCTTGCTGTACTTTTCGACGAGTTTTTCGAGCACTTTCAGGTCGGCGCGGAGGCCATCGAGGTGGGCCTGAAATTGCCTTTCGCTGTAGCAACGTATTAGAACAGTCGTCCGAGAATGAACTGGACAGGATCGGTCAATAAGCAGTTCGACTCACGCATCTGGTCCGGCTCGTTCCACTAACGAGCCCCCCGTCGCTGCCTCGAGCTCCAGGCGCTCAATCACGTCCCTGGTCGCCCCGGCCTTTTCGGCAATCTCGTCGAATTGCTCCGGGGCATCTTTGTACTTGACACAAATATCATATATGAACTTGCAAGCTGTCAGAATATCGCCCGCGCCGATCCCGGGAGCTGCCATGGGTGCTCAAAGTCCACCACACAAAATGATGAAACGAAACAAAAAAAGTTTTCTTGGGGGCCGCGATGCAACTCTCGGTTACACCAACGCAGAGTCAAGGACTCGTTGCAGCTTTAAATGTTGAAGCAACAGGAAGAATAAAGATCGTGCTCACATACCTCAGCCTTGCAGCCTTGCTCTGTTTTTCTGATTTGCCCCTAGTCAGCCTTGGAGGGGGCTGAGTTGGGCGTACGGTGCCACCATGACAATTACGCCCCCAAATCCCTGCGCCGGGGCGCTCGTGCTGAAAAGGCGATCAAGGGCCTTCGTTTCCGTCCCCGCCACCGACTCTTTCTCCTCTTTCACTTCCGTGCCGGCCATGCTCGTAAACCCCCACGTCTCTCCACAATGAGTGTGTGCGTGTGCGTGTGCGTCGAGTCTGGGGTCGTGACGACTTCTCAATCGGCCGACCCTGTTCTTCGTGATGAGGGGGTGTTTGTTTCGCGGACATGGTCGGGGTCGTGAAACTCTATAAGGCTGTGATGCCCACGAGGCTGCGATCGGACGAGATGATGCTCAGCCCGCTTGTGAGAAAGATTGCGCTCACGAAGAGTGTGGTATTGCAGTCATGTATCCGGTTTTATTCTTCTATATGTACTTTCTTACCGCGTTGTCTCGAACTTGCTACGCGGCGCCCACACTCGTGGCTGAACTCGACTACGGGACGTTCAGTGGTGCGTACTCGACTCAGTACAATATCACGTATTATCAAAAGATACCGTTTGCGGCGCCTCCTGTCGGCGAGAACCGGTTTCGTGCACCGCAGCCACCGGTCCGAATCACAAATGGTGGCTATACGACGACCGGCCCTGAGCAATGAACTAAATGTGACAGGAAACTACAACTCGACTCGAACCTTCGACATGTGTCCGCAGCGGACAGTGAATGGATCGGAAGACTGCCTGTTCCTGGGCCTGTATGGTCGGCCATGGTCCGTCGGACAGTCGTTGCGTCCCGTGGTCGTGGTCTTCTATGGTGGAGCCTTCATTCAAGGCGACGCCTACTTCACCATACCGCCAGCCGGCTACCCGACCCTCAACGTCTCCGCGTCCAACGACTTCATCTTCGTCTATCCAAACTACAGAGTCAACGCCTTCGGCTTCTTGTCCGGTCGAGAGATTGCGAAAGACGAGAATTCGGATCTGAATGCTGGGTTATTGGACCAGCATGCAGCGCTGCAGTGGACGCACAAGTACATCTCCAAGTTTGGCGGGAACCCGGGGAACGTCAGTATATGGGGCCAGTCGGCGGGCGCTGGATCGGTTGTTGCGCAAGTGATTGCTCAGAATGGCCAGACGAGTCCAAGGCTGTTTTCGAAGGCGCTTGCGTCGAGCCCTTTCTGGCCAAAAACGTATCGATACGACGCGCCAGAAGCGCAAGCTGTCTACGACACGTTTGCCAACCTGACCGGATGTTCGGGGTCGAACTCGCTGAAATGCCTCAAGGCGCTCGACGTACAGACGCTCCGAGCCGCAGCACTGACGATATCAGGATCACACACATACAACACCTCCAGCTACACCTGGGCACCAGTCATCGACGGCAAATTCCTCACCCAACCCCTCTCCTCCGCAACAGCCTCCGGCGCCATAAACATCGACACCGGCTTCGGCATGTACAACCTCCACGAAGGCGAAAACTTCGTTCCACCAGGTCTGCAAAACGCAACCAACAGCGGATCTCCGCCTTTCAACTCCTCAAGTTCGTCTTTCGACACCTGGCTAACCGGCTTCCTACCACGTTTTTCATCATCGAACGTTGCGCGTGTCAAGGTCATGTATCCCGAACGTGGCGCGGCGGAAGAACTCGGTTCGTACAACACGAGCTACGTCCGTGCGGGTCTGATTTACAGGGATGTCGTCCTCGCGTGCCCGGCACTCTGGGTCGCTGACGCGGCTGCGCGACGCGGACACGGATCCGGAAGCGGAAACGGAAATGGGTATCTGGGAGAGTACACGATCGCACCGGCGAAGCATGGCAGTGACACCTCGTGGGTAAGTCGCACAAACCCTCCCAAACGCTGCAACGTCATTGATTGGTGCAACGTGGGACGATCAATGCTTAAGTTGACGTCTCCCAGTGGAACCAGGTCAATGCGGTGCAAAAGACGGATCCGTTCACGTATCAGGGGTATGCGGGTGCTTTTGCGTCTTTCTTCCAGACGGGCGATCCGAATGCGCATAAGTTGACGAATGGGTCGACCGTTGGGGTGCCGGGGTTCGAGACGGGGAAGGAGTTTGTGATTCGACAGGACGGGTTCGCGCAGACGGAGGTATCGCTGTTGAGGGCGAGATGTGAGTTCTGGCGGAGCGTGGCAGGTTATGTGCCATTCTAAGAGAGCCTGAAAACTTCGGATCGTATCATTGTAGGCACTGTTCGATCGCAAGGACAGCAGGTA
Source organism: Cyanodermella asteris (assembly GCA_900618795.1). Taxonomy (NCBI): domain Eukaryota; kingdom Fungi; phylum Ascomycota; class Lecanoromycetes; order Ostropales; family Stictidaceae; genus Cyanodermella; species Cyanodermella asteris. The sequence goes on from UYJD01000002.1 coordinate 2,192,528, forward strand.
GGTCAAAGCAGGTTGAAGCTCTTTCAGGTACAGCACCCTGCCATCCTCGAGTGAATGATAGTGAGGCGGCGCAGATCGATTTCATCTGACGCCGATATGCTAGGCACCTAGCCTATCATCTTCTAGTACAAACACGTTTTCAACTACTGCTTGATTTACTCGCCGAAGTAACTGTCTGCGCAGCAGCCCATGTAGCTCCACATGTAGGTATATGGACACTTGTTCACACGGACGAGAGAGCACCTACAAAGGTAAGGGTCCAAGTAAGTTGAATATGTTTTACATAACGATTTGGAGCAACCGTCCAGATACTTCCCGTCGCCGTGTGATTCCAGCTGGCTTTGGATGTAATACTTTCGCACTGGGACATCATGTTTCGACTACATTCACTGACAGAGTTCTTTCCATCAATACCATAAATATGCATGTATAGAAACAAAGAATTGTCACAATCGAGGCGGTGGACATGGCATGTCACTCAAAAACGCGTGATCACGTGATTCTTCTCAAACGCCGTCGCGCGACGGCGCTTCGCACGGCGCTCCTTTCACCACTTTCCTGCTCCATGTCTTTAGCTAGGCGCCCGCATTGGACTATCTCTTTCTCATCCTTCCACCCTTCACATTCTCTTTCAAGGAGCGCAGGCGCCGCAAGTATTTTGGAATCCGCGATCTCTTCCAAAGTCATTACACTGCAGCCACGCGTTGCGACATTTGGGCTGGAGCCGCCAACATCTCCAACATGAGACAGCATTTCTACGCATGATAAGACCATTGAGAACGACATTCGACATGGAAGCAAACTCGGGTGCGATTCTTCGCGTCTGCTCCTACCACCGGAGAGACTTCGACTTTATGCTCATTCGATCTCGGCCGCACGATATGCAGCGAGTTCAAGAGTCCATGCAGACAGCGTTCGAACATGGAGTCTGCGCGGATTTGGGTACATTAGATCATCTTCCAGCAGAGGTGATACTTATCATCCTGCGCAATCTCGATTTGCTTTCCTACTTCCGTTTCCGCCAGGTCAGCCGGCGCGCTCGCGTACTGTCCACGTCACTCCGAGAATACAGGTTGGTCGCCAAACATGGCTTGGAGGGTTTGCGAGGTCTTCTCCGCGCCAAAATTGCGTGCAATTTCACTGCTGCGGATCTCTACCTTACTCTCGGTGCTGCCACCTGTGCATGTGGAGCTTTCGGTGGATTTCTCTTTCTCCCGACCCTGATGCGCTGTTGCTTTGCCTGCATCCGCAAATCGGCTGCACTTCGCGTACTCAGCACCTCGTGTGTCTCCAAACTCACAAAGATCTCTGCGAAGAGGCTGGGCAAGCTGCTCGACTCGATACTCTGTACCGTGCCCGGCTCTTATTCTGCGCTCGACAACCCAGCCAGGCGTCCGAAATATCTTGTCGCCCATGACCAGACTGTTGCAGCATTACAGGACCTCGGTCTCCTCAGTCCAGAGTCAACGACGGCGCTGCAGAACGAAAAGGACCAGGAGAACTATCGCTTCATGGTTTCCACGGCGTTTCCGTGGTTTGATTCCAGCAGGGGCCTGGCGGAACACGGCGTTTGCTGCAAAGGATGTCAAGTTCGTGTCGAAGCCTCGACCGGGACTTTCGAAGACCGCGATCGGGTCTTTTCAGAAGCGGGCTTCCTATCACATTTCACGAGCTGTGTGGAGGCGCAGACCATGTGGGCTGAAAGTCAAGATGGAACAAGTTCATTCGTGGAGCCTGAGTTCACGCGCCGGAGTGGTTTCTTCAGTACACTAGGACCCGACGGCCTGCCCAGATAACAGCACGTAGTAGAGATATGGTCATCACGAGAAGTTGTACATTTCGCTACCAAATACAAGCGCTTCTTCACACACAGTTAAAGCTTCGACGCATATATTCCAGTCGCAGAAAGCTCCAAGCAGTTTCCCCCAGCTTCCTCAGTTGCCGGACTCGCATTCGTGCAGAGTCATCACCTGATACTTCAAGGCACTGGATCCGAGAAGTATTTCTGTTGTGCGTCCGGATTTACCAGATGGCCTTCACAGTAATTGACAGAAAACTTCTTGGTTTCCTTGATGATGGGCTTGCACTTGATGTTCATGCCCGTATCCCGTGCAGCGGAGCACTGAACGAACTCCATCTTTTTGAGGCAACCGCACGTGTATTTGATCATGTGCCAGGTGCACATGTTGGAGTTTTATCTGTTTCACGGCAGTGTGAGTAGCATGAAACCCGTTGAGCCTGCTGGTCATACAAACCTTTGTCGGTAGATCTGGCGACTGACCAGCAAGGGGATTTCGTAGCTCAACTTGATCGACTCGTTTGATTCTGGCTTCGATCAGCTTACTCCAAGAAAGGGACCACGATCGCCGCACTTGGCCAACCTTTTGATTGTGTAAATGTGAACTGGCTCTTCCCGTTACTCGAGGGAAGAACCAGCTGGCTATATAACTCTTTTCTGGTCCCGCCTAGCGAGGCATGGTGTGTGCTTCAAAAAGAACACCGCGCGGCTGGAAGGCATTAAGTTTTGTGACTTTCGATTGTTGGCCTGTCCCTCGACGAAAGAAAAGGAAATGTTCAGCTGTCTCTGCCATTTTGGGGTCTTTTCGGCTGCTAGCCCTCGCCTGAGCGCTACAGCGGCGGTTACTGCAAGGGGGTCTATTTGAAGTGGAGCTTGAGACCATAGGGCTGAATCCGCCGGCTGGCGATCAACCGCGGGTGCAACCAATTCGCCCTCAAAGCGAAAACGTAGGCGCTTTACAGCGGCTCTGGAGATCCACACAACCCAAGATAACTACGCGCCCGGGGTTGCGCCCAGCTCTGCTGCGGATGAACTCTGAAGACGCGACTGGGCGGTTTGGCGTCTAGATGTCTAGACCTGTGGAGAATATGCCTTTCAGCTTGAGGACCTGCATTGCCTCGCGACTCAAAGTCTCCGATCGGACTACTTAGACTCTTTGCCGGTCCACATTACGAACCTTGCATGGTTGCCTACCCTCCTTCCGTTACTACCAATCTGCACGAGACCAAAGAAGTCAGCTGGTTCTGCGTTTAGAGTGTCGCGAGCAATGGAGCAACCTCGCATTATCTCTATGGAATGCTCGACTTGGGGAAGAAGCGACAACCACTACCGGATCAAAGCCGGAGCGAGTGTCAAATACATCACGGTCCAGGCCATGGCACTCGATGCCGAGGAAGTGGACGACATGCCATTGAACTTCATGAATATCCTTCCTCCGTTGCCTTATAGCAAAAACGACTGGAACAAGGCATACATCTCACGCAATGCAACATCGGGCAAACTAGAGTCCAAGCTGGTTCAATCCAATCTACCTGGCGTCCAAACGGTGTGGCACCCGGGCAGAGTCAATTTCTTCGATCTGGAGAGAATCGAACAGCTTAGTCTGCTCGGCCAGGAGTGCTTGTGGAGGCCAGGGCTCACAGATGGCGACCACAAGCCCGAAACGCAAACACAGCGAACCGTGATAGCCAAAATGGCTCGATTCGCCTGGGAAATCCAATACATCGAAGCAGAAACCAGGATGTACCAGCTCCTACAACCCCACGATATTGCGCCACGGTTTCTCGGGCATGTATACGAGGCAGATAGGGTCACTGGAATTTTGCTGGAGAAGGTCGAAGGTCGGCATGCCGACTTGAAAGACCTGCCCATCTGCGAGGCAGCTGTGCGACGCCTTCACGGATTGGGCATCTTGCACGGAGATGTCAATCGATACAACTTCATCATCGGCGCAAACGACCAAGTCACTTTGATCGATTTTGAAAGGGCAACCATTGATGCCGATGCGCGTGCGATGGAAGAGGAATTGAGATCTTTGGAAAATCGGTTGAAGGACGAGTCGGGAGTGGGTGGAGGCTTTATGCCAATGGAAGATGATGATTAGTAGTACACATGAATAGTAGGCGCAAAACCGCGACGCAGAATCATGAATTGTATTGATCAGAACATTCTCTTCGCCGCATCGCCATCGGCTTACGCTCAAGTCTTCTTGTCTCCAAACGCCCCCGCGATCGGTATCCCAGAACAATTAAGTGACAGACTTGCAAAGCCGGCGAAGAAAAATCGTGGCGCACATGCGGATGAGAACACTTCTGAACGTCCTTGATGAACACCGTGTTTGCCGAGTCTGAATGATCTCAAAAAGCACGTTGGCCTCGAGCTCTATCGGCACCTACTGCATTATCTATCAAGGTAGATTTGCGCTTGATCGTACAAGTTCGAGTAGAGATTTCAAGTATGTACTTACGCAATGACTTTCTGCCTCTGCGTCTTGCTCGCCTGCTAATTCAATTCAGGCTCATACATCCCCCCACTACCCCACACTGTGGCGCAGTCCGACGCCATCCCCAGTATGCCTACGTCATTTCACCCCTCGATTCAAGGCATGAAGGCCGGCTCCAAGACGCATCACGACATCTGCTGCCTAACAATCCGAAGTCTATATGCTCCGCACACAACCCAAACACTCTCCATACCCAGCCACAGAACCAACCTCAGGCCAGCTTTCGCCAACTTCATCCCAACCCTAAAAAGAACACCCCCTCCACCACCACAATAACAACATGCCTCTCGTCGTCCCCGGAATCCAGAACACGGCCGGCACATCCAGCGACAACGCCGAGTCGTGGCTGCACAAGCTCGCCGGCAAGCAGCTCGGCGACTCGCACGACGCAACCGTACGTGCGGGCCGGAAGACCACGCAACGGGACGGAGCCGAGCTGATGTGATTGCAGACTTTTGCGAAGAAGGAGCTGCCGCAGAACCACAGAGTTCTTCAGGGTGACAGCTTCGGCACGGCGGACCACCAGCCAGACAGGTGAGCGACACGATCGACGGGGACAAAGTCATAAAAGATCTGACTATCGATAGGCTGAACATCTACACCAACGACAAGGGCATCGTCGAGAACGTCAAGTTCGGCTGATCCACCAAGCACACAAGAGCGGGACACGCATGCATGTATGTGGACGCGAAACGGCGGATACGATTCAAGGTGGCCACTCAGATCGGGTGAGGTCAACTCATGTATTAGAAACATCTTCATGACACAAATCAAGAGGTAGAAGCCTCACTCAACTGCAACAACGCTTCCTTGATCTTTTCATCCCGTTTCGTGACCCGCAAAGCCATGATCGCCAACCCCGTCGCCGACTGCCGGTGTTCCTGGCTCAATTTTCGCGCTTCGTCCGTGATTTCGGGCGACTTATCCATTGTTATGCTCTTCTGCAGCAGGTATATGAGTTCTCGCTTTTGGCTTAGCGGGCACGGCATGCGGCCTCGAAGGGGCTGGTCGGTGATATATGCTTTTAGTATCAGTGCGAACCGCAGGCGCAGGTATGGTGCTGTGGCTGTGGCTAGCCGGCTGTGTTCCGGAGACTTTCCGGCTTGGGTGACGAGTTCGAAGAGTCGGTCGATGAGGAGGTAGCAGAGTTTGGATCGGTGATTCGGGTCTAAATCTCGCACGCGCCCGATACGTTTTAGGTTTGGCCACAACGACGGGTGGGAGGGGATTAAGGAGTCGTCGGGATGGGGATCGTGAATGATGGACCTTAGTAGTAGGATGTTGGCAAATTCGGAACAGTGGCTTGGTGAGCCAGGTCGCGCGTCGCTTCCAAGGCTCGGTACGAGCAGATGGTAGAATCGGTTGAAGGCATCGATATCGAAGAGCAGATCTTCGGACAGGTTCAGGCTCGGGCCCTCGCTTTCATCGCCGAGCCCTATGATTGCGTCCAGGATCTGAAGACCGACACCCCAGATGCCAGTACTGGTGTCAGATGACTCTCGTTCCAGGGACAACGTCAGTAGAGGTGACAAGACGTTCAAAGCACTAGTTGTTGCTTGCTTCCAAACCTGGATAACTTGTTCCTCCCTTTTCCATGCTCTTTTGTGTCGGATGAGGATATTGAGTGATTCAAGACACTGAATCATGCCAGGTTCTTCGTGGAGATTCAGAGCGGGACCCCGTTCCCGCACGAATTGTTCAATGAGTCTCGCGATATCTTTCGTGATTGCAACAAAGGTTGGTCCTTTGACCGTCTCATTCGGCCGCTCCTTCTCGTGGGATAGAGCTGCAAGCTCTGAAAGGACTATCAAGAAGCCCGGAGCTATTGACGTACTGGTCGCAGCATATATGTAGTTCAGCAGCTTCACGCAATCGGCCTGCAGAGGCGTAGTCGTGATCAGGTCTCCAGCGTAAGTCGTCGGCGTTGATTCAGAAATGTTAGCAGCCACCTGCCGAAGTAGCGGCGGCGCTATTTGGGTCCGCTGAGCTGGGACGGAGACTCTGTATAGCTCTGTCGCGCATGATGTGAATGCTACCAGCGCGGCTTGATTGTCACTGCTCGCTGGTCGATCAAGACGCTGATGCTGATATGCCTTTTGATCTAGCAAAATTTTCCAGGTTGAAGCCGTGGATCTAACGAACCTCGGATCATCATTGTTGAGAATCCCAAGGACTTTTGACATCCCAGAATATGTCACCGTTGTCAAGTTGAGAGATTGACGGCTCAGCAAACCAGAAATCTGCTTGATCCATCGCGCCCAGACATCCTCTTTGTCGTGGGCTTCTAATAGCGTTGCCAAATGTTCTTCTAAAAGGGCGCAAGTTCCCGTGTGGATAGCTGCCGCTGTCTCGTCGAGTGCCAGCGATACGCTATTTATACTTGCAGAATCGTCGCTTGCTGCTCTGGTGCTTTCATTCAACTGGTAGAGGCGCAAGATCACCTTATCCATGCATACTGCCCAGTGTTCTGGCAACAGCCTGTCGCCGATAGAATTAAATATCCTGAAGCAAGCATGCACAGCGTTATTGCGAACTTCAGCTTGGGTGCTGGCCGTGCCTTCTGAGATTGCGTTCAGAAGTTGCAGCCAAAGTATGGCTCGGGGCGACATAGACTCGTCAGGCTCCGGTGCTAGTTCTAGGTGTTCCTGCTCGGTCCAGATATTGTCTGACAAAGTTTGATACAGAGACGTACTGGTCAAACTGATGTTGAGATCTATGTCCTGACTGCAGCAAAAATGGACCATTCGTAGTACCCGTGGAAGGCATTCATGGGGAAGTGACTCGATCAGATCGGCGCAAACGACTTGCAGAGAGGCGAAGGCGGACCGCAAGAGCCTTTGTGAGTATGGTCGAACCTTGGAAGACGAATGGCTGTCCTCTTGCTCGGTGTTCTCAGACTCGAAAGCTGATAGCATGAGCTCGCAAGCATCAGGCCAGCCATAATCGATCGAATCTCCATATTGATCAAGGCAGGTCTTGAGTGTTTGTAAGGCAGCATTGTGGATCTCAGCGTTGCCTGTCTTCGTCGTGTTGTCGCTGATCTGGTCGTCGTATTCGCGAACGACATCCACAATTTGTCGCAGAATGCTAAAACCGAAGGGTATTAATGTTTTGGGTCGTTCGCCATTCGTTTTGGCAAATGTTGTGGCAATGACGCTTTTGCAGATCGTATCTGCGGCCGCGAAGCGTACCTCCGGATCAATGTGAAAGGCTTTCACCAGACGCATCAAAGTCTCCACCATACTCCTCCATCCGCTGGACTCGGGGCGGCTTGTATTTAACCTGCTCTTGCTGTAGTCAATCAGCTGAGAGAACACGTCAATTATGAAGACATTGGCGCGGAGATCTTGCAGACCCTCTGTACGCTTGCTGCTGAAGCTAGAGGACCGTCGATGGTGGCCTGGTTGCGGTGCTTGTGTACTTTCAGCGGACTGACCCCGAAGTAAACCATCAATGAGCTGAAGAAAGCCGAGGTACTGCTTCTGTGGCAGGTCACTTGCGCTACCAAGCATTCTTGACGCTGCAGATCGGACAGCAGCAATTTCTGATGAGAATTCTTTGGAGAGATCTCCCGAAATAGATAGAGTGGGAGCAATGCTAGCCGGACCGCCTTTCGACAGCGTTCGGTCGGTGCTGATGTGTCCAACTATCACATCAGCCTGCTGAAGCGTACCCAGGACAATGGACCATGCTTCATCGAGCACCGCGCCGAGAGCGATACCAAGGTTCAGTAAAGCTCGAAGGCATAGTAAATTCCTGGGACTGAGCCGAGGCAAAGGAGCTGACGAAACCGAGCCTCTTCTATCTCCAGCTGATGCGTCCGGTTGAGTCGCTCGGGACAGCTCACCGGGTAATGACTGTTTTGCGAGCGCTGTAAGGAATGCATCCCGAGCTGTTGCGGATCGCAAGAGAGTCGCCACCTGGACAAGCTTTTGGAACGATCGGATGGTGGTATGGTAGTACTCTGCGTCTAACGCGGCCTGAAAGAATGTGGAGTAAGTACTCAAGACCGCAGGCCAGCAGCTCTCAAGCAAGCCAGCTGCTGCTTCTATTTGTCGTTCATCCCGATGGCCCTTCAGCTCAAGAGGATTTGTAGGCAGTTGGCTTTCTTCGTCGTCAGAAGAATCATCAGAATCCTCTGGCATGCCAGAGTCATTTCTGGAGCGAGAGACTTTGGAGCTCGCAAATGGTAAGACGAATCTTGCAAGACCGTCGCAAAGAAGGTTGAGAGAAGAAAGGACTAGAGCGTAGATGTATGAAGGCGGCACTCCGGGGGCATCCGCCTTGTCGAGCTGCTCGATCAACGACACCCGTACAGTGCTTTGAGCAACGCTAATGCCTGAGTCCATGGCAGTCGTACTTGTCAAACTCACCCCAGTAGTAGCAGTGGTAGGATCTGCTTGCAAAGCAGCTAGTCCATCGAAATCCTCGTCGTTCTGTTCGGTGACTGTTGGCATAGATGATGAATGACCTAGTCCAATGATTGAAGGTTTCTCGGTGGCAAGCCGACCAAACATGGCTAGCTGCTCTTGTACAATCGCCTTGTGGCCAGGCTCCTGGTCGAAAACGGCATACATCCTTCGAACATTGGATGGCTCTTTGTAGGCATCTCTGAGAGCTTCCATGCACATGGTCCGCTTCCAAGATGTCGTAACATCAGGCTCGAGCATATGCGTCAGCATACTAAGCAGCATCTCAAGTTCAGTCGGCAGGACTTCAATGAATCCTTGCACAACGGGAGGAACCAGCCGTAGTATCCTGACGATTTGCGGGAACGAGGACCCTGAGGAGACCACGCGCAGCATCAGTGGCAGCAGTTGCTGACGGAGTATGTCCACGAAATTGCTGTACCTTGGGATGACCGTTGTGAAGTTGAGGAGGATGGTTCCCACCAGCTCCAGGGCAAAATCCTTCGAGACATTGGCCTTTCGCAAGCTCTCAACCGGTTTGCCTTCGGCAATGGAACACAAATCCTGAAGTACCTGGTGGCAGTCGAGCTCGGCTTGCCAGGATGCTTTAGTAGTGTCCGGACTTGTCGCTTCTGAAAGCGCCTTGTCATTTCCAACGCGTGTAAAGACATCATTGACGATCTGCTGGAGTGTTGCCGCCGCTGTGTGCGAAATCATGGCGTTTTTGGCTGTTTGGAGCACAAAACACACTTGTAGGGCTGTTGCCAATCTGGACTCGGATATCTGGTCACCATATCGCTGAAACAGCGATGGCATGACCTGCAACACACGGAGCTGTACATCGGTGCCCAAGCTGCTGCATTCGCGGAGTGATTCGAGGAGGTCCTCAAGGCGCTCCTGAGCAAGGCCATCAGCGACAACCAGCCGTTGAAGGCTGACGACGGCTGAGATGGCGAGTTTCGGATTGTTCGACTTGCAAGCAAGTAAAAATGGGCGCACGAAGCCCGGTCTTCGACGTAGGTCTTTGCCGTGTCAGTAGAGTAGCGAGAATGAACGGACTTTCATACCAGCTGCAAGTTGTGATTCTGAAGTATTGGTCAATGATTTGAGGTCCGCGAGCGATTTCTCCGCAGCCTGCAACTATCAGTAGGACTCTATATTGTCATACACGTAGACTACCGTTCTGATATCCGGTGCTTTCCTTTTGGCGTCTTGAATGAGCGTGCTCAGCTCGCCAGCCAAAAGCGCCGCTGTCATCTCGGCGTCCCGCGCATCGCCGCGCAGCGATGGATTTTACACAAGTCGAAAATTTGCCCTTCCTGCCGGCCAGACAACCAAGCTAGAGGGGAGTGCGAGTTCTGAACCAAAAAAAGTGGCCAGGCGATCAAAGCGTGCCGAGATGCCAGATTGTGTACGAGAGGGTCACGTGATGGTGAGCTTCAGATTCCGATCGTGGAGTTTGAACTTTGTACGTTACTTCATAAATGACCGGGATTATATCAACATCATCAGCGGTTGCTCTCCACGCCCAAGCACAATGAGCCTAGATCCTTCCAAACGACCTCAACGCCAGCGCCAAAACCCATCCGCGATGAGAAGCTAAATATGTACACAAATCGCTATGCTCTCAAACGAAACCCAGTCCCAGATCATGAACGGCCTGAGCGTCTGTACACACTTTGCTTTGTCGTCACTCACTTAGTCCTTCTCCAGGTCCTTCGGGTCTGGGTCACCAATTCCATCTTCTTTGATTGCGAATAGACAATCAGATTCGGGCAGACACGGACTGTCGTAGATTTTGCAGACTCTGGTCTCTCCTCGGCCCTTTTTCAAGCTAAGGCGCGTTGTGCTGGCGTGTGCGATGATGTTGCCTCCAATCGGCTTCTTGGGATCCATCATCATTGGCCCTCCATCTACCTGCGCCACAACCTGATTGGTGATTACGACAGCTATCCCAAACTCATCAGCCAAGCGCATCAGCATTCGCAAGAACTTGGCCATGTGTGTCTGACGTGCACTGAGCTCTCCACGTCCAGCGTAATCTGTTCTGTAAAGACTAGTGGCTGAATCGACAATGAGCAAGCTGAATCTCGTCTCGGTCATCATTTGCGCTGCCATTTGGAGCAGTTGTAATTGATGGTCGGAGTTGTATGCTCGCGCGTAGGCCACATTGTCAAGTACTTCCTCGCCATTAAGACCGTATCGCTGCGCAACGGCCAAGAGACGGACGGGTCGGAAGGTACCCTCGGTATCGATGTAGAGACACTTGCCCTCGCCACCACCCATGTCGAAAGGAAGCTGACAGGTGACAGCTAGGGTGTGACATAGCTGTGATTTACCCGTTCGAAACTCTCCGAAAATTTCGGTGATAGATCCAGTCTCGATACCACCAGCGAGAAGCGTATCAAGCTGTTTCGAACCCGTCGTGATTGAGATCAGCTCAGAACGTCTTTGATGCATCTCGGTCGCAGTTGTGAATCCCATGGGGACGAGCTTTGCAGCTTCAGCTAGAATCTTGGTTGCTTTCTGCTCAGAAATACCCTTGATCATCTCGAGTGCTTTCTTGGGTGTATATGCTACCGCCTCGACTGTGTGAAATCCTCCCTCTTGTATGAGCTGAATGTCGCGCTTGGTGAGACCTGCCATGCCCTCCAACGACGTGATTGAAGTGGGCGCTCCTGGCATGCCGTCCATGCCGTCCATCGCCTGCTCATCCTCGGCGCTCATGTTGACGTTGGTTTGTTTGTACTGAATGAGCAATTGCTATCTTGAACGTGGCGAGTGGAACAAAGAATGCTCGTGAGCATCAAACTCTCTTCACACCAAGACAATGACGAAGATGCGCGGAACTGGCTGTCGGATGATGGGCGAAGAACGTGAGGAATTGAGAAAGTGTTGTGCCGTCGAGGGGTGGCGAATCGCGCCTCCCCAAGAAGACGCGCCGGGGCCGTGGAAAGTAGCACGCGGTGTCACGTGAGCGTAGGCAGCACCCGCCCACCCACCTCTCTTGCCGTCTTGGAAAAACGCAGTCGCCCGCCAGGCGCTAGCAGCCCAATGCGGTTAGCGCCGAGGTCTCGCGGCTACAAATTCTTCGCAGAGCTTCTCACGATCTTCTTTTGCTCCTTATCATCAGTAGTAAAATTACCTTTTACTAATGGGAGCTCCGCTACGGCGGCTTGCTGAGGGTCACCCTGCTGAGCTCATTTGAGTTCGCCCGTGGGTTTTCTTCCGTTCCCGGCTCCCTTGAGGAACGAATCCGTCTTTCCATAACAGCTGCGGCATCTTCTTTATGGGCCGTAACTGTGGGATGGATGCAACAAATATGCCAAGATCACAATTTGTCAACGAGGCGCGAGGGCATCAAACTCGGCGTCGCCGTTCTGGGCAACATGCCGCTCGAACGATAACATTGCGGACACTGCGGAAGTTGGATCGGTGGACAAAGGCAATCGCGAAAAGTCGTAGAGGGCTGCCAGGTCAAGTTACGCAAGTTTCTTGTGCACGTCATTTACTAGCTATCAGTGTTCACCTTGTTTCTCACATCCTTGTGCAACCTGTCAACCAATACTTCAAGGTCATTACTCAAACTCTTTGTGGAATTGCTTTTGGCCGCCCGCTGCCTGTGTCGCGTCCGTTGTGTTGCGATCCATGGTGCGCCTTTAAAAGCGGACTTGCAGCAGTGCTCTCAACTCCTAGACTCGAAAAGGTAGGTACACATGCAACAGCCTAGTTCGCGTATGCAGAAGATCTATAAAGACTCCGTCCTTGAGCATCAATAAGCTGGCATTGCATGTTTTCCGAGCCTCGAGTCTACCCCGCGGGGCAGGGGTACTGCAGGATCCTTGTCCTTGTCAATGCCGTTTCGAATGTCATGCTTAATAAGTCCTATCTGTGAGGCAATTCAGCCTGTTAATACGGACTTGGACTATGTGCGACCCTGATTCCCTGTTGTGCTGTACCCTCACCTTTGACACTCGTCCGCATATCACAAGAGGCGTCTTCTCAAGTACTCAGATCGGTGATGATCCGACCAGGGCTGAAAGAAGCCTGAGGTCTGCCCGAGGTCTCGCTGAAATCGCGTGACCCGGTCCTGGTCTCGAAACCGGCTGCACAGAGATTCTCAAAGAAGCTCGATATCCGGCCCCCGAAACGCTAATGATCCTTGATGTTCTTTGATGGATAGAGCCAGCGGGGCAGGTACGAGTAGCCGGATTGTGTACCTCCAATCTCTCACTTGAACATCAACGGCATCATTCGTGGCTGAGCCTCGTTACGTCTTGCCGGATGACTATACCTACGCAAGTATTGTGTTGATCGTTCGAAGCATCAGCAGCTTTCGATACTTATTTGCTCTCCGTTCACGTCAGCTCTTCTTCCCTTTCACACTCTTCTTCAGTTGTGTGAGCTTCTCCTGTTACCACTACAGCTCCGACGATTGCATACTTTCCCTAATCAACAGTGATTGTGGAGAGTTAGAACTCACCATGAAGTTATCACCCCTCATCAGCTTTGCCTTGAGCAGCCTCACTCAGCTCAGCAACGGCCTCGCACTCCGCTCCGCCAACTCGATCACTTCTCCAAAGTCGTTCGGCGACTTCCTCATGCGCGACAACGGCACCCTCGCTCTCACGTCTCCTGGTCTCAATGCCGTGACAGTCATCGACCCCAGCTCCGGCGCCGAGCTCTCCCCAATCACCGTTCCCGGAGTCCAGGGCACCTTCGGCATCGTCAACTCCAAGACCACCGACTACGAACTCTACTTCGTCGTCGGCGGCAACCTGACCGCCAAGGGCACCCCCGTCCCAGGTTCCTTCGGTCTGTTCTCCGTAAGTACAATCCCCTCCGTTCCACAATCACATGAATCCAAACCCATAAACCAACAACCAATAGATCCAGATCGAAACCAGCGGCGATGGCACCTACGACACCAAAGTCGCCAAGCTCGCCTCCATCCCCTCCCCAGCTCAATCGCCCACCGGCAGCATCGCCTTCCAGTACGACTACGTGTACATCGTCGACACGGCCGCCTCCAACATCATAACCTACCAGCTCAGCACCTCCGAATTCGACTTCTCCGCCTTCCCCGCCAGCGCCGCGCTGACCAACCCCCAGCACTGCAACGGCCAAGTCGGCATCGACGGCCTCGCGCTCGGCTCCGACTTCACCCTGTACTTCAGCAACCAGGCGCAAGCGCTGACGGGCACCGTGCAGCTCGACTACTACGGTGTGCCGTCGGGCGACTTTGCGGTGCTGGCGCGGCAGCAGGCGCAGACTCGAGGCAGCGACCCGGATTGTGCGTCCTTGTCGTGGGGCAAGTTTGCGGTCGATGAAGACGATAATCAGTGGATTGCGGCGTCTGATGACTCGATTGTCAAGAGCAGCAGGGTGGGGAACCATTACAAGGTTTTGAGCCCGGTGCAGAGCCCGGTTGCGCTTGCTTTTGGTGTTACGCAGGCTACTCGGACAACCTTGTATGCCATTACGAAGGGGACTAGTGGGAGCGTGATTCGGTTCTGGGATACTACTGGTGCTTGAAAGGCCGTTGAAAAATGTCATTATTGGTATGAACTACACGGATGAACGTGAAAGAGACAAGGAGGAAGATTGGTTGAGATAAGAAAGTGCCGAAAGACGGACAATTGAAACCTTGATTTCCAGCCTGTAAGAGTACGCCGAAGAATGCGTCAATACTGAATCCGATCCTATCATAATTCATTTCCGTGCAATGCAAGCGCCAAAATTCGGTCTATCGCTAACTGACATAAACATTCCCAACCAGTATTAAATACGAATAGCGCCTTGCTCTTCCTTCTTCTCAGTCGCAGCATTCGTCAAAGACAGGTACGCCGTCCAGCCAATACCGATAGTAGACACGAAAGGCTAGATCATGGTCAGCGTTGTCAGCGAAATAAGGTGAGGATAGGACTTACAATCTGAAATTGGAGAGGCATGAACCTGAAGTTCACGATCTGAACAGCCGGCCAAATCATGTAGTTCGCCTTCAGCGCCGGCAAATACGCAGTCTTGAACTTGTTCTTGATAGTATCCTTGCCACCACCCTCTGCCAGCGTCATGAAAGTGAAGAAGCAGCACAGACCGAACGGAGACATCACAGCCTGATCAACAGCAGTACGCTTCAAAACCTGTCCAAAGCCGCCAGCATCCTTTCCAACCGGAAACGCACGACCGAGGAAAGCGAACCACTGGTATTGGATTGGTGTCATGATGAAACCGTAAGCCATGAAGCGCACCAGGCGCTCGAAGTCAAAGGGCGGCGGGCCACTTGGCGAATCGAATATCAACTCGTCTTGCCCGTTCGGCTTGAAGGGGTTCTTCTCGTCCAGCTCGTGTATCTCGCCTTCTATGCGTTCGAGTGCTGGTGGGATGGCGGAGGGGTTGCGCATGCGTGTGGTGCGCAGCGAGGTGAGGGACTGTGCGACGGTGTCTGCTATTCCGGCAAGGATAGCGTTGGTGATCATAATCGTTAATACTGAGAGAAGGTTAATCCAGGTTCAATGCGAGTTATAACAAGTCTTAGTAGAGTCTCACCTGGTTTGGAGGCATAATAAGAGTTGAACTTGGCGATGAGGCGGCTCGTGATGGCCATCTCGATGATGAAGACGAGGGCGTGTACTAGGGGCTGAGAGGTTCGAGAATCAGTAAGTTGACTTAGTTCCGCTCAGCAGGGGTAGCTTGGGAGTGTGCAAGGTTGTAAAAGACGTATGGCCCAAGTGGAAAAGACAGATAGGCGCGGCATGGGATTGTGACAGGCTTGATATGGCATTTCGTCACCGCACGGCAGGTATAGCGCTCATAGATCCAGGAGCAGCATTCCGAACTCACCACCGGTCCCCATATGTACATCTTTTGCATTTTGGACAGCATCCTGGCGGGTGTGCTCCAGTCGGAGCGAAGTTTGATGGTGTAGACTCAGATAAGGATAGGGAAGGCTGTATAAGTATGGAGGCAAGTCGTGTGTCGGATGCCTGTAAGGGCTGGTGCTTCGGCGTGGCGCTGTTCGCTTCCGGTTTCGCTGGCAGTGAGGAGTGCGTCTTGAGGTCTGGCGAGAAGGGAGGTGCAAAGAGGATCAGGATAGGAGACGCTGAGACGATGAAGACGATGAAGACGATGCGGATGTATGAAGCAGAGTTGTTTCAGGACTTGCAGAGTCGGCGATGAGGCGGGCTACGCTTGGAGCGGCCAGGGCGGTATCGAACCCCGGGGACGGCGGGCGGCTGGCCAAAGAAAGCCAAAAGCCAAACACATCATCGCCAAGAAGCCGCTGGTCATGACCGAGTCTGGTGACAAGAGCTTCATCCCGCCCGTAGGCAACATCCCTACAGCTCCATTGCAGTCCAACAACCTCTCTAGAGAGCCTGTCGAGGTCAGCTTCGGCTTTGTCCAGTCTCGCCATGTCGCTTGATCCGCCACCATACCTCAGCTCGCTGCAGAACAACATTCGCGCCCGACCTATACCTTGGGAGGGAGCTGTCCGGGCCAAGACGATAACAGACCATGACCTTAAGCGCATAAAGGCCGTCGACAAGGTGCGGAAAGAGCAGAGACGACAGACTGTCGAGGCGAATCCTGGTTTGTACCGAAGTCTGCTTCTCGGTGGTTCAAATGAGAAGAGTGTGCTCGAGTCGGCAGCTAAACGGCCTGAAATCATCAACTACATCTTGGTGCTTGCTGGAGACTTAATCAACGGTACGCACTGCTGACAGACAATTGAAGCACCGGCATTGACAGTCTACAGATGTTCCAGACTTTGGTACCGAGCTTCTCAAGCACTCCGATCCATACAAACCGTTCATTCCTCTGCTCACCCATTCCTCGAACCCTGAAGAGTCCATTCCCCTTCTCGCTTCAGCCGTCCTGTCGAAACTTCTCTCCACACAACAGTTGAAAGCCACCGACTGGTCGTCAACTTCGGAAGAGGCCTTGAAGAAACTGTACAACTATCTCGCTAAGCTATCACAGAGTCATGACAGCGGCTTGCAGGACATTGCGGTGCAGGAGTATTCGTTGGTCATGCGCGGGAAGGAGTCGAGACGACGCTTCTGGGAGCAGCGCAAGGATACATTGGTGCCTTTGGTCGAGGTTCTGCAAGCAGCAGGTGGTGTAACAGGCGACAATGCATCAGCTACCCTCTTCTTTGGAAACACAAGCGTGCGAGCAGCGACCGATGCGGGCATTGGGGGTGGCGTTAGCCTTCAGCTGCTTTACCACGTCCTTCTGGTCGTCTGGCAATTGAGCTACGAAGCGGAAGCGATAGGCGAGGACTTTGACAAGGAACTCGACATTGTCGCGCTGTATACCCATTTGTTACGCTTGTCGCCAAAGGAGAAGACCACGCGACTACTATTGTCCACTCTATACAACCTACTCACCGTCAATAAGACCTCCCTTCTCCCAGTTGCCACATCGGTTCGGCTACCAGCGGTCTTGGCGAACCTGAAAACGAGGCATTTGAGCGATGAAGACTTACTGGAGGATTTGAACAATCTCGATGAGATGCTGTCAGACTACACCTCCGCACAAACAACCTTCGACGAGTATGCCGCTGAAGTCCAGGCCGGACACTTGCGCTGGTCGCCGCCTCACAAGGACGCCTCGTTCTGGAGCGAAAATGCGGGGAGGATCTTGACCGAGAACAAGGGCGAGCTGCCCAAGAAATTGGCCGAAATTCTCAGTAAGGACTGGGAAAATGACAAGCAGGTTCTGGCGATTGGATGTAACGATGTGGGTTGGCTGGTCAAGACAGTGCCAGAGAAGAGGACTGCACTGGAAAAGCTTGGCCTGAAGCCTCGAGTCATGGCACTCATGGCGGATGCGAATGAGACTGTACGATGGGAGGCTTTGAAGGCGGTGGGCGAGTGGATGAGATACAGTTTCGATGGGTAGCTGTGTGTAGCGTTATACGTTAGAAATATTCCAAAACAAAGACATTTTCACTACAAGACTGCAACAGCTCCGACGATGCCCATGGCTGCCACAATGCCTGCGAATGGAAAGCTTGTTCCTCGAACCGCAGCCGCCGTCAAAGTTGAGCTGCTCGGAGCCGCGGAAGTTCTCGAAGCGCTTTGAGCAGATGCTTGTGATGTCGCAGATCCAGCATTTCCAGAGGCAGCACTCGCCGAGCTCGTCTGTGCAGTCGTCCCAGAAGTCGCGACAGTCTCACTCTCACTCCCACCCCCACTCTCCGTAGTCCCTTGTGCTCCCGACACCGTGACGCCCGTCGTCTGCGCAAAATAGTCTCCCGTCGAGCTCTCCTCCCCCGAGCTCGCACTCTCCAACGGCCCAAACCTCGCACTCCCCGTCCGGCTCTGCCCGATAACCACGTGGCTCAACGTACTCGGATCCGCCAAAATACTCCCCAGAACATCACTGACCGTCCCGACGTCCCCCCAAGCCCCACTCTCCGCCTCCGCTCCCGCTCCCTCAATCGCGCTCTCCACGGCAACCACCTCCGTCACCAGCCCGCCCACCCAATACGTATGCATGTAACCCCGGACGTCGCTCGGCAGGGACGCGAACCACCCCGGCGGACTCCCCGTCGCGAACTCTTCCTCGAAACTGGCGGCGAAGCCCGGGTCGTGCACGATCTGGCTGAGGAAGCCGGCCGGCACGGCGGTTTCGAGCACGGAGAGCACGGGCGGCGTGGGGAGGTAGGCGAGCAGGTCGGTGGCCAGCGGGTACAGGGAGAGGAGGGCGGCGGGGTCGGTGGGCAGGGGGATCCCGGCGGAGGAGGCGAGGGCGAGGAGGTCGGAGAGGGATTGTCGTTTGTGGATGTTGAGGGCGAGGGAGGCGGATGGGTCGGTGGGGAGGGGTGGGGAGGCGGTTTGGGCGGGTGTGGCGGCGGGGATGCTGTGGACGCCGAGGGAGAGAGAGAGGAGACTGAGGAGGAGGATGGAGTACATCTTGAGTGATGACGACCTGGACGAGGGTACAAGTAGGTACGAGATTCGAAGAAACAACGCTATCGAGACAATGGCTTGGATATATAGGTGGGCGAAAGAGTCACGGGTGTGAGCGAGGAGGTTATATAGAACTCAAATTCGGCTATATCGAGCTGCGTACCCTGCCACGAGTACAGGGTTCGCACTAAACAAATCAAGCGTGCCTATCGCAGCTGTGGCTGAAAGTTCGCGAAGCCGTTGCCTGCTACCCCATCTCCCCATCTCGGGCTAGAGGGAGCTCGGGGAGGCGATTTGTCGAGGCTCGACGATCTTTCGAGGAAACCGGTTTCCTGGCGGGACGATGGGCCGCCACATTTGCACAGCCACGAAGAGTGGCGTTCCTCGGCTACAAGGTCTCTGCCAGAATTGACCCTCCTGACTGAAAGGACTGGTAATATTCGAAGGGAATTGTCTGCGTAGCACCTGAGTTTGACGTGTCAAATGCTCGACCTAGACTGTACGTTGTGCCGTGGTGAGTACGAACAGACACGGACGTACGATGATCGAATGAATTGAATAATATCTTTTGCGCCTTCGACAATTACAATCTCGACTTTGATGAGCTCCTCTGCGGCCTTATAGGCCGAAATAGACCGGAATGTAATGTCAAACTCGCCGTCCTGCTTCGCAAAGAAGCTTCGCGCCATCAAGCTATATCGCTTGATATGGTTCGTCCTCAACGGCTTTGGGTCCTTCACCTCCCTGCCTCGAAAAGTTGCTTTAAACTTGCTCCACGGAATGTAAACCTCAGAGTAATTGCTCGACTGCGCTCGATCCGGTCCGCCTTCAACGGTGGTCGAATTCGCAGGTGCATAAAAGTCATACTCCCAGCTGATGCCACTCTTCACCCTCCCATCCTCTCTCCGGCCCGGCACATCATCCTTCAAAATGAACGTATACCGCTTCTCGTCACTCCGAGCAATACGAAGTAGCACTCCATCGTACGAAGATAGGTCGAAAACCGTGCTGTCGTCGTCGTACTCCGTAGTCACAGATGCGAATCCCGCACCGCCCAGCGTCTGCGTGTCCAGCGTACCGTAAAACCTCGCAATCAAAGCCCCGTCCTCTGATGACTTTGTCTCTTTGAGATGGGACTGTGAACTGCCGCCTCGGACGCGGTCGTCGACGGAGATCCAGGTCACTTTACCGGGTTCATTCCAGGGGAGGCTGTCTCCGAATAGAGGGGTGATGGCTGAGATGTTGGTCGCGGGCGTTTCATGTAGCCTGCTGGCGAGCACGGCGGTGTTGGTGGTTGGGATGGTGGGATTGCCTGTTAGCCAGGAGAGTAGCTTCTGGGCTTGGAGGAGGGATTGCTGGACGAGCATCATTGAGATTGCACTCCTGGAGTGGTGATGCTGTTTCGATGCGATGTCGAGACCGATTGAGGCTTGCGGTTGTGCGAGACAGGATTGTTTGGGAGCCGAACACAATGCGACAAATCAAGTGACGAGACCAGTGTTCGATTCTTTCGCGACTGATGATTGGGTGCCCTTGGAGAAGAATTGCTAATTGCCGATTCTACTGCCGAGCGTAATGATTGTGGAAAGAGTTGCGGCGCGGTTTTGACTTTATGCTCAATGTGAAGAGATTCGCCGAGACTTCGGCCGACGGACAGTTCGACAGAGGTTTAATGGACAAAACCGGAGGATCGAAGAACAATCGTTCGCAGTATGAATGCCCTCAATCGACTTCGCAATGGCAAGCCATCTTGTGAAACATCGCTGGCCAATGTCCAAGCTCTCGAGTATTCCTGT